>OX371223.1:384155408-384423206 GCA_947310385.1 Nephrotoma appendiculata
AATACAGCTTCTCTTCTGCAGCCACTCGACAAGGGAATAATTGCAACATTTAAAGTATATTATATAAGACGATCATTTAAATATATTTAAATAAAATGGATGAGGATGAATCGCTAATTGTTGTTGATGTATGGAAAAAAATCAATCCTGGACTGTATTATATGCAGTTTTGATTTTTGAATATGCAGTTTTGTCCGTGTCTGAAATAAGACCATCAACTTTGAATGCTTCCTGGAAGAACGTTTGTCCCGATTGTGTTAAAATTGTAGACACCGCTCCATCAAATGTGGCCGATGAAGTGTATACAGAAATAATTAATTTAGCACAAGCAGTTAGTTGTGATTGGATTTTGCAAACCCATTATTGTCGATATAAACGAAGTAATTGACGATAGAGTGCTTAATGATAAGGAGTTGCTAGAAGTAACACAAGAAACAATCAACGTAAACTATCGCATCGACGAGGATAAACCAATGACTTTATCTGCCAATTTTAAATCGAACTTTATAAAGAACTATCAAAAACCGGTATACAGCGAAATATTACAGAATTTAATAAAAATGAGAAATTTAAAATCGATTGCAAATAATTGCAAAGCAAGTTCAAATAAGAACGCACGTAACATTTTTGAAATTTCCATTTTACTATTCAAGGACTCAAGAGCGAAGAGAAATTAGCATAAAAAAATTCATATAAAAATGAACGAAAAATTAATAATACGCAACTAAAGAGTATTGTTATATTTTATTTTTTTCCTTTTCTCCCATTTGACTTTAAACTAATACCCCATTTACATGCGACCAACATTTTTCTTCTGCGAAATTTTGTAGGTAAATAAGAAGGATCCGCTACATACATATTAATGCCATAATTTTTTTTATAGCATCATTATTAATTTATTTTTATGAATTCAAATGCGAAATTTACATTTTTATCTATGGAGTCTGTTTTTATTATGAATATGTTGGCGTAAAAATACTCGGATCGAATATATATTTTATGGCAACATTTATTTGTATAGCAACATTTTATAGTGACTTAGGTGTGTAGTGGCTTAAAAATCTTCTGCAAAATTTTGTTGGGATTTATTTATTTTCTTGTCTCTCATGTGCAAAAAGTCAATGTTATATCTCTTTCATTTTGCAGAAGAAAAATGTTGGTCGCATGTAAATAGGCCATAAATCATTGCCTATATAACTATATTATTATGTATTATGTAATGATTGTGTGAATGTATAATAGTACAGTCGTGTGCAATATAATAGGTAATTCTATGAAATTTTTAAATAATACATTTTTGTTAACAAAATCATCAATATCAAAAATTGAAATATGTTTTTTTAATTGTCAGTCTCTTCTACAATACAAAACATTTATTACAATATCACTTCATTGTGATCACAGATCGAACTATCGAATTCATTTATATTTAGATGTACAAATTATTAAGGAAATTTAAGCAAGCTTGTTAAAAAAATAGTTATTCGTTGGAATTAATTGATTTTCACATAAAGATTTAATATTTGGTGATGTAACCGTTATTTTTAAGCACCACAATACATCGCCTCCCCATAGAATCTACCAGTGATTGACATCTTTTAACTGGGATGCTCCATCAACCGTTTTGAACGTTTTCTCAAAGCTCATTTATATTTTTTGGCCTCAGCAATTTACTTAAACCACGTTTTAAGTCACCCCACAGGTTTCTATTGGATTTAGATCGGGAGACTGAGCTGGCTATTTCAATACATTAATTTTATTTACAGCAAACCATATTCGATGCTGCTCGATGCCCATCATATTCGATCTGTGATCACGATGAAGTGATATTGTAATAAATGTTTTGTTTTCTAGAGACAATTAAAAAAACATGTTTCAATTTTTGATATGACAGCGAGTTCATACGAAGGATAAAAATCTCGGATTTTTCTATCACATCGTTTAAACCAATTACATCACGTAAATTATACAACAGACACGCCTCTTTTCATACAAAAAAGTTGAAAAAAATTAAACAAAAATCTGGGATAGAAAAATCCGAGATTTTTATCCGTCGTATGAACCGGCAGTGATGATTTTGTTAAAAAAATGCATTATTTAAAAATTTCATAGAATTACCTATTATATTGCACACAACTGTAAAAAAAGAAAAAAAACAAATTTGCATAAATGTATATAAAAACATAATGTTGATGAACTTATTTTTCTCATTTTAATATTTTACATCTTTATATAACGCAATGTATATTGTAGAAGCGGACTACAAACACACACACACACACACACACACACACACACACACACATACACACATACACACATACACACACACACACACACACACACACACACACACACACACACACACACACACACACACACACACACACACACACACACACACACACACACACACACACACACACACACACACACACACACACACACACACACACACACACACACACACACACACACACACACACACACACACACACACACACACACACACACACACACACACCCACACACACACACACACACACACACACACACACACACACACACACACACACACACACACACCACACACACACACACACACACACACACACACACACACACACACACACACACACCACACACACACACACACACACCACACACACACACACACACACACACACACACACACACACACACACACACACACACACACACACACACACACACACACACACCACACACACCACCACACACACACACACACACACACACACACACACACCACACACACACACACACACACACACACACACACACACACACACACACACACACACACACACACACACACACACACACACACACACACACACACACACACACACACACACACACACACACACACACACACACACACACACACACACACACACACACACACACACACACACACACACACACACACACACACACACACACACACACACACACACACACACACACACACACACACACACACACACACACACACACACACACACACACACACACACACACACACACACACACACACACACACACACACACACACACACACACACACACACACACACACACACACACACACACACACACACACACACACACACACACACACACACACACACACACACACACACACACACACACACACACACACACACACACACACACACACACACACACACACACACACACACACACACACACACACACACACACACACACACACACACACACACACACACACACACACACACACACACACACACACACACACACACACACACACACACACACACACACACACACACACACACACACACACACACACACACACACACACACACACACACACACACACACACACACACACACACACACACACACACACACACACACACACACACACACACACACACACACACACACACACACACACACACACACACACACACACACACACACACACACACACACACACACACACACACACACACACACACACACACACACACACACACACACACACACACACACACACACACACACACACACACACACACACACACACACACACACACACACACACACACACACACACACACACACACACACACACACACACACACACACACACACACACACACACACACACACACACACACACACACACACACACACACACACACACACACACACACACACACACACACACACACACACACACACACACACACACACACACACACACACACACACACACACACACACACACACACACACACACACACACACACACACACACACACACACACACACACACACACACACACACACACACACACACACACACACACACACACACACACACACACACACACACACACACACACACACACACACACACACACACACACACACACACACACACACACACACACACACACACACACACACACACACACACACACACACACACACACACACACACACACACACACACACACACACACACACACACACACACACACACACACACACACACACACACACACACACACACACACACACACACACACACACACACACACACACACACACACACACACACACACACACACACACACACACACACACACACACACACACACACACACACACACACACACACACACACACACACACACACACACACACACACACACACACACACACACACACACACACACACACACACACACACACACACACACACACACACACACACACACACACACACACACACACACACACACACACACACACACACACACACACACACACACACACACACACACACACACACACACACACACACACACACACACACACACACACACACACACACACACACACACACACACACACACACACACACACACACACACACACACACACACACACACACACACACACACACACACACACACACACACACACACACACACACACACACACACACACACACACACACACACACACACACACACACACACACACACACACACACACACACACACACACACACACACACACACACACACACACACACACACACACACACACACACACACACACACACACACACACACACACACACACACACACACACACACACACACACACACACACACACACACACACACACACACACACACACACACACACACACACACACACACACACACACACACACACACACACACACACACACACACACACACACACACACACACACACACACACACACACACACACACACACACACACACACACACACACACACACACACACACACACACACACACACACACACACACACACACACACACACACACACACACACACACACACACACACACACACACACACACACACACACACACACACACACACACACACACACACACACACACACACACACACACACACACACACACACACACACACACACACACACACACACACACACACACACACACACACACACACACACACACACACACACACACACACACACACACACACACACACACACACACACACACACACACACACACACACACACACACACACACACACACACACACACACACACACACACACACACACACACACACACACACACACACACACACACACACACACACACACACACACACACACACACACACACACACACACACACACACACACACACACACACACACACACACACACACACACACACACACACACACACACACACACACACACACACACACACACACACACACACACACACACACACACACACACACACACACACACACACACACACACACACACACACACACACACACACACACACACACACACACACACACACACACACACACACACACACACACACACACACACACACACACACACACACACACACACACACACACACACACACACACACACACACACACACACACACACACACACACACACACACACACACACACACACACACACACACACACACACACACACACGTAAACCATACCACACCACTACTACGGCGACATATTACAAATGCGTATATTATATATTTTCTTATTTCAAGCACATCTACTAAAACATATTTATATAAATAAAATTAAAATTTATATGGATATTTTATAAAAAATATGAATTAAACAAAATATAAATAAAACATGAATTAAAATAATAAAACACTTATGAATCCTTTGGAATCCCCACACAGTAAACATACACTCGTACATAAAAATGAGTGTGATGCGTTCACCAAAATCTACTTAAATATAAGTCCTGCTTACTCTTCCATTGACATATACCTATTTAAAAAAAAACTAACAAAGAGTGTGTTGGTTACACTAACAATGCAACGTAAATTTGAATTTTGTTTTCTACATTTTTTTTGTTTCTGCGCTAATACACTTATACTTAGTTTTTCAAAAAAAAATGACTATGGAAAAAAAATTCCAATACATCTTTACTTAGTTATTGTTTATTTCATATGTGTGGAGTTAGCAGGACTTATATTTAAGTAGATTCTGCGTTCACCATTGCTGCGTCACACAATTTTTTTCATTTATACTCACGTTAATTTTACTTCACTAATATTAACAAATTTTTATTATAATACAATTTATATTTAATTATTAACCTGGTATAATATAGATATTATTTATTTAAAACACAATAAAGCGCGTCTTTCTTCTACGAGGATCGATCGCCGACCATTTACATTCACATTTGTGTATGGTGAACTTAAATAGAAGAAAAAAAATTCTGCCCGGAAAAGGGACATAGTGTTTTTTTCGGACGAAAATAAATTTAAAAGGAATGTGTATATTGTTCCATAAAACATACAAAATTCAATTTTTGACATAATTCTCTTTCGCACACGATTTTTACATACACAATTGTGTATTAGGTTCGGAAAAGAGTTAAGATCATTCTCGTTGGTTTTGTCAAAATGTTTGCGTAAGATAGCATCACTATAATAAGAATTATTTATCGGTGTAACTATAAAAACCAAATAAAAAATACATATTGGGAATGCAAGTTTTCCTCGTTAATATGTTTGAAACAAAACAATCCATTCCAGCGGCTCACGTGTTTCATAAATAAGTAGTATGTATTACGTGCTGGCTATTATAGTACTAACGTACGCTGTAGCTAGTTCTAATAAAATCTTATATTTTTTGTGGTATTTGATAAGGTCCTATGTAACGATTTTGTTGAGAAAATGTAAAAAATTGTTTGGGTTCGCACATTAAAAATACTTACGTTATTTCTTCACCCGCTGCTATATCACGTGATGCAAAAAACGCAATTTTAGGAAACCGTAAATCTTGATGCTCATAGTACACACGCACAGGCACTATATTTGGATCACACGAATGATTAAAAAATCGACTAACATTGCCGTAAAAATTAGCATCAATGCAGTGCTGAAAATGGAAACGAATAAGTAAAATATGTGCTGTAAAATTATATTTACTTACATCTAATGATCCCAAATCAAAAAAATAACTATCATCAGTACGACGATCGGCCTCTGTATCAGTTAAAATTTCTCCCGTATATTCGGCAATAAAACTGCCTTTTACAATTTTTGCTAAAGTCCGCACACCCCATCCCTTAATTTTATCACCGCTATCAAACACCTGGAGACGACATTTTATTCCTTTTTGAACGACACGATTATTACACAGCAATTTATTACATCCACAAACATCATTGCACTCAAAAATCATGGCCGGATCCTCGAAATTAAAATCATCTTTAAGGCGACCATCTGTACTGTACCAATTCTGGAGAGAAATTAAACTGCATTGACAGTCTTCCGATGAACAGCTAGATATAAATGCGTATTAGTATAATTATTGTGTAAAATAATAATACGCAGTAAAAATATTTTACTACTTACTCATCGCTGCAAGTACAAATTCTCATCTGTGATATCCGGTGATCGATTTGGAGTTCGTTTTGTAGTAGTATTGTCTTAGTTATATATTTGAAGTCGGGCATATCAAGCTCATCTTCTAAATGTGTCGCGTTTAAATTTGATAAAATTTGTATTGGATAATATTCCCGCCCGTTTGAAATATCTTGCATTGCAATTTTCCATTTTGGTGGTTTTATTAAATTTCGAATATTGATATTAAACCGCAATGCACGTGCGCACGGACTATTTTCATTTGCGATGCTCTCGTACGGAGTCTCGTGAAACTCGTTGTTGATATTTAGATCAGCGCCATGAGCCAAGAATATTAAACATATTTGAGTATTCTGCTGACGACATGATATGTGCCTAGAAATGAAAGTTGAGATTAGATGGTATTAGCCGGCTCTATCGAATAACTTACAATGGAGTATCCCCTTTCACATTTTGCGAATTAATACAATTTGATTGTAATAGAGGTACGACCGTTTCAACGGAATCTGATAAGGCAGCCCAATGCAATGCAACATTATTTTCTGTATCACATATGGTTGAGTCAGCACCTAGGCTGATTAAATAGCTTACAATGTCTGAATGGCCATTTTCCGCTGCCCAAACTAGTGCGGTCCAATGACCATCGTCTACTGAATCTAGAAACGCTTTAAATTTTATAGTATTCTTATTCTGTCTGTAGTAATCAAGTAAGATTTTAGTTGATTTTAGATCGCCCCGGCGGGCCGCGATGTGAAGTGCAGTCATTCCGTCGGTCCCCTTAATCGAGACATCAGCGCCACATTGGATTAAAATGTTGATTATTTCATGCTTTTCGGCGGCCACGGCACACATCAAAGATGTTCGCAACTCATTATCCATTAAGTCAAGATAATATTGTGACGGCGTTTTTGATAAAATAAGATAAGCAATTGTCGCCGTTCCCAAACTAGCCACCAAATGTAGGCATGTACCATTATGAAATTCCCGAAATGAGGTGGTGATATCGAAACCACTTGCTGTAAAAAATATATTAGGGTTAATTTTAAACCACCATTTAAATAAGGCTTACCAATTATCTCCGCTACTCTTTTGGGATTATCATCATGGATCGCATAAAACAAGTCTTTGTGAGTAAAATTAACGGACGTGTTCGACGTATTTGCTTCAGCGTTTAAAATCGTTTTAAATACCGGTTCCGGTATAAGCTTCTCAATATCGATTAAAGTTTTCTCTCGAGATCCGGCCAACGGATTTGTGCTGTTTTTAAGATTCTCTGCAGGGAAAACCATTTTTGCACGTTTAAGATTAAATGGAAGAAATACCGAAGATTCGCGGCACTTAATAACTACTTTAAAATCTTCATTTAATATATTTGCTCCACAATGCGGACATTTAAGCGCCAGCGTTGGTCTTGTAAAATTATCATCATCGGCCCCCATAAAATTTGCATTAAACGGAGTGTTAAGGATGAATTTGGTGGCACAATCACGATGAAACAAGTGATTTTGTTCGCACATCGCATAAAATCCTTGAGTACAATATATCCCGCATCCGGCACAGCAATTGTGTGCTTGAAGCCTTTTGCGATGACTTTCACACAATATCATGTAGCTTACTCGCGCACTCGGCCGAACTAAGTTAACCAGATCGCGTTTAATTTCATTACTACATCCCACCGTATGATTTTCAATTTGATCAATTGCGACACATTGCATTACCTCCTGCGATTTACGCACATAATACTGAGATTTCGTTTCACACAAGCAAAGTTTTTTGGTACCGTTCGATTTAGCTTTTATTGGTACTACAGGATGTTGATTCGTTTGACTAGATTCTGTTTGATTGGTGTTCTCTAGAGATAATTCTGTGATGTTATTGTGATGATTAAGAGGTGGTTTTGACAAGCTTTTAGTAACACGATCAAGGCTAATCCTACGATCTTTCCTCGCGATGCGTAGTTCATCCTCCGACTTACCCGACAACGATGCGTTACGTATTCTTAATGTTACGCCGGATTTTTGGGGCACCGAGATTTTTTGTTTTGGTATAAATTCATCGTTATCATCGGAGACTTCATCTGAATCAAAATCATCAAAAACGTTCGAAATTTTCTTGAGTCCTAATTTCGCTAAATGTTTTTCTTTGAGTTTGAAGAGGCGACGTTGTTGTTTTTTATTCAGTTTCTTTATTTTATCTTCCGGTGACCGGTTTAATGCTATTTTATTTTGTTTTATATCATTAAGGAACGCCTCCGGGTCGGGACAAGGTTTACGAATAACGGTTTGGACCTTTTGCAAAGGTTTTTCTTTGATTTTTGCTGTAGCACTTATGGATGATATTCTCGGTGGAGGTGATGAAGGCGGAGTCTTCATACCTAGGTACCGCATAACATTAGGAACTTGTACCAATTGGTGATGTGTTGGGGGGAGTGACGGAAGAATGTTTATGTCGTCTTTCTTCTCTTCAGAGTGAGTGCCTTCCTCCAAATTATCACTGCTCAAACTAAGACGAGCATTATTTTGTAGTTCGAAACCAAACCGCAATTCCTCGTTAGCTAAAATTTTTGCGGTTGGTTTAATACGCCGCGATAATCGCTGTTGCGGTAAAATTTGTTCATAGATCTTTTCTTTACGAGCTATTGCAGTCGCAAGAATCCCACCATTATTTCCATTTTCTTTGGTCGATGCGCGGGATGATTTTTTGGTTGGAGTTTTTTCTACAACCGCAAAATCAAAAGAAGGAGATAAGCTCTGTTGTTCGATGGATGATTGGGTGGATACAGCTGCATTAACGGTGCTCTCTGTTTTAGGTTTACGCCCGCGTTTCTTTGGTATTTTAGCAAATGACTGCATAATTTGTTTATCAAATTCTTTGTTAGTCTCTATTGGTTTCTCTTCGGCAATGTCTCGAAGAATTATCTAAAATAGAAATAGACGAAAACCAATTAAGTTAAATCAAAATGTGAAAAAGCTTTAACTATGTTTATTAAATTATAAGTAACGTATTGGTTAAAAATAATATTACATATATAGTTTGATTGCAATCTGTCTAGATATTGAATTCACTACGTATTCACACCCGAATTGTTAATTGGATTGAACCGTCAGCTTTTTCGTTTATTTACTAGTGTGGTGTCATCACTTGAATAATATATGAATTCATAAACATTTCATTTCATTGGAATTTTTTGGTTGCAGATAGAACTATAGAAGAAAATGTTAAACGTAAATATTACGGATTGCAATTATCGGGCAAAATCATCATCCAGACATCGTATAACAAATATTAAAATATTTGGTAGACCGTTTATTTAAAAAGTATAAAGCAAATACAATTCTTCTATAACTCAATCAGTTAAAATTGTCCCAGATTATGTCTGGGCCTTTTCTGGGTCCCACGGCGGACTTTTTATTTAAAATAAAAATTCGTTTGGCTAGATTTTGTATGTGAATTGGCGGCTTTTAAATCCAATCGATTGAGTGCCGCCCCGGTGACAAAGTGGTCAGCATACTTGCTCCAGCGACAGGAGGTACCGGGTTCGATTCCCAGTTGCGACAAGTAAAAATTTCACGGCTGGTTTAGGGTCAATGAATTAATCACTCATCATCCGAAATGAAAATATGATTATGAAACCTCATTTGGATATAGTGCCAGAGAGAGAGAGAGAGAGAGAGAGAGGGTTGTTGTGTGGGATGACGACTCTGAGTCTTAAAATTTTGGGTTCAAATGTGTTTCAAAATATTCGCTCTGATAAAGATTCATCAGATAAGATGAAAAACTCACGCGATTCTCTGTTTAGGTATGATGTTATATTACAAATTGATGAGCAAATACATTTAAAATGTTGAATTCAGTTGCACTTCGATTTTGCTATAGTTTCAAATTTCACTATTTTGAACACATAATAATTTTTGATGTTTCAGAAAGCTAACTGTAAAATTAACCGCCCTTGAACAGTTTTGTAATTAAAATTTTAATAAAATATATAAGAATATGAATAATTTGGATAAGGTAAAATATCCGTATAATCGAACTCTAGTGGCTCATTTGGTTCGGTTTGCAAGCTCTAGTGAAGATATACAAAATTAATTTAAATGTAATTAAATGAATATAATATTTCATTGTCCTTCCAAAGACCAACCAAAGTTGTAAAAAATCGCCAATGGTTATAAAACGGAAGTATCGGATCAAGATAGAAAAGTCCGAAGCACACGCTGCAAATATGAATAATAATTTTCTTTGAAAAATTTGAAGTACAAATTGGACTCTTTCAACGCAATGCTACCCTTTAAATACCACATTAAGTGTTTGTTTGTTCGTTTTAAATTTTTACAATCGGAGGAGTCGAAACACTCTCAACTCTTTCGTGGTTCACTTTTCACGACCTACATCACAAAGAAGCTAAATCGAGAACATGGTAGGTCCGATTTACGTAGAACCATCTGTGCATTACATAGGTCCGTGGCAGCCTATATTACTGATATGAAAGATGGGTTCATGAGGTCTGCACTTCAACGGGGGGTCATCGTTGTGTTCATTTTCAACACTGATCGTAATCAGATGATGAAAAATCGCTTTTGCATGCTGCCCCTTTACAAATACAGATATTTGAAATTAGATATTATATTTCAAATTCTTCTCATAAGTAATTATTAGGAGCACTATTTTTAAGGACGGTTTATTTTTATCAAAAACTCAAGTAGGAATTGGCCGTTCTCGAGCCAGTAAAATAATTGGTCTTAGTACTCCTCCTTATGCTTGCCTAGCGTGTAACTGAATCAAATATCTAATCCGAAAACACATTTGCAAATTTGGAAACATTATATTTTACGACAATCGAAGAAAAAAATTGATACCGCAAAAATAGTTACCTTCTTTTTTCGACCTCTTTTTAACTTTGGTTTAACAGTTGGTTGCTCAGCAACTGGAATATCAATTATATGTTCTTTACTTATTTCATTGCTTGCATCTTCTGTGGTATAATCAATTAACATTTGATCAATTTTTAGTGCTGTAGACACTGGATTTTTGGCAGTCTCTTCAACTGAATCGATTACTGAGGTTTGAGCAATAGATGATGAGACATTCGCGGTTTCATCGGTCTTACGTCCACGTAATTGAATTTTATTCGGTGTTTGGGTTTCATCCGTGTCCGAGATAATTTTTCGTTTTTTTGTGGATTTTAATGGAGGTGTAGTTTGCTGCGACTCAGAAGTCGAATTGATGGACGGTTCTGTATTATCGACACGATAGAGGGAGGACGCAATGACATTATCCGGTTCCGCAATGGTTTGACGTCGTTGCCGCTGATTTCGTGTACGATATTTCAAAATATTTTCTTTCTTTATTAAATCATTATCAATGCTTGTGTTGTTGTTGCTATTTGTGGGACTGTTATCTATGGTATTATCTGTGTTTACTATGATTGAGTCACTTTGGTTCGCTACTGTCGATGGCTGCTTAGTTTCATCTATTTTCAACTCATCATTCTTTATTTCACCGCCACCACTTCCACCTTCGACTTCGGCGTTACATCCTGACGGCACTCCTTCGCAAAGTGTTCCATCAGCAGTTGTCGTGCTACTAGTACCACCGCCATTGCTTATCTTGGTTGAAGGAGTCGGCGACGAAGATGGTTTTGTGGCTGTACCACCACGTTTTTTCGACGCAGCAAACTGATTATTATGTAGGCCACGCCATTTTAGTGTTTTATCTTTATTTAATTGGATATCGAGATTTTCTTTTTTATTTTGATTATTAAATGCGGATGACATTTGAGTGAGAATATTACCAAAAATATCTGTCATCTTTAATAATATCTGCTTGATAATTAGGATTTTTCTGTTGTCCGCAAATATCTCGTCTCGGACATGAAACCGACCAAAGAATATATCTTTCACAATTTAATTTAATTTAATATAAATTCCATTCCACAAATCCAACAAGTAAATTAAATAAAATTCAGTTTTTCGTTCACTTGTTGTGTTATCTTCACTACACTACTCGTTCACTGATTAAACCACTTACCACACACATACAAATTTTCTATTATTTATTACAGATTTTTCACAAAAAAACACATATATTAGAACCTAACAAATATTTTACACATCACACCTAAGACCTAACATACTTTAGATCTATGAATTTATTTAATTCAAATTAATTTATTTACAAATTTTAAACTTTTTCTCTTTTTAACACTTCAACCATTTTTTTTTAGAATTAATTTCTTATAAGACAAAAATGATGTTAAATGTCAGTTTTAGTTGAATAAAAATACAGTTGATGGAGATTTTATTATTCAGTATGAATTATCGATTAGAGATGGAGCCAAAAAAAGGTTGTTGTTCTGGGGTTTTCATGATGCTATAACGTATAGTTGATATATATAAAAATAAGTTTTAGGGTGTTTTCCAAACACCGACTTATTCTTATTTGACGCTATCTTGTGTATGTTGGTCCGAAATACATACAAAAATAAAAATTTGACATCTTTTTCGTTATCCACACATTGTGATGAAATAAAAAAGCGATATATGTAGTTCTATGATAGTAGGATATTGCGGTCGAATTATTAACTAACAGTTATGATGAAATCGACAACATTTGGGCGTTTTATGTATGTAACATAGGTCACCTATCATGATTAGTAAAATCATCGCCTATATGATTTGAAAAATTCATAGTGCTAAACATTTTCATAGCGAACATTTTCATAGCGTTGGTCGCGATTTTACTCAACCAACAAGTTCCCAACTGTTGGATGCCATGAAAGCGCCCTTTGGCATTTTAATAGGAAGGCAAAAAGGACTGACACTCAATTTTTCACAACAGAATAGGTACATATGCAAATACATAAACATAAAATATTGTAATTCTATTTTATTAGTTTATTACACAAATTATATAAGTATAACCTATTTTGTCATCCAGAGTTTGCGATGATCCTGGGCTGCTTTAAACTTTTATTCATGAATCCTGATGGCGCGTGTCTTATTGGGTTAGATATTCTGAAAATGTTTATCAAGCTACAAAAATGGACATTTAACCTTACATAAATTAAAAAATTATGAAAACTCACCCAACTTTGGTTTAATAGTTGGTTGCTCTGCCACTGATATATCAATTATCTGTTCCTCCTTTTTCCTTACTTATTTCATTGCTTGTATGTTCTGTGGTATAATCAATTAATATTTGATCAATTTTTAGTGTTGTAGACACTGAGTTTTTGGCAGTCCCTTTAACTGAATCGATTACTGGCGTTTGAGCAATAGATGATGGGATATTCGCGGTTTCATCGGTCTTACATCCACGAAATTGAATTTTATTCGGAGTTTGGGTTTCATCCGTGTCCGAGATGATTTTTCGTTTTTTTGTGGATTTTAATGGAGGTGTTGTTTGCTGCGTCTCGCAAGTGGAATAAACGGACGGTTCTATGCAATTGACATGATGGAGAGGAGACGCAATGACATTGTCCGGTTCCGTAATGGTTTGACGTCGTTGCCGCTGATTTCGTGTACGATATTTCAAAATATTTTTGTCCTTTTTTAAGTCATTATCAATGCTTGTGTTATTGTTGCTATTTGTGGGACTGTTATCTATGGTATTATCTGCGTTTACGATTGAGTCTGCGTTTATGATTGAGTCAGTTTGGTTCGCTACTGTCGATGACTGCTTAGTTTCATCTATTTTGACATCATCATTCCTTATGTCAGCGGCACAACTTTCACCGTCGATTTCGGTGTTACAACCTGACAGTTCAGCTTCGCAAAGTGTTAGATCAGCAGTTGTCGTGCTACTGCTATCGTCATTGCTTATCTTGGTTGAAGGAGTCAGCGACGAAGATGGTTGTGTAGATATACCACCACGTTTTTTCGACGCAGCGGACTGATTATTATGCAGGCCACGCCATTTTAGAGTTTTATCTTTATTTAATTGAACATCCCGATTTTTTTCTTTATTTTTATTGTTAAATGCGGATGACATTTGAGTGAGAATATTACCAAATATATCTGTCATCTTTAATAATATCTGCTTGATAATTAGGATTTTTCTGTTGTCCGCAAATATCTCGTCTCGGACATGAAACCGACCAAAGAATATATCTTTCACAATTTAATTTAATTTAATATAAATTCCATTCCACAATTAAATAAATAAATTAAATTCATATTTTCGTTCAATTTTCTAGGTGCTTTCGTTGATCACACACAAATTTTTTATTGTTTATTACTTTTAAAGTCTTTGTTTATTACATAGTTTTCACGAAAAACATATATGTACTTATTACATCATTTTCAAAAAAAATTTTTGAGAAAAACTTGCTATTTCTTGCAAAACAAAAATCAATAATGTGTCAAATGTCACTGTATGTAGTTGGAGATTTTATAATTCAGTATAAACTATGGATTAGAGATGGAGCCAAAAAAAGGTTATTCTGGTGCTATAACCCTTTTTCGACCAAAAAAAAGAATTTTGGCTATAGTAAGGTCTAATACCCTATAGGCAGACACAAACTAGCTAATCGCGAATTCGAGATTACGTAGTTATTTTTTTGTCTGTCAGCACTTGATTTTGGCCAAACAGAATTACTGCGTTTACCGAACAAGATTACTACAATCGGGTTGAATATGACGCCAATTTATGTAGACAGTTCTCTCTTTGGCTATAATTATAGGCAGCACTAAAATTAAAAAGATTGTTTTGATTCTTTTTTGTGTTTGCTGTCATATTGATAAGAAAAAAATTGTAAACAAACAACAAGAAAAATATTTTAATAATATGTTTTACAATTCAATAAAAAGCTATTGGTAAAAGTAATAATTCATAATATTATTATAAAATTATGCATTCTAAATTGTGTTAAATATGTAAACACGTATAAAATGTGCACACATTTCGTATAATTTACGAATATATATTTTGTTTTTAAATATTTTAATTTTTATTTGAATTTAAATAAATTTATACCACGTTTATACCAGTAGTATGTATGTATCAAAAAAGTATGACGATGTAAACTCAAAGTAAAATACTTTATTACTTTATCACATACTTTTTTGCTATTAAAGTATTGTACGTATCTAAAAAGTATTGGTATCCCTTTCCTGACCCGCATACACAATTGTGTATAAAAAATTTCGATTACGACAAACGAAGATGTCAAACATAGAATTAGGTGGTAATTGAAGACCAGTGTACACATTTGTGTAAACCACTTAATTTTGTTTTCGTCCGAAAAATAATAGTAACTATAATAATGATAAAATAATTAATATGTTAACAAGAACAAATAAATTATATATTATCATAAAGCAAAATATATATAAGAGGACTCATGTAGAGATTCCGAGGTTAATCTATTTTACTTTTGGCAACCTGTATTAGCCTAACAAGAAAAATAAACTATAAAATAACTATGCCGATATGTTTATAAGATACGTCTATATGGATTAAATATAGAAAAAAATTAAATTTGTGTATATAAATATATTAAAACTATAAAATAAGATTAACCTCGGAAAAACCTGCTTATAAAATTTGCACTACTTGATTTCTCTTATATATTTATTGCTCGATGATATTATATAATTAATTTGTTAACAAATTATTATGCTTTTTTCAAAAAGAATTCCGATTTAACTAAGACCCGTTAAAATACGGAAGACATTACAACCTATCATTATTGATATACACAATTGTGTATGGAGAACTTAAATTGAACCAAAAAAAAATTTCTTGAACTCGAAAGGGGTATAATGTTAGTTATGCGGTGTGAACTGTTAATATGTATATTCTTAAGATACGAAATGTCATTTTAGTCAATCTTCAGATTTTTTTTGTTTTTTTGTGGTAAATTTTAACTGTTTTTGTGAAATATATAAGTATGTAATAAACTATTATAATATGTGTTCACACCACCATGGTGTAAACTGAAGGAGAAAAATACTTTATTAGTAAAATACTATTATAATATTAAAGTAGCTATGGTGTAAACGTGTATTATTAGAAACATGTATTTAGAATAATTTTTTTGACGTTTATCACTGCATCCCCAATGAAATTCCTTTAACTTTTTCCTTACAGAAAAGTATGAAAAAAATTTTGAGAAAAAAAAAATTTTTTTTTGTTAGGTTGGAGACCTAATGTAGCATCATCAGCCATTCACTCACTCCGTAGTTCGTATACGGAGTTCATTATTTACAATGAATTGATGAACAGATGAATTGAGATTTGAGAATAAAAAATTTCGCTTCATTCGAAAATTTCGTTTCGTTTAATTTAGTTCGTTTTAAACCGTCGTATAGTGTTGTGTTGTGTTGGTAAGATGAATTAGAAATTGATAAAGAAGTATAGTAAAATTAATATAAAGAAAATAAAATTGTAATTTTGTTACATTTTTTTATAATAAATCTGCTTTAACTTAACCATCGTTCGATCATTTTTGATTTAGCTTTGTTTAATAATAATAAAATGAAATATTTATAAGTGAAATTAGATTCTGGTGTTCAAATAACTTTACGCCCTATTTTTGATCCGTACATAAAAAAATTGTTTAAAACCAAAAATCAGTGCAGTTTGTGAATTTGTGTTAGTGCAGTGAAATTTTTATAAACTAATCTTAAGAGAATACATCGAGTCTGTGTGAAATGCGGGACCTTGCAAATAAAATGGCCGAATTAAAATTTGAGGCCCCATTAGCACAATTTGAGGAAACCGATGAATGGGGGCCAATCGATTATCAATCATCGACCAATCCAAACGCTAATCAAACAAATCTTAAAGAACTCTCGCTAAATTTAAAAGAAAATGATAATATTTTAATCCTTGGAGATCTTCTTTCAGCGAATCATAATACCGATGACGATTTGCATGAGTCATTTGGTATAGGAAATTGCGGTGAAACAACGAAGAACGATTCACCCAATTGCAATACAAACGCTAAAAATGCCATAATTCTAGCGACGAATGGAGTCGGTGGTAAAGGCGACAATACGGAAATTAATTTCACCGAAACCTTTAGTGCAAGCCTTGAGGATTTAGTAAATACGTTCGATGACAAAATAACAAAGTGTTTTGGAAATTACGAGGAATCAGTTGAAGAATTGGCACCGGTGCAAGTTCGTACGCAGGAGGAAATTATGAACGAATGCCAGTAAGTAGCCCGTCATTTTAAATACCATTTTAATTTTATTTTTATTTTATTACGCCGCAAATGAAAAAAGCAAATGGATGTTCCGACCGATAACTATACCTAGTGTTAGGCGGGGACAATACGCATGCTCTATTTAAAGATCAATAATAAGGACATGTACATATTGCAATACACTCATACCTCGTTATACGGCGCCTATTTTTACGGCGATTCGCTATAACGGCTTTTTCTAAGTAAGACTTAATTTTATTTACGGCTATAAATATTCGATATACGGCCAAAAAAAAATGTGTGAAACGTTTTAATCTCGAAAAGTAAAGGTAAAAAATAAAATGAAATAATTAACTAGAGGATTCCCGAATAATATGAAAAACGGAAATTAGATCAATAGTAAAATAAAAAAACGTTTTCTTGTTACATATGCATTTGAAAAAGACAGCAAAATAGGTATTGCTGTGTTTTTGTCGTATGTAGTGTTGTATCAAAATGGATTAGATAGATGTTTTAAAACAAATAGAAAATCGTGAGTTTATCGTAAAATAAATAATTATTTTTGTTGTGTTGGGTTATTTCTGCGGTTCCTACGTTTACAACGTTATTGTTATTGGTAAGTAACTAATTAATATGAAATAATTTATGTTAATAACGGTAACAAACTAATTAACAATGTATTTTATGTAAATTTATTTAGCATCAAAATGCCGCCAAAGCGCACTTCTAATGAAAAGAAGGGGAATATAAAGAGGAGCCGCGTGTCTGTAAGTCTACAAAAGAAACTTGAAGTTTTGCGCCATATAGAATCTGGTGAGAAAATTATGCATATTTGTAACGCAACGGGACTTGCCAAGCCAACTGTTCAAACAATCCGCAATAACGCCGATAAAATCAAAGTGCATTCATGATTGGCATCATCAACTACCTCAAGGTTAACTCGCCAGAAAAGCAATATCTTAGAAAAGATGAAAAAACTATTATTAATATGGATTGAGGATAATAATAATCGCAGAATGCCCATGAGTCAAATGACAATCCAGGAGAAAGCATTGAGTATTTTCGAACTTAAAAACTGCAGATACGAATGAAACAAACGGGGATGTCACCTTCCTAGCAAGTCGAGGTTGGTTCGATAAATTTAAAGGTAGACATAATCTACATAATATTAAAATGAAAGGAGGAGCGGCTAGTGCTGATGAAAATGCTGCTACGGAATATCCGAACACATTAAAAAAAATAATAGAAGCCGGCGGATATGTTCCCGAACAAATTTTTAACATCGATGAGATTGGCCTTTACTGGAAGCGAATGCCGGATCCTACTTATATATCCAAAGATGAAAGATCAGCTTCGGGATACAAAGTCTCCAAGGAGCGGTTAACTTTGCTCCTTGGAGCAAATGCTGCTGGTGATTTCAGACTTAAGCCACTATTAATATATGTATCTGAAAATCCAACACCATTTAAGAGAATCGATAAGAGTCAGCTGCCGGTTATTTGGACGTCAAATAGAAAGGCATGGAAGACCATGTTAATTTTTGAGGACTGGTTTAAAAAACATTTTTGTCCTGCAGTGGAGAAATATTTAGAGACGAAAAATTTGAGCAATAAAGTTTTATTGTTGTTAGACAATGCTCCAGGACACCCTATAAATTTAACAGAATTATCTGAAAATATGCAAGTAGAATATCTACCAAAAAATACAACAGCGTTAATCCAGCCTATGGATCAGGGCATAATAGCTATTTTTAAGGCATATTACCTCAGACGTACATTTAAAGGATTAATTAACCAAGTCAATGGTGAATGTTCGATCAAAGAATTCTGGAAAAGGTATAACATTAAAGATGCCGTATTCAATATCAGCAAATCCTGGGAAGAAGTTAATTCAACCGCTATGAACAGTGTGTGGAAAGCAATATGGCCGGAATGCGAAATGACTGATAGGGTAGCGGACAGTGATTCGATCTTCAAAGTTCAACAGAATATTGTAAATCTGGCACATGAACTAGGTTTTGAAGACGTCACCGATTGCGATGTGATTAATTTGTTGAATGCTGACAAGGAACCTCTTTCGAATGAGGATCTCATTAATTTTGATGAGCCGCAATTACCAAATAACGAAGCCCCCGAACCGACTGATAATCGAACATTATCATTGCATGACGTATCAAGAGCTCTTGATGTTGACCAAGGAATCAACATTCTTACTAGAGCTGATCCCAATGAAGAACGCATCGCTAAAGTAATATAATAACATGCTACAAAGAAATCCGAACAGAAGTCAGGAACAAGGCAAAACAACAAACGATCGATCGTTTTTTTAAACCAAATCAGTCAAGTCCAAGCGCAGTATTATTAGTAACGAGTAATGCTAATATCTATTCTGCATGATTGCGCTGATAGTTTATTTTATACATAATATTGTTAAGTTTATTGAATTTATTTTATGTACAAATTGAATTTATTTTTTAATGTTTGAAATCATTCTTAAATTGAAATACAACTGAAATTTAAAAATAAATTTACACGGACTTACATAAAAATTGTATATGAAAAAAAATAATTCGCTTTACTGCATTTCGATTTACGGCTACATTTTTAGGAACCGATCGTGGTCGTATATCGAGGTATTGGTGTATTAGTAAATTTGATTGTACATACATAATGTTCTATACAATTTTTGAAACTGGCAACGTTTATTTTTGTTGGGTTTATAGGTGCGGTGCGGTGCAGCGGTGGTGATTACTGATTATTTTATGACAGCTTGTTTATAGTTATTTGGGTTGCAATATATGCTGTGTTTTTTATTACATCGGAGCAAGTAAGCACAGATATCAGATAAGCCTTTATATGACAACAAATGATCACTTGATTTGCTCTGCACCTCTGAAAAAAATCCAGATAGAAAAATCGGAATATTCGTACGCCCAGATACAAAAAGCAAAAAATCTTTTGTTATGGCTGTGCTTAATCTTTGCAATCTGTTCCCTTAGGGTCCAGGATTCCGATTTACGTAGTTGTCAGTGCATTGAATATATTTACAGTTTAAATGTCGTTTAATAAATTATTTAATTTTAAATTGTATTGTTTAAGAATAAATTAAAACACCTGATATACCTAAATCGGATGTGTATCGAAATCCAAAAACTCAAAATCCAAGAGTTAATCCAAACTTAAAAAATCCAAAAGGGACAAAAATACAAAATCCAAAAAGGACAAAATCCAAAAAAAAAATCAAACTTCCGCATCCAAACCACTGCACTACTTGTCCTTGTATTGACGACTCAAGCAAATTTTGACAAATTTTCTTCTCTTTTTGACAAATAATGACACTATCCTGGGGCGGCATGTTGTACCATCACTATTTTCGACTTCCGACTTAGTTTATGTCTCATTTTTCATGAATAAAATAATAACCTATTTCACTTCGAAAATCATGTATTTTGTAATGTACTCTCAGCAAAACGTCACTATTTCTTTTCTACGATTTCTAAAGACTACTATATTAATCGATTATATTTATCATCAAATAATTTTTTCGTGATACGTTTATCGAAATGTAGAAAAGAGAGAAGGCTCACAATTATATCAAGAGGTTGAAATCGCGATATAAATCACATAACTAATTACGCCAAATAGAATGTTAATTGATTCCTGAAAATTGAGCCATAAACTAAGCTTGAGTCGTCAGTCCCCCGGTTATGTAAGGCATTAAGAAAGCGACTTTCAAGTCGACTTAATTTGGACGAATTTTCGATGAAAAAAATCATTACACTTGTGTCTCGAAGTTGTAAATGTGTACGAGTTAAAAGACAATAAAAAGTCGAGATTATGACAATTCTAAATGTTTGAAATACAAAAGCCTTCTGACGATGGGTGTTGGACGGATTATGTTAGCTTATTCGCGTTTACGACAATTAACGTCAAAAGGCTTTTTAATTTTAAACTCTGGCTTAGTTAATTCTAGAAAATTTGTCAAAATTAGTTTGAGTCGAAAGCCGTTTGTCGTATTCGTAATACTTATATAATTTTTCCCCGGATTATCCAAGAGTTACGAGTACGACTTTTTTACTGGTGAATAATATTAAGGCATCCAGTCTTACCTTAAACATGTTTATATAGCGAGCCGCTTGATACAAGAAAGATTCCCGCTTCAGCCGCCCAACAGACTGATTTGGTATTGGTGTATGGCACTAATGACTCGCCGTGATATGTAGTGACCTTGCCTATAAGCAGAATTTCCTCTGCTCGTCGCCATTATATCCCTGATTTATTTAGTTAGCCAGGGAGGTATGAATCTAGGACTTTGTCACTTCACTTCACCGACAGCCGTGCAAAAGGAACAAAGTGGTTTCATTTAACAATTTGCTCGAACAATAGAAAAAATTCTTAGTGGGTAGTGTTTAAATTTATTTGCTCTGTTGTCATGATGTGTTGTGCTTTAAGCGCTTGTTTAAACGACCTTCAACGCGTTTCTTGCATCTGATAGGTTCTTTTTAGCACAGGATACGAAAATGACAAATCAGCTGTAAGAAATATGTATGTTGAGAGAAACTTCGCCTAAACGGGCTCAATACTCAGAATAAGGCTGAACCAGTCTGTTTACAAGAGCGTTCAATTTTGACCAATTGACATCATAATATAAATGGTTTAAATAGAAACTTTATCTCTTGGTTGAGCCCCTTGTGAGTGCATAACTATCTAATTATTTATTTTGACTAATCCAAGCATAAATTGCCTTTTTATATATTTTCATTAAGCGTATATTTTTACCATAATGAAAGCGTGGTACTAAGTAAATCAGAATTGTGAATGACTCATTTTCAAAATCAAATATCAAATCCAGTTTGACACAAGCAGTGCCTTATTAAGCGATTACAATATTAATTCACGGCTATTGACTATAAATCGCAGTACATAACGAAACCCACAGAAACTAAAGTTAATTTAAACTAATTCATAAATCATATCTGTACTTACAAAAGTAATGTACAATTAATTAGCAATCCCACGTACAACATACATTCTCTAAATGAATCAATCGATCAATTCGTTTCCTGAAGTTGCACACTGTGAGGCCCGTCGGACACTGACTGCATTTTAATACCGATTTAAGACCGGCCGTTGACTTTAATTTTATGTTTATCATGGTTCCCAACCGGAAAAATAAAAAATTTCAATAGTTATTTACGATTATGGTTTGTTTATCAAAACCAAATATTACTACCTAGTAAATTTAGGACATAAAAAGTTTGATTTTGGTGATCAGTAAAACTTTAATGGAGTTTTAGATATTTTTGGTTTACAATATAAATTTTAATGAATGAAATTTATTTTAACAATATTTAGCTATGCATATACGTGGAGCGAGACTAAAAATAATAATGATTGTGTTAGAGTACTATAAACATATACATGTGCGAAGCGTTCTTACTAGCTCTCGGTGGTCAAATAATTGGCTGGCTACGGCGTTTGGAAGCTTGTATAGCCCCTCGATTTGCTTCCGTGGTGCTTTGCTTGCATTGTTGACGAATGAATCCACTGCAAGGTCCTTATAATATATCTTAATACTTTGATATGGTATCTTTGAATGATGTTCAGATTACTCGGTTTAGTATAACCTCCCAGTTGAATTCCATACATCTAAATGGGTTTTAATATCTGCTAGCATCAGTTTATTATGTGTTGACAATTGGGAGTTCCTTCCCAAAAGGCAGCACAATTTTCTGTATTCGAGTCTCAGCTCTTCCGATTTCTTCTTCACATGCACCTCCCATCGCAGTTTAGCAACTAGATTCAGACCCGAGGTATTTTTCTGAGTTAGCTTGTAATAAAAGGGCATTATTTAGTACCACAGGCAATTGGTATACTTTTCTGTTGTTTTAGTCAATACGTACGGGTTGTGCTTCATTTAATCTGGTACGACATCGCTTCGTTCATATGTTAATTTTGTTTATTGCATTTTGAAGTTTATTAGTAGCTTCTTCTATGATGTCACCTACCTATATGATAACAGTGTCAGTTGCAAATATACCCATTCTTGTATTATAAGTTAGTGGAATATCGCTTGTGAACAGGTGGTATAGGATTGGTCCTAAGGCGCTTTCATTTGTGAATATGTTTGTTTCTATTTAACACGAAAATATCTTTCAGTAATGTATGATTGAAAAGAGTGACAGAATTTTGGTTATAAAAATTACCTAAGGTTCAGCAATATACCGCTGTTTGTCAAAAGGCTGGGCCACGTCATGGAAAACTGCTGACCAGATTCTCTTTTCTTCAGTGAACAGTATGGTAGTGCGGTCTGGATGGTTTCCCATCCGGATACTAACCGTAAGTTATCGTTGACTTACTAGTTATAAAGAGGTCAATTATATCGGGTATTTTACTGATATCTGTGGCCCAGAAAGTTGGTTTGCTAGTAGAGTGAGTGCCTATTACAACCACATTCTGCCCAATGTAGGAGCTTTAAAGGTTATCATTTTTCGATTTTATTATGGTGAAGTGGTTAGGGAATGAATTATCCTCAACATGTTTTATGCGATTGTTTCGTGATGTGTGTTTCGGATATGGGACATAGTATAACAATTTTTTCGATGTCCTGATTCCAATTCCTGCTGATGTTACAATACTCCAATGGGATTCCAGGCTAATATTCTGATGTCATTTATTGTATGCTTTTATTGCAGGAGCTATCCTGGTTTAATTTTGTAATTTTTTGGATAATTGTGTTTTGATGAGTTTTATGAGAGTGTTAGGATTCCTTTTTTTTAAATATGTTCAAGAGACACAATCGATAATTTGTTGATTTTGTGTTTTATCCCTCGTAGAGCAATCTCTACAGCATCCAACCCACTTCCCTACTCAATTTGTTTATTTTTTCTGGCTGATTACCGGTTCGAATACAATAATATTGGGTTTCTGGTGAGGGTGTTTCGTCTCTTGAATTTTTGTTTTTAAATTTTTAATTGTTTAACATTTTCTATAAGAATCTTTATTTCTGCTATTTCCAAAAGCAGAGTCTTATATAGGAATCGTGCTTTTTCTTTGACCAGTTTACCCTCCTCGAATGGAGAGATCTCTGTTTTTGTTTTTTTTTTTGTATCTTCTATTAGTAAAAGTTGGTTGTCCCTAAATACATGGAACAGGTCTTCTTTGAGAAGGGTGGGGATTTCCAGAATAAAACCTGGTTGGTGTGTTTTCTATTACATACTTATTTGTTGGTCCGCGGGAGTATTTTCCCCCTCATTTCATCCCTATCTTTCAGTGCCCATGTAAGCTGAAACGCTTTCCCCGATCCGTTTCCTTAGGGACGCGCCAGCTAGCGGTTACACAGGTTATACGGTAAGAATATTATGTGCATACATATAATTCATAGAGTCAGCACTTTCGTGTTGTTTAGTAATTTTTCGGGCATTAAATAAAGGATTGGTTGAGTCTTAATTTAATACAATCATTATAAAAATCATGAAGCTTTTACATAATCAAAATTTAGCAAGAGAAATTTAAGCAAAAAAATAGTAAAATGTGTTCAAATAGAGAAGGCCATGTTACTCACCTGGTGTAAATAAAGTAATAAGAATAGTTGATAAAATTTCATAGAAATGGTCAAAAAAAAATTGTTTTTTTAATGACTTCTAATTCTAATTTTTCTTGTAATCTGGAAAATCGTAAAAAATGCATCCAACATAAATTAGTATGATGAAAAAGCAAAATTTGTTCGACTTACTAATTTCTTATTTTATTCTTCAATCTTTGCTTAATCCTCGTACTAATATCTACAAAAGTTTTATAAAAATATTTGATGTACATTTTCCGTATGTTCTTATAAATTATAAAGATTACGTTTGGTCATTAATGTCTAAATTGCCGAATAGTCAGCACCAGCGTACTTATGTAGTATCTCAAAGCCCAAAATCTAAAAGTTCCAATTTCTAAAAATAAAACCAATGTTAACTTCCTCTTAAAGAATAAATAATTAAAATGTGTATGAAAATACTATCTCAAATTATGTTATAGCAGCTTGTTCGTTTTTAGCAAATTTTTAAAAAAATATGACATTTCCGAGAAAAACGATTAAAACAAAGAGATTATAAATAATTATTATTAATTATTTCAACAAAATCAAATACACCTAAACTAATTTTGTTTAAAATTTAATTTCGAAGAGATTCTTTGTTTTTAATTATTTTGTGATAGATGCTATACTTCTTAAAATATTTGGGGCAGTGAATATTTTCGGTTAAAAGCAAACCTCGGTTAAGTTTTATTTTTCTCTTTTAAAAACGAGTGCGAAGTTTGGTGAAATTTATAAATCGCGTTTGCGGTGTGTCACTAAAAAAAGATCGCGATCGCAAAAAATAAAATTGAAATCACGATCAGTGATTATCGTGAAAATTTTTGTGTCTGTCCTTGTATAACCTTGTTCGGGTTGTTATAATTAACAGACACAATATGTGTCACTTTTAAGTGACATAAATTGCATGGAATTAAAAAATGGCCCCTTCTACTACTTGATAATTATTTGCAGCAAGCATGAAATACGCATTTAATGTATAAATTGTGCAATAAAACTGTGTTTTATTATAAATTTTATGTATAAAACAGTCGTTAAAACCGAAGCTTGGATTGGATCGTCTTATAGAAATATCATCCGGTATAATTGTATTTTTCATTTATTCATAGCATTTCATAGCATAAAAGTGATAAAATATTTTAAAAATACCTGAACAAAATCATTTTCATCATTGGTTTGCGCAATACAACTTTGGCATAAGTATTCAGACGATTTTTTTTTGTTTTGAGTACATACAATAATTTAAAAAAATTGATATACATAATTAATTATAATTAATTCATTATATAAAAAGAAAATTCTTGTATAATACTCAAAGATTACATTTTACATAGTTGATTAAACTCAGATGTTGAATTGTGGATCGGAAGCTAATAGTATTGAGTTACCGAAAAAACAGAAGCTGTAAAATGTATTAGGTTGCTGGTAAATGATTAGTTCACGATGAAGGGACACGAGTACAAGGAATTTTTTAAGCAAAAACGAAAAGACGCGAAAAATAATAATGGCAATTTGTATTTGGCTCCTATGAACCTTACATTTCCTTATAAATTTGTATTTATGCTCAAAAGGAGTGCGTGGTTCACAAAATTTATGTATGAGTAAGTAATATTAATAAAAATACATAAAGTCTGGTTTACATGAGTCAAGTTCCTATGCTAGATATTAAACGATACTAGTTATCGGAAACCCGAATTAAAACATAGTCCAGGGGGTAGATTCCGACAAAATGACAATTTCTCGTGACATTTGCTTATTGGTAGAAATTGAAGTCACTGAAAATTTACGATTCGGATCAAATGACACTTATAGCAGTTTACAGCAACTACAGTTTTAAGTTATAACAAAATTATTTGCTTTTCAATAAATAATAAATTTATTTTGTTTTAATTGTAAATACTCACACATATTTTGTATAAAAACTTTTGTCACGATAATAAAAACAATGACAATATTATTAAAATTGTCAGCTTATATTTTGTAACATTTCGGAAAAGTCATGGCATACGAATCGCGATTTAGTACTCACAAGTATTTGTCACAAAATTGTAGCAGTATTTTTAGTACAATGTCACAAAAAATTGTCATTAGTCATTTGATCAGAATCTATGTCCAGTTATTATTTTACTGGCTTGCAAGAACTCACATGGTGTTACCGCACCTTTGCTCTAATTAAATAATAAACTAGTTTTGAAAATTAACAAATTCAGATTTTGCTGAATTGATAGCATATTAAATATTGAATTTGAATTCGAGGCATTTATTGAGCTAAGATTTCGCATTAATTGAACTAAGATTTCGTTTACTTATTTCGAATTTGTAAGTTATTTGTAAATTATTTGTTCGAATTTCTCAACTTTATTTTATTGAAAAGCGCGCAGCAAACCAAAACACAAAATAAAGTTGATCCATATCTCTCTGATTTATCTATTTCAGACCTAACATTTTGTCTAGTGAGAGTTTATCTAGTGATTTGAATCGAGAATTTCATGCGATAAATCAACAAATGAATAATAAAGATGATGAATTTTCAGTCCAATTTTCGAAAGCATTGCAATATGTCAAAGTTATAGAGTTCAGTCAAATTCAACCAAGGTAAGTTGTAAAACTCAAAAATGTCAAACTGGTTAATCTAACTAGAAAAAAGCTTTATTGGTGTCCTACGAGTATGTAAATTTTTTATTTTATGAATTTATTCAGGATTTTTCGAATTAAACTAAAAAAATGTCTGGATTTAATATGTAAAAGAACTAGACAGTTTTACAGCATAGTAAATCAATTTTGTTACGGATTTCTTATGAGTTTTAGTACTCGAAGTTGAATTCTTTAATGGCATAATACTTTGCTGAAAAGACTTGTTTCTATAACGCATTTTTAAATTTGTTTTTTATGATGATCTTTCGGATTTTTTTTGTTTTTAATTTGGGACATCTTGTGTGTATATAAATAATTGTATGTAGCTGTTTTCGATCTTCTTTAGTTTCATTTTTCTAGTGGGACAACTAAATTATATTAAGACGATATTACAGGCGAATACGAATATTTATAGAAAATTATCGAAAAGCACTTACCAAACACAGAAAAATTATTAGCTTCGGGTTATACTTTTTTTTGTGCGCTATAATATTCTAATTGAATCACTATAATTATTATGTATTATTTAAACACATTTTATGAAATTATATATAAGCACTCTTCAATGCGAGAACTTTCCTATGTTTTGTTACACAATATTAATCATTTAAATAACTAAATAAATACGTAAGCATGATTTCAGTTCAATTAATGCTAAATATTGTTCATTTATTGTACAAATATTATGACACAAATGCATATGAAGTGTATTTATTTTAAATGACGCAAGTGGAGGGGGGGGGGGGGGGGAGGGGGATAGGGATGTTGTTAAACATTCCAGAAAAGGAAAACAACGTTATATAGTAAAGTTATAATAAGAATGTCCAATGTGCAAGTTCCGGTCAGAGCCGGCCTGGGTTGCCACTAAGGCGTTTAAATATAATAATCGTTTACTCTATTTAGTAAACATTATTAGTATTTAATTCTGCAATCAATCAAATCATTATAGATTCAAATAACTCATAACATTGTAATTGTAAATATTGGTAGTACAAATTAATTCGGTCCGTTTTTTTAATTTTAAAAATGCATTTATTTTAAAATAAAATGAATGAACAGATTATATAAAATATTATCCATCGCTGCTTACAACTTTTTCCCACCTCTCAGGCAATTTTCGAATACCATCTCAGAAAAACGTTTCGTCTTTCGAGGCGATCCAAGTTTGAAGCTAATTTTCAATTTCCTCGAAACAAGTGACCTGCCAAATTGTGTTACATTCGTCGGAACAACCAGTAATCAGAAGGAACAGTGTCCGGAGATTTCGGCGAATGCGTAAAATATCCCACTTGAGCGTTTCAAAATATTTGTGTACGACTTTTGCAACGAGAGGCCGAGCGTTGTCATGCAGAAGAATAACTTTATCCTGCCTTTCCTCATATTCCGGTTGTTTTTCTCGTAATGCGCGACTCAAACGAATTAATTGTAGTCTGTACCGCTCGCCCGTATTGGAATCGCCAGGTACAGGTTGCAGCAGCTCTTAAAACACAACGCCTCTTTGGTCCCACCAGATACACAGCATAACCTTAGAAACCATGAATGTTCGTCTTTAGTGTTGATGTTGAGGGCGATGGTAACGATTGACCGGGCAAAGCGTAGTATTTTCGCCTCTTGGGGTTATCGTAGAAGATCCATTTTTCGTCACCAGTCACTATCTGATGGAAAAAACCCTTTCTTCACAAAAAAATCGTCTTTGCCCATGTCTCTTGGATTCAATTCATAATAAGGGACCCAATTGTCTTGCTTTTGAATCATGCCCATAGATTTCAATCGAACGGAAACTGTTTGTTGGGTCACCTCCAATGTAATGTAAATTTTACAAATTTGCATATTATCCCTTCCTGTGTTAGATAACAGAAATCATGAAGCTTTCACATAATCAATTAACCATCTGTTTGCTTATCATAGTATACTAATCATAATATTCGTAGCTTTAATTTTATCCCAATTTTTGATGAACAAAATAAAATCTACAACTTTATTAAATATTTATGCTTCTCTTTAATTCAAATAATGACTATTTATTTCCTACCTAAATAATGTAAGTACATATATTAAGACGTTACGTTTTAATTTTGTACAGATAATGTACCAGTTGACATTATAATAATAGAGTGACATGTTTACAAATTGTAGATAAATTATAGATCCGTCGTTTGTGTTAAATGCTTATTAGAAGTGAGCTAAAATAAGTTATTGATACAAGTTCTGCTGCAAAGAGTGTCTATGCTTAAACCTCTACCTAAGGCCACTATTTTTTGATGAACGCATGTACGCGCTTATTACATTTTTAGGATGTTTAAATTTGTTAGAAGCATCATCCTGACACATAATATGGCATCAGTTTTGTAAGAGGCGATCATGAGTCAATAAAATTTTATTTAATTTAGTTAATTAAAATTAACAAAGACTACGTCCATATGACGATTCCTCTCTAGTAAATTCACTGTAAATAGTTTGACCTTGTTTGTCAGCATAGTTTTTAATAACAAAACACATAACATAAAACACGACTCAAAATTGATAAAAATGTAGATTTACTTAATTAGTTTTATTATTATTGTTGCGTTATCTCTAGCAGCTCCAGTATCTCAGAATTTGCTTCTCACAATTTTTACTCATATGCACTTGAGTTGAGGGAGATGGTAATATTGTCAAACTATTTTAATGTTATCGCCCGTATGTGACGGATATTATTTGTTAGACCGTGCTATGTTTTAAAATGCCATTTTTTAGATACATAATTGGAATTTTCAAAATTGTATAACTTGTTTTCTCTTCTAATTATTTTGATCAAATTTTCGACTAACTAAATTAATGTAGTTCATACTAGTCATTGGAAGCTCCAATTTATATTCACAAACCAAAATGTATTTAATTAAAATGCTAACTGTTTTATACATACTTTTAATACTATAATTGCCGTAGGCACTTGGCGAAACACACTAAAACATAACAAACACATTTTATTAAACACTTGTTTTTTATTTCGCAAAAAATTAGATTTTTGAATATTTTAATTAAAAAAATTTTTATTCAAAAAGTTTAAAAAATTACTCGATTGATTTCGGCTTATTAGGTCGTCATCAGGAGTATGCAAGTAAGCAATTAGTCATCGGCTGAGTAACAAAATTCAGGGTATATTGAAGTACATTTAATTACCTGAATTATTAGTCATATTATTACGAGCGTGAGAATAGAACAGGGCGGGATCCGTAATTGGTGAGAAACGGATTTCTCTCTGTTCGTTAAGGATATTTTGGAATATGGATTTATGAATTTCGTAAGATTCTAAAGTATCTAAACGTCTGCCTTTGAGTTGTAGATGTAATATGTCTAAATTGTTCAAGCTAGGTGTATGATTTTCTAAAGTTAAATGGTTATGGAAAGTTGATTGTTTGCAACCAGTTCTAACTACAAACTTTTTTTTTTATATCCGGTATAATCGGACACGATGATGCTAATCCGTTTTTCCTATATACTCTAAGCGACGCCAATTGTCCCGTGTTGGACTATCCGGTGGATAAATACTCGTTAGAGTTTTACGCTTTAGCTTTTTTATTCAATAACTTTAATATAGTCAGTCTTAGTTGCATATTCGTTATTCGTTGCTATGTGTAGAATTATATTAAGCTCTATGTTTTATAATTTGTCAAAGGAATGTTTATTAGTCTATCTATGAGTGAGTAGAAAGCTGACACTTTAATATTATGGGGCTGGTTTGAAGAACTAGGGATAACGGCGTCTGTATTCATGGGTTTCCGATAAATTTTGAAGTTTAAAGAAGAATTAGTCCTGGTTATTGTTGTATCTAGAAAATTAATACATTTATTTTCTTCTTTTTCCAACGTAAAATCAATGGTGGGATATTGAGAATTTAACCAAGTTAGAAATGAGTCTAACAGTTTATCAGTTTCATATTCTTTTGGTATAGATATGTTGATGACATACTATGCAATAGGGCAAAATAAAATTAAATCGTAGAAATTCATGAAAATTTCAGCTAACAAAGGTGACAGAAGGAACCCCATGGGTAGAGCATCAGCGCATTTAAAATATGTATTATGATAACAGAAATAAGTTTATTTAATACGAGGTTCAAACACCCACTTCAGTTAACGACGTAAGCCCTCATCTACAACATCCCTATCTAAGTAATTACAAACTATTTAGGACAAAGTACTAATTGGAATAGACGTGAAAACACTGGCATAGTCAAACGAAACTAGTTCTGAATGTAAAGGAATGTCAACGTCTTGAATTTTATTAATCAATTCTACCGAGTTCTTAACCGAGTAGACCGAAAAGGAATTAGTATGCGAGCATTGGACAAATTTATGAAACCCTTAGATAGCTTGCAGGCGGGAGCATTGCAATACGCGACCATTGGTCTGTTCTTCTTCGTAAATTTTTTACGAAGGTATTCAGCAAAAAAGTCGTATTACTCAATTTTAAACAAATGACTCGGTATAACGTTTTTACCATTTTAAACAGTATCGTTGCGTAGTCGAGACTTGAAAAAAGAGTTGATCATTTGAATCGTCCATCCACATATTGTCTCATAAAACCCGTTATAAACCGCGCACCAACGCTTTTCAATCGCAACAAATGCCATGAAAATTGGAAAAAGGGAACACGGCGAATAAAGCAGCACTTCATTGCCCTCCGCCCCATGTGTAAGTATACATCCACTTGACAAGACACAAATAGATCTAATATAGCGATGGTCCACGTGTATGCACTCACTGAAGAAAGATTAGATAATGTCATAGATTTATTCTTTCTGAATTTGGACGACGTCATTAACAACATTCCTATACAAAATATCGATATTATTGTGGGTGGCTTTAATATCAGTAGATTGGGGGCGGTTGCTTAACGTTGATACTATAGTTATTGCCGCTTTATCTCTGTTTGCTACGCGCCTATATATTCATTTTTCGGATCCGACTAAAATAATTTTCGATTCGGAATAATAATTTCTGTTGATCGCTCCTGACTGCAAAATACGTTCTACTATTGAAAGAAAAATCTTACGATCGATAAACAGTTCAGTTGCTGATAATCTTTATATTGTTCGAATGAATTTGGAAATAAATTAAGTATCTGCTGTTCAAGATGTATCCAGCCGGTGTAGGTGATTCAGTATGGGTGAACACCATTGAATAAGACCGGCGTGAAACATTATCAAAGATAGTCTAGTTTGGACCATCAGTTCCAAAACTTTTAGATTATTTATCGTTTGGCCTTCTTATAAATAGATGAGTCATTATGACACATTATGACACACATTATAACACATGAATCGTTATGCGCCTCTATTTTTAATTATTCAATCTAATCTATTCTTCATATTTTAATTTTAAGATTGCACATACTAGTAAAAACGTGTAAATAACACATATTAAATATGTATCACTTTTGTGCGTTTTGATATTTTTGCTTTATTTTTGTACCAATAAAAAATTTCCCAGAAATCAACGAACAGTCTATAAATAATTATTTCAGAAAATTAGAAGATTTAAGAAAATCATTAATAAAATGTTTTGTATTGAAATTCCATTCCATATTATTTAAGAGGTTTATCTGAGCCATATTCCGTTTAGATAGGAAAAAGTAACATTGATTCATCTACAGAAATTCAACCAACATTAATGCATTTATAATTATTCACTAGAGTGAAGCAACTTACTCGTGCCGTAAATCATCTACGTGAATAACAGCCATTATTAACTTTGTCCACTACTATTATTAATATATTAGGTTTTCGTAAGATTGGAATATGTGACCTGTCAATTTATTTAATGAAAATATCACTTTGCAGATTACTACTAGCATGGACGAATTATTTAATGACATACAAAGCCGAATACATTTCTCCATCATGTTGTTTGTTGCTGTAAAAAATCATTAAAACCCTGGATGTGTAGTGGTACAAATTTAAAATAAACGTATAAGAAATAATATTGTTTATTATTCATAAATAGTGACATATACATCCATACACATTTTGTTTTTATTATTTTGCTTTCATACATTTTGTGTTTGAGTGTATTTATATTTTTGTCGTTTACTTTTTCCCCTGATATAATCGTGAGGGAATACAAAATTGAAATGCCATATGATGATCTACATAATATTTTCTATTTCGTAATTTACACGAGCTCTGTTTTGTAGGAATAGAATAAACGCACACACACATACCAAAGATCGCGCGTTGCATAATTTTTTTTATTTCGTTTTCCAAAATTGTGTTTATTTATAAAGCGCAATGTCAATCGAATTATTGAGTGCTTAAAGCTGCACCGACCAAATTGACCGCCTCAATGAAATCTGTACGATAATTTGTTAGACATTAATTACAATTTATTACAACAAATCCCGATTGTATTACAGTTGCCATTTTACAGGAACGAGTGGTCGATCCAGCTTACAAATAAACTTGCACCGCCAAAACTGTAACTTTATATGTAGTTATGATATCGGGATGGTTCTTGTAGCAGAATTTATTACAAATTAATTCCATTGAATAAGTTAGTTCAAGACCACCCCTATAACATGCCTAAGCGTAAATTTCATCCCAAAACGATTGTTTATTTCATAAACGCCAATTTCACCAACTTTAAAAAGGTTTTTACACCAGACGCCACCAGATTTTGGACCAAATGTTGCTCCAAAGGCTTTTCGGTAGGTAGGTCGACCTTATCCACGTGTGTAATAAATTATTTTTGTATAACATTAGACGGAATATGCATAAGAAGATATAGGTTTCAAATTACGATATACATATAGGTTGGTTTTGCCACATTTAAGAATTTATTACACCAGTGTCACTATTCTAGCTTTCCCTGAGATGAGAATAGGGAATTCGGAAAAATATTTTCATAGCATTTTTGTCTAAAATGAATTTTTATAGCCTACTGAAAGAACAAATATGGTACAAAAATTTTTAAAACAAACTTAATTGGGAAACTTTTGTTCCACAAAATTTTTATAGGGAATAATAGTTTCCCATTTAACTTTGTTTCTAAAATATTTACACCAAACTTATTCCCTCAGTAGGCCAGAAAACTACAATTTAGACAAAAATGTTATGAAAATATTTTCGCCTATTACCTATTCCTGTATGAAAAGCTCGAATAGGCCTACAGTGGTACTATTCTGGTGATTCCCCGGGAACAGGGGAGGAAGAATTTATATGTAATTTTTATTTAAACATTTTTTTCTGGCATACTGAGATAAAAAGTATGTATTAATTTTTTTGTAAACAAAATTAAATGGGTATTAATTTTCCCTGCCAATTTAGGTATGGAACTATTATTCCCATTTTATAAATGTATACATCAAGCTTTACTTCTTAGTAGGCCGGAAAAATGTTTCAACAAAAATTACATATAAATTCTTTCCTCAGCTCCCTATTCCCGGGAAATTACCACAATAGTGCTAAACCACCACCAGATATTGGATCAAATGATACTTCGTTAAAATAGTGAAAGGAAATCAACATGGTTCAGGGGGTAACAAATTATCTTTGTATCAGGTTAGACGGCTTTGAAGTTAAAGGCTACATATATGTAATTTAAAGGACGACTTTATTATATTTAATAATTTATTACATCAGACAGTCACCAGATATTAGTTCTGTTGAAACTTGGTGGTAGTTGTGAAGGGCAGGTCAACTTTATCGAGGTGTGTAATAAATTATTTTTGGGTCAGTACACGAAATTTGATTCAAAAGCTAAAGGCTACAAATTTGTAATTTAAAGGTCGATTTTATCACCATTAATAAATTATTACACCAGACCACTACCAGATATTGAGTCTTATGTTAATCCATGCCTTGTGAATGGTAGGTCAACCTTATCCAGGTGTGTAATAAATAATTGTTGTGTCAGGTTACACGGAATTGGTTCTAAACTGTAAAGGCTTCAAATATGTGATTTAAAGTTTGATTTACCACATTTAATAAATTATTACACCAGACCGACACCAGATATTGGGTCAAATGTTACTCCGTGGTCGTTGTGAAGGGCAGGTCAACTTTATTCAGGTGTGTAATAAATTATTTTGTAGTCATATTACACGGAATTGGCTCAGAATGGTAAAGGCTTCAAATGTGTAATTTATTACACCAGTCAAATGTTAGTCCTTTATCATTTTGGTGGGCAGATCAACATTATCCAGGTGTGTAATATATTGTATTTGTATGTCAGGATACTCGGAATTGGCTCTAAAGTGCAAAGGCCTAAAATAGGTAATTTAAAGGTCGATTTTATACCACATTTAATAATTTATTACACCAAACCACAACCAGATATTCACAAGGTCCATGCGGAGTAATCATTTTACCTAATATCTTGTGGCGGTCTAGTGTGCTAAATTATTAAATGTGGTAAAATCGTATTTAAAATTACATATTTGAAGCTTTTAACTTCTGAAGCCAACTCCGTATAACCTGACCCAAAATTAATTTATTACACACCTGTATAAGGTGGACCTGCCCTCCACAAGGTAAATAGAGAAGGATTTTATACAATTTCTGGTGGCGGTCTGGCGTAAATAAATATTAAATGTGGTAAAATCGACATTTGATCATATTTGAAGCCTTTACACTCTAAAACCAATTCCGTTTAACACGCTAACCTGATACAAAGATTATGTATTACCTGCCTGTGGCACTATTCTGGTAATTCCCTGGGAATAGTGAGGGAAAGAATTTATATGTAATTTATATTTAAAAAAAAAAATCTGGCATAGGTACGGAGGTAAAAAACTAGAGTTAATTTTTTTTGAAAACAAAATTAATTTGGGAGTAATTTTCCCTGAAAATCTAGATATGGAAAAATTATTCCCAATTTATAAATATTTACACCAAACTTTTTTCTTCAGTAGGCTGGAAAAATAATATTTGAACAAAAATTACATATAAATTCTTTTTCCAATTCCCTATTCCCGGGGAATTACTGGAATAGTACCTCTGAATAAGGTTAATTTTCCCTTTACTAAGTTAACGAGGTAACATTTGACCCAATATCTGGTGGCAGTGTGGTGTAATAAATACTTAAATGTGGCTTTGCCAACCTATATATTGCAATTTGAAACCTACATCTTCTTATGTCTAGTCCGTCTAATATTATACAAAAAAAATTTATTACATACCTGGATAAGATTGACCTACCCTACCGACAAGGCTTTGGAGCAACATTTGGTCCAAAATCTGGTGGCAGTCTGGTGTAAAAACCTTATTAAAGTTGGTGAAATTGGCGTTTATGAAATAAACAATCGTTTTGGGATGAAATTTACACTTAGGTATGTTATAGGGATGGTCTTGAACTAACTTATTCAATGGAATTAATTTGTAATAAATTCTGGTCCAAGAACAATCCCGATATCATAGCTACATATAAAGTTACAATTTTGGCGGTGCAGGTTTAATTGTAAACGACCGTTAAAATTTTCTTCTATAAATTAACATATACTTGACATTCGGAAGTCCTACGCGGATGAGTTTATATTTTTTGGGAAAGATGTTTTCAACAAAACATGTTCTGTTGCTCTTCGACGCGTGCCTACTCCTATAGTACACCTATTTTTGTTTCAGTATTTATAATTTTCTAAGACTCTTTAAATAATCAGTTTTTAAACGGCAAATGTGGGTAGCGACAATTTACCACAGCAAACGAAAAATTTATATTAGAAAATAAATTGATTAGTTTTAAGATAGGTTAAAAGCTGCTTGTAATTAGCGCCCTTACAAGCTACATTTTTTTATTTTCAAACTTAAAAACTTATATTTTTCGTTTTAAAACAATAAATTTTCAAATTTTTTAACAGAATAGTTAAAAAGTCAAAAAAATTATTATATGTATAAACGTTAATATTTAAGCTGCCAACACAGGTATTTTCATCGAATTTGCGGCGTCTATAGCCGGTTACAACATACTTATGGTGTCTGTAAAATCAAAAATTAAGAGCATAAGTTAATGAAAAAATTAATTGTTTGATTAATAATCATAATCTCAAATTTAGATAATTTTATGGGTATATAAATTAATAAATATAGTGTTCACTGTCAATCAGCCTTATTTAGTATATTAACAAAGTTAGTTTCGAAACCTATTCAATAATTACATATTCAAAATATCTAAATATGTAATATAAAGAAAATTAATAAATTTGTCTTTTATTGGTCTGATTGTAGAACGTACAATCGTATATTTTCGTGAGCATACAAAAATTTTTATTTTCCTGCAAATACAAATTTCTATTTATTGGTAAAAAATATAAATAAAGAATTAATAGAGAACTACATGTGAAAGATAATGCATACAAATAAAAGGTGTTTGTATGGATATGTAACCATTTATAGAATAAACAACGTTTTATTTTTTATACGTTTATTAGAAATTTGCACCACTACATATCCAGGGTTGTAATGATTTTTTACAGCAACAAACAACATAATGGAGAGATGTATTCGGCTTTATAAATCTTATTAAATATAATTCATCTATGCTACTAGGTAATACTTGAGAAAAGACTACTAGATAAAACTCCAAAATTAATTTATAACCTCTTAAGTAATTTATATACATAGTATGTATGTACCAAATAAGTATCATCGTGTAAACTCATACCAAATTATTTTAATATTTTATGATCTACCAATTTGATATTTCAATGAAGTAGGAATCGAGAAAGTACAAAAGTACGTACTTTTATCAATAAACTACAATATATCTCGTTTCTTTTCGATCTACGTTGAAATCTAAATTATTAATTATGATAAAATTTATTTTAATACTGAAATGAAGCGAACGAATATTATCTTTTTTGGTAATAAAACTTTTCTGGTCGTGATAATGTGGTTCTATCTGATAAACTATTAAAATTTACACGAGAAAACCGAAACCACAGAGAGAAAACACTGTTGTCTAAAATAAAGTATGTATTGTAATAATAAGGCACGTCCGTGTAAATGTAATCTAAATGATTTGCTTTCTAGGATTTAATCATCTGCTGGTAGTGAATAATGTATAAAAATATAATTGAAGACTCGAAAGTATAATGAGTACTTTATAAAATAGTCATAGAGTAAGATTATTATTTTCCGTACATTACATACCTCTAATTTGACGGGCGTTTTTTTTAGCAATTTTACATATAATTTGTTAAGGCAAATAATGAAAACTCGAATTACAAGTATACCTATACACTCTTCCTTGTAAATATAGTGCTAGAAAAATGTTTTCATTAAAAATGATTCCGCCTTTCCCAGCCAACTCGAGAACGTCCGGCTATAGATCTGTTTTATGTAAACCCCTGCACGCGTAGGTTTCTGCCATTCTACTGATCTGCATGGACTATGGGATATGTTAATAGGGCTCACCTGATGATAAACAACTTTTTTGCATTCCGCCTTTTCGAAGGCTCTATCTCTACTTGAAACTTTAAAATGTTTATTATTCTTCGAATATGCCAAATAAAGTTTATAAGCCGCAAAAGTCAGGTATGGAAATCTAAATACCAAATCAGTTAAATTTTTTAATACAATTATTTGGATCCAAGCTTAATATGATAATATGTACATAATCCTTTGTTATCTGATTAAATTTTAATAAACTCCACTCCTCTTACCTTTTGGAATTGTAATTAATCCCTAATTTTCGGATTTCCCGCACAGCGACAGCACGTTACAAATGTAAATTATTTACAATTATTCTCTGCAATAATAATTTGACATCTTCCAACACTAATTTGATTTTTTTTTATATTTCTAGGTAAGTCTTAAAGTTTCATCAACATTGATGCTTTTATTATAAAACCAGAACCAGATAAGTAAATCGTTTGTTCGAAAATCATCCGCTTATTCTTATATACAATTTCATTGTTACTTTTTGTATAAATACTAATTATTAATTGTATAAATATAAGCTATTAATTGTGTTGATGAGACAGGACATCTCCGTTACAGCTTTTTTATTTGGGTCACTGTCCTATTAGGTCTCACTTGTATGGTGGAGTTCGAAAACGCTAAATGGCCATTGAACAAAATTATGCACCGAGATCTCTTTATTAAATTATTTTTTCTGGCATACTCAATAAAATCATTTTGGGAATAATTTTTGCTGCCAGTTTCGACATGGAGAAGTTATTCCCAATTTCTAATTGTTGGACATCGATAATAGTAAAGTTGTGTATATAACCAGATACAACCTAGGAGAGATATTCCATTCTTTGTAAACGTAAAAATTTAAATTGCATGTTCATTTTCTATAAATAGTCGAACACATTCAAAATTTTTTTTTTTGTGTATTCGTATACGCAGTTTAACGAAATATCACGGATACAACGATTCCATTGGAATTATCAGAAATAATTTTGTTTCAGATTTTTAGTTCAAATGACAAATCTCCTTTGATTGTCTGTGGTATAACATTGATAATTCTCAATATCTGTGTAATATAAGCCAGATACGAAGATGATACTAAACTAAATCAATTAATACACTAACAAATATACTAATACATAATCAATGATAATTTATTTTGGATGTATTAGAAATTAATTTAACTTGACGACTAAAAATTAGGAAAAGTACGAATTTACCTGTTGCCACACAGAATAAACAAAATCTTATACTATCAGTATACGATTTTGTCGGATACACTATCGGTTAAAAGAACTTACTATTCTCGCAAACTTATTCTCGAAAAATAGTTTTTAGCTATTTTCAAATTAAAATTTTACTTAATGCTTAAAATCATTTAACATTAAACCTAAAAAGTATAGTCTTATCATTTGCCGTTTCTAACGATAATGATACGACAATAATAATAATATGTTTATTTTTTCTAAGGAAGTATTTAATTATCCAATTAAATGAATATCCCTTTTAAGCCATTCAATCAATGTGAGACAATTGTGATCTGTTCACTCGTTAAAAATGTATTGATACTTTCTTAAAATAATAATTATTATAATCGTTATTCCTATAGATATGATTTTGTTTCAAGAAATATACAGAACCTTAGAGGTTGCTGTTCAAAGTAGACCGTGCTAAAGAAATACCACTAGCTTAACCGTTTGAGTCCCAAGCAGCGCGTTCGTGCTGTTGAGATTTTATGTCGAGAACTCCCAGCACATTTCGAACATTGTCGACAACTGACGGTGCGTACCCGATTGTTGAAGTCACGCGCTTAAATTTACTGAAGCAAGTACATCACACAGCTCCTTTTAATGTAAATAGTACATTTTACAATAGGTTGGTTTGTCGCAATATATTGCCTTTTCATCTCATTCATTTCATCTTCCTCTCTCATTTAGAGAAAGCGCGGTTGCGCTGTTTGGGATTTTTCGACAGTGTTTTTTCAATAACCCCCTGGGACTCAAACGGTTAAGAAAATAAATACCTTAAATACTCAATAAACTTTTCTATTAAAAAGAGCAACACCATTCTTGCCGTAAAATTAAAAGGAAAGTTTCAATACCATCCTATAACTTAGAAACACTTATTGCTAAATTGCTTTTTCTGTAGTACTTACTGATCATGTTCTATCATAGTTATTATAACGGATTTTGTTCAAAATAGCTCGATCTAAAATATTAACGAGATTACTGAGGTTTGGGTGAAGAATAAAATTCACATATGGAATTGTGACTGTTATACTTCATTTAATTTCCTTTTATATTATATTGCTTAAACAAGTAAAATTAAAATTTTCCTTTTTATATTAAATATACAAAATAAATTCATATCAATTAAATGAAATTAACGTTTGTATACGCCATACCGATGTGTATAATATACAATATACAATAAACGAAATAACGGAGGAATATATTGTAACATAAGATTAAATTGTGTGGGTCTTTCATTTCTAAATGTGTAGGTTTAGACAAATAACATTCGACGTTTACATTACGTGCGTAATAACATATCTAGGCTTCTAAAATTGTGCAAGCTCGCACTTTTGCCGTAGTCAATTTGCTGTCAAAACAAAAATCAGAATTCCGTTCCTATTTGTAGTTTTATATAAACACTTTACTTCCATACCGGATGTAAACATGACAAAACAATATAAAATGTTTTGCTTGAACGTTTCAATATTAGTCTTAATATGCAAATGAATGACGCTTATACATACATTCTATAAGTGGCGTAATGAGTTGAAATCTAACTATTTAAATAATTGATTTTGCTTGCACCACCTACAAAGATAAAATTTTCTTGTGAAAACAATTCAGTTTAGGACTAAAACATTTTTTTCAAAAAGCTTTATCTTTGATTACTATAGAGGCAAACTTGATTAATGTACAATTTATTTGTCCGGATCAAGATTTTGCACCATACGATGTTTTGCACGAGTTATAGCTCAAAAGCAATGAGACGAGACCCAAAAAACGTAATTTTGTACAAATTGTATTGTAAAGGATGAGATATTTCCCATATCTTAGTTTTTCCGTATTTATTGAGGTTAAGAGTGTTCTTTACTACAGTAAGGGTAAGGTTGAGCAGGTTCGATAAGCATTTATGAGAATATTTTCTTCTAGAATTGTTTCATATTCAATATAGCTATTATGGACAACTCGTGCTTAGTTTTTGCCATTTTTCGAAATTTTCTTTTAAAATTTTGTTATTAGCTCTCTAACTTGGAGAAAAGCTCGATCTGAATATCCAACAACAATAGATTCAGTTTAATTTCGCAATAATAAAGTTAAATCAATCCGTAATTAATCCATAAGCCTTAATTTCAATCCGCAATCGATTCGAAAATGGTCATGAATGGCGACGAGATTTAAGTGCTCTAGTTTTACAGCTCGGTATAGACGAGCGACGAGGCACATTTTGAATTGGCTAGCTTTGTTAATAAACAGAATAGCTGCTATTGGTGCAACTGTAAACCCTCAATTGATACCCCAAAGACCACTACCCCATCGTAGAGTAACTGTATGCTGCGCTTTATGGGGCGGCCGCATCCACTGGCCATATTTCTTCGAGGATGCTCGAGACAATGCTTTAACAGTTACTGGTGACCACTATCGGGACATGTTGGAAAACTTTATTGTACCCAAATTGGATCAATTAGGCCTACAGAACATGGGCGATACTTGAAGGGAAACGTGTACATCAATAAACCAACCACAACCTCGATGCTTAAAGACACCATTAGAAACGAAATTGCTGAAATAAGAAGTGTGCGAAAATGTTATGGTTAAATGTGTTTAAAAGGTTTCCTTTTTGCGCAATGACCAGAGACGGTCACTGAGCCGACATTATATTTTATACATAATGTAAAGACCATTATAATCAATCAATAAAATATAAATTCTAAAATTGTATTTCATTTAAAAGTTATTTAAAAAGCAACATCGACCTGGAACATAAAAAGCACCCTGTATATACAATTATTTCTTGCTTAATTAGAACATCACGATAAAAAGGTTTTTATTAATGATTTTAATTGGATCGCCTCGAGCGCCCTTATTGATTTAAATGTGCAGCTTTAATCTTTACTACCCTTCTAATATTTTTGTTGGGTTTTTGAGATAAGCCACGATCAATTGAGTTTAACAACAATGCAATTAAAATGGGCTTCTTTTTTATTTACTTGTTACAAGAAAATATGTAGTCGAGTAAGTAGCTTATTATAGTCAGCTTGATAACCGCCATATTAAAACATTATAATTCACTTATACTGATACCATATTATGTGTTGTATCGTATGTACATAGTAGAAAGAAATTGTTCATTTTAATGTGCTTTCTGTTATAATTCGTGCAAAATATAATTAGACAATGATGCGCAACGTTTCATTACAATGTATGTTTCAATACAAGCTCTATACGCAAAATGTTTGTTTGAATGGGATCGGAAACAGATGGTGATATAATTTTTGGTAGGTCGACGTCATTTTAAAGGGTTAGTTCAAACATTTACAGCACAAAAATCCTCAACGGTTCTGTAATTATTGGATATTTACGTTGTGGGATGACTGATTATTTAGAAAGTTTTTTAGTTTAACATGATAAATAAATTAGTTAATGTTTGTGGTAAAACCAAACAATTAGAAAGGCAATGATAAATAGGGAAATTTTCTATCAAAGTTTGAGAATGTGCTTGAGAGCGACTATCGGTATATGTTCTTGAGATATTGTACATAATTATTATGATTCTTGAGTAATTTAATTTAGTGATGTTAACACTTGTTCTATTCAATTCAGGGCAAAATGGCAGTTTTGCATCGACCCAAAATTCAAAACAATTATCAAAATAGTCTGAAACCAATTGTTTGATTAAAATTTGTTGGCTGAGTTAACCACTCTGCAGCAGGACAATTTTTAGAACTATACTATTGTAGTAAAGTACTTAAGGGTAGAGCAATTTTCGAAACTGCAAACTAGTAATACTGTCACACAATTCTCAAGAAGAAGTAGGATTGACGTCGCTAAACTTGTGGTGTTGGAATTGTTGTAATTATCTCCACACCAAGCCAGATTGCAAGTACTAGTAAATATCCACAATTTAAATTAAAAGGTATTTAAAAAAACTAATAGCGAATATATAGCAATTTCAAATAAAATTCACGAGATTGGTGGAATGAGCTATTGGTCCTATTTACACTCCAATTTTTATTGTCACGAAAAGTTGCGCCCGTTTGCAAATCGCCGTTGACGTGAATGCCGCCAAAAGGGAGTACAAGATCAGTGTCACGATTGCTCACACCATATAATTATAAAAAAAATGTCTCGAAACTTCGAAGCCAACTTATTTCAACATAATTTTTTTATTGATTTCAATGTTATTAATGAACAGTCTAATATAGTTTGCCATGATTGCATTTGTCGATAAACTCTAAGTACTGTGCCTTACATTGGATATCTCGAGTTAAGTTTACACAAGCCATTCATAGCCTCTCATTTTATAAGTATATGTATTTGCAAACTTGTCTGGTTAAATTTAAAATCAAGACTACGTTAGAATGATACAATAAAGTTCTAACCTAGTTATGTCGAATTTTGTTTATCTTTTACGCTTTGCTAATTTATTATGTGAAGACTTAAGGGTAGAGATATTTACCATATTGGTAGATTTACCATATTGATTATATACTATACACACCTAATCAAGGTTTTCATTTTTGTTTTTTTAGAATGTGGTGGACAATAACAGGTAATTTTGGCAATATATTACCAATTGATTGGTCAAAATCACATAGCCGTCAATTGCATATGCCTACATTAAATTTAGGCCGACGTCCAGCACAAACACCCGACGATGATATCAACGATTTAAGCTCAGAGGATGAAGCGGTTGCAAATGATTTGGACATGCATACGTTAATATTGGGCGGATTACATTCAGTAAGTTAATTACTATTTAAATAAATACACTTAACTACGCTTTGACTTACTTTTAATGGCTAACGTATAGGATTATGCTATGCGAGTTAAATTTTTTGTTTCTTTCATTTTATTTTTGGTTTTGTTTTTGTTTTTGTTTTCTGTTGATTCGTAGGAAAATGAACCAATCAAAACAGCGGAGGAAGTTATAAAAGAGATCGATGATATTATGGACGAGACAACTCCAGATGATGATGTAATCATATCAGAGGTTATGGAAAAGGCTAAAGAAGTATTAGGTGCCCCACTCTATGAAGATAGTATGTGAAAATATTTATTTATAATTCAAGTATAGGTGTTTCTATTTATTATTATTTTTAATTAGAATTGCGTGTTCTAACCATCGGTCAACTAAACGAATTATATATGGAAATGGAGGTTTTGATAAGAGAATTTTCTGAAACTTTAATCTCTGAATTAGCATTACGTGATGAATTTGAATATGAGAAGGAGTTAAAAAATACCTTTATTTCGCTTTTGTTGGCGGTGCAGAATCGTAGACGACAATACCATGTGGAAAAGAAGCGAGGCAAACAAAAAGGAGGAAGCAAACAACCAAGTGGTATGGATCCTAAGTATTTAACAACGGTAATCCCTTATAGTTTAGATAGTGGTCCACCCGATAACCAAACACTTCAAATTTTAATTAAAAGTGAGTATGAAAGTCTGTATAGTTATTAAATAGCATTAATATATCGGAAACAGAAATTAAATTTTAATTTGCTTGAAGAAAACAATAAACACTTCCTTTAAAATTATTAGAATCGTGGCCTCTTTTAATTGGACACATTGGTATAGTATTAGGTATAAATAAAGGGTTGGATACGAAATTCGGATTTTTATAATTCGGCTTTACAAAATTCTGCTTTACAAAATACCGTTTTACACAATTCTGTTTGGTAAAATTCTGGTTCATAAAATAATGTTTCATATAATTTTGCAATTAATTTTTTTGTCACAAAAAAATTAATTGCAGAATTAAATTTTAGCAGAATTATATGAAACATGGGTGTACAAATGTATTTCCGACCTTTTTAGATAGGTGTCATTAGTATCACTGCTTGCATATATTCAATCGGGCAATAGATGTTTTTTGGAGGTTAGATGTCAAGCTTGAATAATTATTAGTTACAAAGCGTAAACAACAATTATTTTCATGTAATTGAAAATGTCGAATTGTGTGACAAAAAACAGTATTTGCGGGAAGTTTTACTTCATTTTTTGTTGAAGAAAAGTGCAGCGGAAACAAATCGTTTGCTTGTGGAAGTTTACGGTGGACATGCTCCATCGAATACAACATGCAGAGTGGTTTCAACGATTCAAAGTTGGTGATTTTGACGTAAGAGAAAAAGAACGTGAAGGCGGACCAAGAAAATTTGAAGATAGAGAATTGGAAGAATTGCTTGATGTGTACCCTTGTCAGACCAAAAAACAATTGGCATAACAGTTGAATATTGCCCAACAATGTATTTCGCAGCGTATACAAGCAATGGGATTGGTTCAGAAGCTGGAAAATTGGGTGCCACACAAATTGACATGGAAGGTCGGGACATGGAAGGTCGGAAAACCATGTGCGAATTGTTGCTTCAATGACAACAAAATTACAAAACTACTTGGTTTTTGGCAGGCCATCGAAATGTTTCTTATGTGTCATAGTGTTTACGTTGTAATAAAAAACTTTCGTTTCGAAACACGGAGTAGCTGTCTAGAACAGTTAATAAGTTTCCTTTGTTGTGCTCAAACCGGCCATTGAAAATAGTATGCGAACAAATTTAAAAATGATCTATGTCGTGATTTTGGGTATATCCAGTAGGTCTACATTTCAGATGTGTCAATTGTAGATTTGCATCAGTTGTAGAATTCTATTTGGGCTGGATGCAATATCTTCATGTTATTTTTGGTTCATGTCTACTATAATTTATTTAACGATTAAGTAAATATAACATTGTTTAATCTATAAAACTTCATACCTTGAAGATAAAAGCGATAAAAACAAATGGGAATAGAACGAAATAAATTATTAATTAATATTTACTCAAAAGCAGATAGACATTTTTTGCCTCACTAAACATTGAAATATGTATCAACATTTGTTTAGTGTGAGGCCTACTATTTTTTAGTGAGGCCTACATGGGCTGGAGACACCCATTGTAACTATCACTATTTTTGATAGAATTACGGTATGTTAAATGTAAGTATATTAGTTCGTTGATGCACATTTTGAAGGTTCCTTCAAAGCAGCACGTCTTTTTCGTCGAGGTGGATAGCTGTGATACATACGTCATGTCAGCACTAGGCTCAATTTTAGTCGAAAACTGAGTCTAAAAAATGGGAGTTTTACCTTTGTTTCACACATACTAGATGTATATTAATTTTTTCTGTTTGTATTAATAATGGATTATAGGGCAGATAGATGCTCGATAAGATTTCGGCAAGCAATTTTCTAGCCGAAATCTTGGCTACTCATCAATTTTACTAAGCAAATTTTAAATTAATTTTATTATACAATTTTTGTTTAGTTTTGCGATTGCACAGTAAACTTTGCGGCTTTTAGGTACCCAGCAAATGTTTGTGTTGTTTACTGTACAATCTCAAAAATAAACAAAAAATTTATAATAACAATAATTTCAAATTCAAATTGACGTGGTAAACTTAATTGAGTAGGTAAGATTTCGGCTAGTAAATTGCTTGCTATCTGTAAGAACATCTGGCCCTATCTATTTGATTTTTAAACAAATAAAGCACAGCTTTTTGTCAAAGCTTCCGGACAACTCGCTCTAGATCGCTCAAATTTTTTATGTGGTACATTTTCAGCTTAATCTTCATAAGTGCTCATAAATTTAGATCGGATTGTCATCAGTTTTTGAGTTTAAATTCAGAACAGAGTATGCTATGGTGTTTTGGATCGTTGTCTTCTTGCAAGTTCCAATTAGAGTTCCCCGCTCCAAACCATTTACGAACAGATGGTAACAAACCTCGTGAATAAATTTTAATCATGAAAAGTGTGATTAGGTTTTGTGTGGAAACAATTAATTTACCAAAACTTTGCTTGGTTAAACATCCCTATACGCGCTTCACAGTTCGGACAATCCTTTGTTTTTGCTTAGTTGACTAAACACGCCTTTTAACATTAAAACTCCAAAAGGATGATTCATCGGTAAACACAATATTTGTCCAAACTTTGTTTTTATGTTCATTCGCCCAGTGTAGTTGCTTTTCAATGTATTTTTGTGTTACCAGTGGTTTGACCAGAACATGGATTCTGTTGCCTTTTCAAAGTCAATTCAAGTTGAATTTTGTATACGTATACAGTGTATAATATACAATTTTAATATTGTGTGCTGTCATTTTGTATCGATGTGTGTGTGTCAAATCCACATGAAATTTCGCCAAAATGTCGACCCGATTTTATAAATGATACTATCGGTAGAGAAACAATACATTTCCTCTGCTCGCGAGCAAAGGAAAAAATGACAGATGATAAGAAAATAGTTTCGATTCAAATTTTTGTTTTGTGAATTATGAATTTATATTTAACGGGTGATTTTTTAAGAGCTTGAGAACTTTTTTTTAAAAAAAAACGCATAAAATTTGCAAAATCTCATCGGTTCTTTATTTGAAACGTTAGATTGGTCCATGACATTTACTTTTTGAAGATAATTTCATTTAAATGTTGACCGCGGCTGCGTCTTAGGTGGTCCATTCGGAAAGTCCAATTTTGGGCAACTTTTTCGAGCATTTCGGCCGGAATAGCCCGAATTTCTTCGGAAATGTTGTCTTCCAAAACTGGAATAGTTGCTGGCTTATTTCTGTAGACTTTAGACTTGACGTAGCCCCACAAAAAATAGTCTAAAGGCGTCAAATCGCATGATCTTGGTGGCCAACTTACCGGGCCATTTCTTGAGATGAATTGTTCTCCGAAGTTTTCCCTCAAAATGGCCATAGAATCGCGAGCTGTGTGGCATGTAGCGCCATCTTGTTGAAACCACATGTCAACTAAGTTCAGTTCTTCCATTTTTGGCAACAAAAAGTTTGTTAGCATCGAACGATAGCGATCGCCATTCACCGTAACGTTGCGTCCAACAGCATCTTTGAAAAAATACGGTCCAATGATTCCACCAGCGTACAAACCACACCAAACAGTGCATTTTTCGGGATGCATGGGCAGTTCTTGAACGGCTTCTGGCTGCTCTTCACTCCAAATGCGGCAATTTTGCTTATTTACGTAGCCATTCAACCAGAAATGAGCCTCATCGCTGAACAAAATTTGTCGATAAAAAAGCGGATTTTCTGCCAACTTTTCTAGGGCCCATTCACTGAAAATTCGACGTTGTGGCAGATCGTTCGGCTTCAGTTCTTGCAGGAGCTGTATTTTATACGGTTTTACACCAAGATCTTTGCGTAAAATCTTCCATGTCGTCGAATAACACAAACCCAATTGCTGCGAACGGCGACGAATCGACATTTCACGGTCTTCAGCAACACTCTCAGAAACAGACGCAATATTCTCTTCTGTACGCACTGTACGCATTCGTGTGGTTGGTTTAATGTCCAATAAAGTAAACTGAGTGCGAAACTTGGTCACAATCGCATTAATTGTTTGCTCACTTGGTCGATTATGTAGACCATAAATCGGACGTAAATCGCGAAACACTTTTCGAACCGAACACTGATTTTTGTAATATAATTCAATTATTTGCAAGCGTTGCTCGTTAGTAAGTCTATTCATTATGAAATGTCAAAGCATACTGAGCATCTTTCTCTTTGACACCTTGTCTGAAATCCCGCGTGATCTGTCAAATACTAATGCATGAAAATCCTAACCACAAAAAAATCACCCTTTAGATAAAACTTAAATAAAATAAATTTTATTATTGTTTTTATTAAATTTAATATTCCCTAGTTTAATTGTATATTGATCTATATTTGTATGTGTTATTTTTGCAAATAATATTGAGAAGCAAAAGTTTAATAAATTATAAAGTTTATAAACTGTGGAAATATGAATGATCATGAAATTACTTATAGATTTATTTACTAGGAACTAGATTAAATTATTTAGGAAATTAACACAACACTTTATTAATTTAAATAGTATGGTGAAATTTAATAAATTCACAAACTATCTACCATGCATATAATTTTGTGTTTTTAAATGACGTCAAAAACACAAAACAAAAAAAACACATTCTCCCTTGTCGATCACATCGATGTTATTTTTTGTTATTTGTTTAGTTAGTAGAAATATAGAAATGATGGAAGGAAGGCGAACAAATGCATAAAAAAAAAATTATTTTTACTTTTGAATGTATGAAAATAATTTTTTAATGGTAATGAATTTACTTTTAGATTTATTTACTAGGAATTGTATGGAACACTTTATTAATTTAAATGGTATAGTGAAATTTAATAAATTCATAAATTTGGTACCTAACATATTATTTTGTGTTCTTAAATGACGTCAAAAACACAAATCAAAAAAAGACACGTATACTATTATGCACACCACTACAATGACGTTTCGGTAAAATTCAAGTTGAATTGTAAAAAGGCAACAGAATCCATGCACAGGTTTACCAGTGGTTTGACCATACGTAGCCATGTTCCATACTTCTATTTCTTATGGTTGATTTAAGTATTATAATATTCTTTTTCGTAAATTTGACTACAGCTGCATCCAGCGTAAGCTAAGAATTTTCATCAAATAACTGTATGATGGCGTCATCCTCCTTTTTTTGTAGTGGTTCGGATTTTGCGTCTATTTGGCAAATCGTCAACATTTTTATACATTATATAATGTGTAATCCTCTTCTGTACAAATGTTTTCGACTTCTTATATATTTTGCTGCACTTGCAACCAACATTTTTGGCCCTTTTGGATGTGATTGTGCACTTAAAAGCACCGCCTCAAATTTTATTTATAAATCGCACTAATTTCTTTCATGTACGTTATTCGCTAAACAGTTTCAGTTAAACAAATTTTGGTTTTAGAGCGTAAAAAACCTGTTTAAGCCTGCCCATATTTGTTCCTATAGCTTTAAGTTCAGCTAATCCGTACACACGCTCTTGTTGAATCTACTACATTTCAAGCTCTTCGAGTTCTAATTGATGTCCTTTTCTAATTCTGTATAATATTTATGATTGATGGTTTTTTTATAGGTAATTGGTTAATTAAACTATCAAGCTTATGATTTGAACAATCATTTCAGACGGGATTGTACAAGTTAAATATTATGCAAGTTAAATATTCGATGACCAGCAATTTTTTGGCAAGGTTTTTCAAACCTGTAATACAAAATTCTTTTTTTTCATTACCCACGAGATTTTATGAATGGAAATAAATTTTTCGAAAGAACCCGTCGTATTAAATTTCCTAAAGGATCATACGACATTTTGAAAGACGGTAAGCTTACGCGGTTTTGAGTCCTATTTGATATATGTATTATGTATGTATTTTTTTACGTGCATCGTTTTTAGGACAGATGAGTGGTTGAAATGGTTTATATGAGTTCATATAAAAAAAACATTTGATTAAACTAAACATCCATAAATATTGTTCTAATTTAAAATCATTTTTTTTTTCAGTTTTGAAAGCAATTAACGAGGACAATCCAACCGTTCCTACACTTTTAACAGATTATATCCTTAAAGTGTTATGTCCAACATAGACGCAGCTTTTAACGTCGATGAAACATCAAGAAGACGAAAATCTTTCAACATTTTTAAATTTTAAATAAATTATTACAATTTTATTTTTTTAGTTTTTAGCTCTCCCCTCTCTTGTATAGCGAATTGTAAATATATTGGTTATTAATTATTATTCTACTCTAATAAAAAGTACACAGTTTTGCTTTTAAATTATGATACAAAATAATAAAATATTGATTATTAAGCTTTTTCTATTGATAAGAAATATTATTTTTTACTTATTTTTATTTATATTATTTAAAGAAAATACAAAACAGTTCATTATATAAATAAATGTTTAAAGAACTATTAGTTATAGTATAAAAATATAATTGTATTAAAGTAGAGAATACTTCACTTTGTATTTAAATTAATAGTAGTTATCGTGATTTGACCCAATACAAATAAATATATCGTAATAAAGTTCAGATTATTTTTAAAATTAAAATAGTGTTCGAGTTTCGAATTTTATTTAATGAATTTCGAAATGATCGTGAAATTAAGCTATCCATACAGTACGATTTAATATGAACAATAAAATAAGAGCAACAGATTATCGCTTTAAGTTATATAACTAAATAAAAATTCCAGTTGGCAAATCTTTACGTTAAATAAATCATTAAGTTTAAGCATAACCGCTTTTTCGTTTAAAATTTTAATAGAGTTCTTTTTTGTCCCACCAAAAATATCTTCTAATTTGAATAGCAAATTCTAGTCAATTTTGATTGCGGTGGTTATCAAACATATATTAATTTTGTGATATCATGGCGAAAACGTAAGTGGTTATAAGTTTGACAAGATGTTGGTTTTTTAATTCAATATGTAATCACATATATAATTTATAACACTCTGAAGCACGTGTTCTCATTTTAATTAAATGCTGATTTGTCGCAGCTGCGACATAAAGTTTTTGTCCTTGAAGCCGAAATGAAAAAATAGAAATGAAAATAAAAAAATAAGGCCATTTTTGAGATGATAGATTTTTGTTTAAATTTTATTTTCGAGAGAACAGAATAAAACAATACAAAAAATTTGCTGTTTTAATATAAAATAAGGGTTTAAATTAACAATAAAAATCTATTACGACTTAGTTTGAAGCCAGAAGCTGAAACCGTGTGTAGCTTGGCCCATTCATAATGTTTAATTTAGGAATCAAACTAAAGTATTAAATTACCTACATTCTCTTTAATATGCTAACGAAACGAAAGAGTGCCACGCGTTCTTATAACTTTCAAATACTTTCTAATAATGCCATAAAAGTTGAAGGTGGTTCAAAAACGTTTTCAGTTAGAAATAATAATCAAAAACCACCTCGTATCTTGAACAAATTTTTAATGAATGGAGCAAAGATTTAAACTAGGATGTATTGCATCGGGAAATGCAGCGCTGCACTGAATATTATCATTATTTTATTAATGTCTTAACTCAGATTTTAGACCAAATAAAACGTCTACGACAAATGGTATCGTATGTTTGGTAACGTATGTGGGTCGTTTAAGTCATATTTATTCTTTTTCATTATTGTATATCAAAAGTTTAATCGCATTACATCATTTCAATTCTGGTCAAAAAAAATCAAGGTTTTTATTTACATAAAATTCAGGGTTATTTCAAATAATATAAATTTAATTAAATATTATAAACTGTAAAAATGTCTGTTCTATATAATATGTATGTAGAAGTTAAATAATAAAAACATAGTTTAATTTCGCCTACTCCTTGAAAATATTCAAACTAAATTCTTCAGACAGAAAATATAAAGATGACAATTTCTTTCATTGTAGGTGAGTGAACATTAGATGAAGTTGAGGTAGTAAAACAAAATATTGATTGCATTTTGTGCCTAAAATTCTTTACGAACGGTTGCAAAACTCCCTCTTTTACCACTTTCATTCTCGTGCAAAAAGAAGCAATTTAAACCCTAAATACAAAACAGGTATTTTCATGTTTAGGACCTAAAATGATTGTTTTTGTCTCGCACACGAGATTCAAAAAAAAAATTGTACTAAAAAATGTTCAAAATAAAGTAAATTGGGAAACTTTTGTTCCACAAAAACTCAGCAGGCCAGAAAAATATAATTAGACGAAAATGCTATGATACTGCGTACATAACATAGGCAAAAAATACCATGGTATCTATATCCATGCTCTAGAACTCCACCCACTTTTTCCATACTCGAGTTTAATATTTGTCAACTTATATCCTTTTTCCGACCAGAAAAAAAACTCTGTCATATAAGCCCGACCCACACAATTGTGTATGTAAAAAATTACAGATTTTAATGTCTTCCGGATTTTAACGGATCTTAGTTAAATCGGAATTCAATTTTTTTGAAAAAAGCATGCAATTTATTATTACAATAATCTGAATTAGGTATGTAATTTATCTTGTTGTTTTTTCATGATCAGAGATTTAAATCGTTTTCTAAATTACATATATGTAATAGGTAGATTTAATTCTTATGTTTACCTAAAACATGATATATTTAAAATTAATAATTTATAAACAATAACAAGCGTTTATATAAAAAATTTGAAATACACAGTTTTTTGAAATAAATATGCTTCTAAACAAATAGTTTTATTTGTATTTGTTAACAATTACCTACTACCTATATTTAGCATCCATCTTACTATCAACATTGCTATCCCCTTACCCTTGTTTATTTATTTATTTATTTATGTTGAATGTAATAACTAAAGGGCCCACAGACTATCCGACTTGTCGGTTCGACGGTTGGTCCGACCAAATTCAATCTTTCTTAGGGGGCCTACAGACGATCCGATTTTTTCAGACAATCAGATGAATTTAGTGGAATAAAATGTGAAATCAGATGATGTGAAGCAACAATGGACTAGGTCGTAACAACCGTCGAACAGACAAGTAGGATAGTTAGTAGGTATTTTTACACACGATCGAACATAGCATCCGACATAAATGACTATCAATTTATTTATATTTTTATATTATTGACACAGTACACATCACACATTTTTATACCTATATAACTACTCTGATGTTATGTTTGTAGTAGAAATCAAAGCTGAGATTACTGACTGATCGGTCGGGCTAGCAACATAATTCACTATCCTATTTGGTCGAATGGAATTTCCCGTTGATTTATTCAACGAAAGTTTAGTCGAATGACTAGCCTACACAGCATCCGATTTCACATTTCTATCCGACTAAATTCGTCCGATCAAATCGGATCGTCTGTAGGTCCTATAAAGCCTGAAATATTCATATTTACTCGTAGTAGGTAGTTTTATCAATGTCTTTGCACCAATACCATAAAAAGTTCAATCTACACGCAAACTGATTATTGTCGTCTAAAAATACCAAAAGAAACAATTTATTGTTACAGTTGAAAATTTAGTTTCGTTTAACGATTTTGGCGTTAAAATCAATTGTATGATGTAATTCTCATATTAATGCTCGAATGATAAAATACGCACTCATCTTATATCATAGATGGACACAGAATATTATCAATGTAAAAAGGACGATAATATTGTGGAATTCAAGCGAGGTTCTTTACCTGAATCTATTAGATCCATCGGAATCATAATTATTTTGTCATTTTTGGTGTATGTTTATCAACATAGGAAGACAATAACGTAACATTTCTAACAGTAAATGCACAAATAATTCAAAATTAGTATAAATGGAATACACGGATTTCATTAAAAGAGAAACACGAGGCTTGATCTTCAAGCCTTTTTATTAATTTTTAATACGTTACCAAAGTGATAAAAAACGAGTTGACGAGACGAATTGTTACCAGTAACAACTTATTAAATTCGGTGTTGAACCGGAATAAAAGAAGAAATGGTAAACTCAACACTCGCCAGAAATGGCAGAAACTTTACCATCAACTTCAAAAGAGGTTTCAAGAAACCAGTTAATCATCAAGAAACACCTAGCTCTAGAACAACAAGCAGCTAAACAAAAAGAGAAATCACCTCCACCAATAAATGTCGTCGGGATAATAAATTTCTTCCACTATACAATCGATTATGAAATCGTTTACTTTAGCCAAATACAAACTCGTATCTCTAAACAATGGCTTATGGGGAATTGTTGCAGAATGAAACTTATAGAGCTTTGTATAGCGGTCTAATACCGCAGTCCAAAAAATTTCAATTAATCATACGCAGAAATATTGCCAAATAGAGGTTAGCTGCGTGAAATGTGCTGGAAAGGATTGAAAAATTTCACGGTAATACCACTTAAAGTTTGGAAGGCATCATGTACGATATGATGCATTAGTCCTTTTTCATTTACTATTTACTAATGATTGGTCTATATCCAGGACAATGGCTAATATTGTAGGTGGTATACGTAACGATAAAGCAATAAAAATAAAAAGTTCTGCATTTCGGTATATGGCTGGTAGACCAGAGACTTTTACAAATGATCAATATTCGCCGATGGCTAAAATCATTTTAGAATATACGACATATCACTATCAATATTTAAATCTCGTCAAATGGAATTTGTTCAAAAGAAGATTGCGAGGTTGAAACTAAAAAAATATATTTGTGTAGAGAGGGCGAGCCATCGATTAGCAAACAAAATAATTGGAAATGAAAAAACTGTAATTATTGGATCTACGAAGGTGGGGGCTAATTCTCCGATCAAGGACTATGTCAGAAATCCTCAACCAAAATTTCTGAACGAAAAACTAAACTTTGCGCTACATGTCGACTCAACTTTGCGCTACGTGTATTACTTGGAATAGAGATATGATTGCGGGTAAAAATATTATAAATCTTGGACATTGTATCATCAAACAACAAAACAAACTTATTAATTTTTGTAAATCTCAAAGAAAACTTTTGTAATTTTTTATTTATTATAAATAAAAAATTTAACCATTTCACGTTAATCGTAATGCACACTTGGAGGGAGGCACAAAGTTTAGTCACAGAATATTCTGCGGTTTAGTGTCGGACACACCAAATTTTCTCATGGTAAAGATAGTACAACATCTTCGTGTAACGATAATATTGTAAATAATCGTAATGAAAATGATCTTAAAGGCGCGGCCGGTGAGGTGGATAGTAAAACGAGTAAAATTAGTCGAAATACTGCATCTGAAAGTCAAGGTAGGAGTTTTTTTTGTTTTCAGTTATTTAACTTTGTTTTTTTTTTCGCGCACAGGAAAAAGTACAGTCCGAATAATAAGCTTTTGGATAGTTCGCGAACACTTGGAGGCTCAAAGTTTAGATGTACGAGACACAAAAATTTGTTTTACACAATTTTTAAATTAGTGATATACCTATTACAAACACAAAATACAAATCAAAGTATTTAACCATACATAAATAAATGGAAATTCAATCTCTCTATTTTATATTATTATTATTTTTTTTAATTAAATTATAATATTAATATTATTTATAAACAACTTAATTTTTTTATTGTAAAAAATTTGCTAATTTTATTTTATTCTAACAAAAACATTTGATTTAAAATAAATAAAAATAATAATTATTGTTATTTGTTTTTTCTTCATTTATTATTAAATTAATATTAGAGAAAAGATAATTCCATAAAAATAAATATGATAATGCTCAGAAATGTTTATTATTTTCTATGATTATTGTTATTAGAAAAAAAAAATATTAAAAATTAAATTATAAGAATTATACCAAAACTAACAAAAAATTTACTAGAACAATAATTTAAACATTAAAATCTTTAGTGCTATACTAAAAAAATAAAAGAAATTAAAAATAAAAGAATTATAAAAATTAAAAATTTGAAAAAATTAAATGTTTCGTTCATTCGTCAAGAAACTGTGAAAGGATGCCTAATTCCCTGATTCACACAGCAAACCAAATGTCATCGAAAATGTATCCAATCACTCCAATCACTTGGACTCACTCTGCAACAGACTTTTGTTACCACTAATCTCTAATCTCGATATTTTCTCGCACATAAACTCCATTTTGTTGGAAAATCAAAACCTTCATAAAAGATTGTCCTTTTCCAATTCTTCGTTCTCCAACAATAACATCAAAAACAATCATGTAAAACTAGATAAAGAACTTTAAAGTGAAACAAAACATTTAAAAACTATTAGCCTTCATATTATGTTTTTTGAAAAGATAATTTTATATTATTAGTGTTTAAATATTATTTCGTGCATATGGGCGCCGCGCCGAAGCTGGTTTAATAAGGGGCAATCTGGAAGTCCAATTCATGTTTAGGTTTTGGAGCAGCTGGAGCTATATTCTGTATATCGCCCAAAAGGCGGCGAATTTTGGCTTCCAAATCGTACATCGTCTTTGGTTTATCGGTGTTATCGGCTACTTCACACATTTAAAATAATAATTTAAGTTAATTCACACGATATTGGAAGCTAATTCACAGATCCATTATGCGGGATTATGCGCTTACTGAACATTTCCTTGAATAAATCGATTGAGACGAGCGCTGTTGGTTTGATGCGCCGCTTTATTAAAGTCTGAAATGACTGTAATGTTCTGGCTAGCATAATTTTTGAAGAAATGTGGTAAAATGATTCCACCAGCCTATAAAAAGCACACCAAAATTTGAATGTTTGTTCATGTCATGGCGTCTCAATATCGAAAAATGTAATGTTAGAATATCACAGCACTGAATTGTTTCTGTATTCTATACTAGAGGAACAGGAGCTACGCGCACATGACGCTAGGGCGTAATACGCGCGTAACTGCCTATTTAACGCTACCCACCTCTAAAAAATGATTATTGGTGTTTCTAATAATCCGATCAAATTCAATTATGTACCGATTAACAGATTCGGGATGTAATTAAATGGGGGGGGGGGGGGGGTGGTATAATTAAATGTACTTCAATATACCTTAGATTTTGTTACTCAGCCGATGACTAATCGCCTACCTGCGCGATCCTAGTTTTTATTGTATACTTTTTGTCCCTCCTTCTTTTATTTATTTTTTGCTTTTTTCTACTATATATATGTATAACAAAATTTTTATTTTTGCAAATCAGTAGATAGACTCCTGAGTTCTGATGATGACCTAACAAGTCGAAATCGATCGAGTGATTTTTTAAGCTTTTTGAAAATATTCAAAAAATATAATTTTGCGAAATAAAAAACAAGTGTTTAATAAAATGTGTTTATTAAGGGTAAAATCCCACATTTTTCCAAAAAATTCTTAAAGTATAGTATATATCGCCTCTTACTAGTTAGCTCCACTGTCAAAGAAATATGAACGATTTAAAGCAACTTTGAACACCAAGGAATAATTTCATTCAATTATGTAACAATTTAACAGATTCAGAGCGGTTAAGTGATCCAGAATGATCATTTAGAATTATCTAGAATAAAATAAACGCATGGTTTAAAGAAAGAAAATAAAGAGCGACCTCATAACATCTCACTTTGCTCTAGAAGCATAACTCTAGTATAACTCGGGTAACAAAAAAAGACCGCATACAAACAGGTTTGACTGTATGTTATTACCGCATGGATGCAAATACGCGGAAATTATTTCCGGAGTAACAATATGGGAATGTAAAAAGTTTAAATGTTTCGCATCGGTATAGTAATGGAATAAAATTCAGTTTCTGTATATAACCACAGAAGGATATCAGCCAGAAGCGTCATTGGGTAGACCAAGATCTACCGACCATTTTCCTACCTTTTTTCGACTCTGAAATGTAATTATTATAATGGAATCATTATTATTAATATTTATTATTTATATTAATTATTTTAACAGTTTTACACGACCGTTATGAGTTACAAATTTTTTTTATTTCAAATTTAAAACTCAAAAATAACGAATTTTGGTTACCCTGCCAACAATTTTTCCTACCTTTTCGCGAATCAAGGTCAAAAAATTGAGTCGTAATTTTTTCATACAAAAAAAGGCGTTATGTCTATTCTGTGATATAACCTCAAGGATCGTAGCTGCATATCGAACATTTTATGCAAACAAAATTTTTTTTAGAATAATAAGCATAAATAAAACATAAATCTCGCAACATTTCACACCCAAACTTAATAACTACAGGGCGTTGATTAGACTAGTGAAAGCCTTCGGTTGCGAGTTACGTACACTGGCCGTAAAAGACATGTAGGAACTTACTATGTTTGAGCGTAAAGTCATTAGTCTGACGCTCGGGTCAATAAAGGAAAGCGGTATCTCGAAAATGTAGACGTAAAAAATTTCAAGTTAAACAAGACCATCAAGCACGCTCTAGAGTCAGCTTAAACGAACATAGGATCTCACGACAGACCTCCTACTTGATAAATGAATGACGTTAAACGTGATCTATAGATCGATATAGGTATTGTAATATGATCCAGAGGCTACAACCATTTGATATGGACAGAAATTTAAAATTTTTGCACAAAATGGAAAACGGGAGTTTCATGAACCGACTAGAAGAAATGTAAATTAATAAACACTGATACAACATTAAATTGCAAAACAAATTTAAAATCAATTAAATTGTATGAATTGATTTTTAATATAGCCCTATTTAATAAAACAATTAGAACAAAAATGCGAACTGAGAAAGGACTAGTCTTCGAAAAATGTAATCCGTATAAAAAATGTATAACAATAAAAATGTTATGGTAAAAATTAGAAATTAAATTTATTTTATTTGAACTAGCAAAGCATAGCATAATCAATTAAATTTTAATAAATCCGTAAAAACATTTTATTTACAAAGTATGTTTTTCTAACCAGCCGTATGCACGGGTATACTCTTTTATACGTACTGCATTCACTTCAATAAAACCGCTCGCTGACGCTGATGAATATTCACCATGTTGATCCATTGATACCAACTCCTGGTTGTATAAACTTTTTGAAGATTGACGTGAAATCGCGGCCGCTGCACATTAAAGATTAATTAATTTTTAATTATTCTAGCTTTAATATCAATTTGCTTACCGTTCCCTTTAAATATCTCCACAATTACCGTCCCAGTAACATTCCGCTGGGACTCTATGAGGCACGTGCGAACATATTCTGCCTCCGGCGAAAACCAGTATCCGTTGTAAACATAGTCGGCCATTTTACTTCGTAGCAATTCCACAACCCGATAAACTTCACGATCTAAACAGAAAACCTCCAGGTCGTGATGGGCACAGTAAAGAATTGTACCACCCGGAGTTTCATAGACACCGCGTGACTTCATACCTATAAACCGATTTTCAACTATATCAATACGACCCACCCCATGTTCACCACCAATTTTATTTAACGTCTGTAGAATTTCAAATGGTTCTTCAAATACTTGACCCGTCAATACAACACATATTTTTACAGGCAAGCCTTGTTTAAATGTAATTTCAATTCGTGTTGGTGTATTTGGACCGTTTATCGGATTTTTAGTCATTTGATATAAATTGTCTGGCGCTATTTGGGCTGGATCCTCTAGAATTCCAGACTCGTAACTGATATGTAAAATATTGGCATCCGTTGACCACGGTTGTGATGGTGTCGCACTAACAGGGATTCCATTCTTTTTAGCATATTCTATTAAATCTACACGACCTTGAAATTGTTCACAAAATTCGGGTAAACGCCATGGGGCTATCACTTTTATAGAGGGTAACAGAGCGTACGCAGAAAATTCAAACCGCACTTGATCATTTCCCTTACCTGTGGCACCATGGGAAATGTATGTCGCTCCGTTCTCTTTAACCGATTCAATCAACCCCACTGTAATACATGGTCTTGCAAGTGAAGTACCCAATAAATATCGCCCCTCATAAATTAATCCCATTTGTATTGCCGGCCATATATATTTCTCTACAAAGGACTTTCGCAAATCTTTCACAATGACATTGCTAGCACCAATTTGTTGAGCCTTTTTTCGAACAGCGTCAAAATCCTCGTTTTGTCCGACATTTGCCAAGAAGCAGATTACGTCATAACCTTTTTCAAGCAGCCATTTCAATATACAACTTGTGTCAAGCCCACCTGAATAAGCGAGTAACACTTTTTCTTTACTCATCGTTTTGATTTTATTCCAGCCGAGAAATCCAACGAAAATTTAGAATATAACTGTTAATGCAAAGAGTTTAACCCAAGTATATAGTATTATTGTGTAATAATATAAAGACAGCGTTCAACGGGGCCAAATTGATAAGAAACCTCGTTAGTGTATTATATTTTGAAAAAATCTAAGAACGTCGAGTATAATTTAATTTTCTTATCAGAATATTATACGTAATATGAATATTAGCTTATTTACTCCTTAATTAATCATATAGTGCCAAATTTGATCGAATTTACAAGATGAAGTTCCATTTGGAACTTTGATTTTTGGTTGAAAGGTTTGTGTGCTGATGCTGATATTACTTACATATTTAGCATCTACTTGTTGTAAAAAAACAGAACAAGTAGTACGAGTACCTATGAAGTGAGTGTGGCACTTTTCTAGCTTAATTTGACTATATGACCCTCAGGGGTCAGAAAAAATAATATTTTTCTTTGTGCCTGATCACATTGTGTACGTTCTTATCAAAGCACACGATTAGATAATATTAAGCACAATTACAATGACATTTAGTGCATAATCTAGCACAATATAGTGAACGTTGTGCAAACAACTGAAATGATTTGCATTTCTATAATATATCAAAGTTCGGCGAAGCAGCTAAAAGAAACAATTTATAACAATAAGAAGATTCAACATATTTTAAGTTCAAATTGAAAGAAAATTTAGTTGATATTCTAAGAGGAAATGTCTTTCCCAAGAGGAATTTAATTAAATCAAATTACTAATCGGGTCGGTCGAATCAATAAAAATAAAAATTCTTCTTTGGTAAATTCTTTCTCCAAACTATGGATAAAACAACCCCAGTAATTGGTTGTCTAAAATCTAAATCATTCAACGATACCTATTTGACTTTAATTTATCAAAGTATAACTTCAAAAAAATCTTGAAGAATTACTTTTTAAATTTTTAAATGTTAAATCAAACTTTTTTTTTACTTTGGTTTTTATCAATTGTAATGGTGTATTGTTGAATCACAACAATCAGTTTCGAACAGACGAGATTAATGATTTGAAAAAATCAGTCTTCTCATCAGGTCGCGACGACTGATGTTGTTTATTACATTGAAATATTGTCTATGTATATAGAGCAATACCATGTAGTTGTACTACTAGCGAATTACTGCGTAGCGTACGAAATCATTAATCTCGTCTGTTCGAAACTGATTGTTGTGATTCTTACACATTAGCCATCTATAAGTCAAAAATTCAAATTTATCCGCGATCAAGCGTTAAAGGAAAGAAAAATGTATGGGGGTGGTTGGGAAGTTGATTGTGTATAAGTAGGTGTCGATTATCATGGTCGTTGTCATACAGATTGACGCAAATGGAAGAATTTCCTACGGTTATGTAATTAATTCGAGAGTGCTGAAATAGACCAATATACGGAACAATCACAATACACCATTACAATTGATAAAAACCAAAGTAAAATATAAAAAAAAATTCGTGAATTCGAAAAGTTAATTGTTAAAATAGAATATAGATGGAAATGTGAAAGAATCAAAAAATTTTCGTACGCTACGGAGTAATTCGCTAGTAGTACAACTACATGGTATTGCTCTATATATATAGACAATATTTCAATGTAATAAACAACATCAGTCGTCGCGACCTGATGAGAAGACTGATTTTTCAAATCATTAATCTCGTCTGTTCGAAACTGATTGTTGTGATTCTTACACATTACTTAGCCATCTATAAGTCAAAAATTCAAATTTATCCGCGATCCAGCGTTAAAGGAAAGAAAAATGTATGGGGTGGTTGGGAAGTTGATTGTGTATAAGTAATTGTCGATTATCATGGTCATTGTCATACAGATTGACGCAAATGGAAGAATTTCCTACGGTTGTGTAATTAATTCGAGAGTGCTGAAATAGACCAATATACGGAACAATCACAAATACACCATTACAATTGATAAAAACCAAAGTAAAATATAAAAAAATATATATATAATTATATATATATATATATATATATATATATATATATATATATATATATATATATATATATATATAGGGTTATCCAATTCGAGGTTGATAAAGTAGAAATCTGTATACCGACATCTGTCAAAGATAAACGTCAAGTACGCTGTCATTTATTTAGTTGACATTCTGCCATTTAAGAATATGGAGCATTTAACAATCGACCAACGCGTTAAAATTATTAAATCTGCTGATGCTGATTTTTCGAACAAAATTTTCTTCAGTGATGAAGCTCATTTTTCGCTTGGTGGATACGTTAATAAGCAAAACTGTAGAATTTGGGGCTCAGAAAATCCACAATTAATTGTAGAGAAGCCATTACACCCGGAAAAAGTCACTGTTTGGTGCGCATTGTGGTCTGGTGGTGTGATTGGGCCGTATTTTTTTGAGAACAACCATGGACGAACCGTTACCGTCAATTCTGAGCGCTATGGCCGCATGTTAACTGATTATTTTTTTACGAAAATCGAAGATTATGATCTTGACGATATGTGGTTCCAGCAGGATGGAGCAACCAGTCACGTAACACGAGCAAATCGAGATCTTTTGCAAGAGAAATTTACGTTTGGTTTGATGGGACGTTTGATTTCGCGATTGGCTGATGTCAATTGGCCTCCAAGATCCTGTGATTTAACGCCTTTGCATTTCTTTTTGTGGGGCTACGCGAAAGATCGTGTTTACGCAAACAATCCTCAAACACTTGACGCATATTTCAGTAAAGTATGTAGATTAATCTCATGGTTTTTATTGAGACGAAAAATTATTATCTGCATTTTCAAAACCAATTGGTTCGAGTATTTGCTAGAGTTTTGATTTTCACTATTTCAGTTTTGTTGTTTATTCATTTAAATTACAATCAATTTTACAAATACAACCCAATAAACAAATAATTAATTTTTTATTTAATGGTTTAAACTTTAATAATTTACTTGAATCAAAATAAAACTGAAAAAATTTAAACCAAACCTAAAAAATTACTTACTTGACTCACCAGCTACTTCCTCCCACATTCTATTTCGGAGTATACGATTTTTATACAGCTTATCCCGTATATTCCAAAGCGCTGGTCTGCCCCGTACTGCATCAATAATAGATTCTGCTAAAGAAATGAAAAGTTTATTAAAAATTTTATAACTCAAATTTTAAAGATATAGATATTTTACCATTAACATCATAATCATATTCCTCTACGACAGGTGCCGGTATCGTGTCGTTATAATTTAAATCTTCTAGTTGGAAAAACATTTTTATATAAAAAATTAGTTACATTCGTTAACAATGCAATAGTGTGTATCTACGTTTTCAGTTTTTTACAGGAGAAGAAAAAAGTTTTTGATTTTACTCTAGCTTATATGAAAATAAAATTACAAAATTCTAGATTTCATAAGCTTCAAACCTGTTTGAGGTGGAACTGAAACTAGGGAACAAGTCGAACAGTGAGAATCTTAAGGATAATGAAATAAAATGAATTTAGCTAATTTTGTAGATACACACTTTTGCATTGTTACCGACGATATATACTTTGAATTTTATATTACTGAATACCTTGAACTGTTGTGTAGCAGTATTGCTCCGATCCAATCAAATCTGAAAAATACTGTCTCGCTTTGTTCGCCCAAACTGATCTACCCTGACATCTTGTAGAACAAGTATCTGCTTATCACCTACAATTAGAAAAATGTTATTTACAAATTTATATATGTAAACTGAATTGAAATTTTATGTAAATTCGTAGCGAATACTGGAGGTTATGAATTTCCGATTTCTTACACAATTTAAAACTAACATTAAACATCTATATTTTACTAATATTAAACATCTATTTTTTATTAAACTAACATTAAACATCTATATTTTTTATGGCAACATTTCAATATATATGAAAAAATATTGTGTAGCGATGGAAAATATTTTTCTCACACATGTATCATCAAATTTTTTATAGTTAATTATGGTAACGCTCTTTTCTGTCATTTTTGATTATATTATTTTTCGAAGTGAGCAAAAACAGTGGAAAACAATTTTAAATCGATTAAAAAATTAAACATAATTAAAAATTTAATTTCTTTTAATTAACTAAAATAAAATTTCTGTTAATTAACTGTTTTGGCTATACATTTTTTAAAATCGCGAATAAACTTTTGTGTAATAAATTACACTGCATCCCCAATGAAATTCCTTTAACTTTTTCCTTACAGAAAAGTATGAAAAAAATTTTGAGAAAAAAAAAATTTTTTTTTGTTAGGTTGGTGATTTCCTTATGAAAAATGTTATTAAACTTTTAACTTTTTCCTTATGAGAAATACAATGAAGTAAACCGCATTGCAAAATTGGTTGTTGTTGTTGTTTTTCTGCTTGTCACAAATTAAAAAATATTCAATGCATATTTGTCTTTTAACAATTAGTGTTGTATTTTGTGTCCTGTGAAAAAGTAATAAATAATATATAATATAATAATATAAAATAACAGGTAAACAAAAAATAATTTTGTAAAATGAAGTTAGATTTACTTTGACTTTTCCCTATTCATTGGGTATGCTGTTAATTGTGTTTTGTATCTGTCAAAATTTAGCTATAAAATCTTGCTATAACAACAAAAAACAACAAATATTTGTCTTCTTCACTCCAATGTAATTTTATATCATTTTTCTTTTTTTGATTTTTCAGTATTTTTTACTGACAGTACATTTTTCTTGGTGTTAAAAGGCATAAGTATAAATACAATAGCTGTTGCTCACAATAGCTGTGTTGCTTTCAAAAGATTACAACAACAATTGCATTGTATTCAAGCCGATTGTCTTAGAATGTTAAGAAAAAAAATGTAGGATTAGGGGAAATAAAATCATTTTATGGTTATGGTGTTTACCGCAAGGCGTTATTTTTTCTATTTTTCTCGAAAAAATTATCTTGTAGAATAATTTAGCATTTGTTATTTGATAGCAAAATACCGAATTTAATTTGTTCTATTTCATAAAATAAAAAAAAATAAAATCAATATTAAGAAAATGAACCAACACAGAAAAATTAAAACGGATTAAAAAATTAAAGCCAAAAGTTGTTGCTTTCACATTTCTTAGCTAAGCTAAGCGGATTAGCGAAAGCAACACTACTAATGTTAAGTTTAAGGCGGAACCGAACTGAAACAGTTGATCAAATTTCAATAAAAACTTAAACAATAACCTCAAATTATTTATTTTGTCGTTTATCGTTATCGTTTTTTGTCAATGTGTATATCTTCACTCATTATTAAATCAATTGGTATGATATTATAAATAATTGATTGAATTGAAACAATATTGTGAGAAAACGTGGTTTTAACGTAGTTTCGGAATGAGATATTTTTCTCATCCCGAAGCATTTTAGTGCTCACAACACAACGCCGAATACATAACAAATGGAAATTCCGAACACTAATAGCCTACCAAAAAAATCTAGTTTCCTTCGAATTTTTTGTATATCATTGAGATATTTAGTTGGCGGGAACATTTTTTTCTTTTCTGTCAATATAAAAGTCATTTCTGACAATTTATAGGTCAATTAAATGTCAATCGTGACATTTTTGTCAATGCCTACTCTATTACTATTTAAAACCAAACGAGAAGACAAACGAAGTTGTAGTGTGTCTTGAGTTCTCATCTTGCAAACCATAGTTTCAAAATCTTAGTTACGAAACCAGTATATCGATTTTGTCTCGTGAGTTACTCATTTAAAATGAGTGAAGGAAAATAATCGAATACGTACACAGTGTATAATACACAATTATGTCTTTGGATTTGTATTTTTCTTTTGTTCGTATTTGTGTCAGTTGTATGATGAACAGCACCAAAATAACGCGTTCCGGGCGAATCGGTTTAATTTTTATGGTGCTTACTTCCTTTTCTCAGCACATTACGTCTGCTCTCGAGCTGTGGAGTGTCATTATTTAACATGCCAATATATTTTATATTATCTATTATCATAAATTAATTTTACATCTAATAATAAAATTTTATAGGTAAATTTATTTTAAATTTCATAAATTTTAGAAATTATAAAAAATCGAAAATACATAAACAACGCAAAAATATGGCGTTTACAATGGTTAACCCTTTGAGTGCCAAAAAGCGCAATCGTGTTCCTCAATACACTAACCGAAATCATGTTTGCACTGAAAGAGTTAATATGAATAAACAAAAATAGAATGACACGTGACTTGCATATGCAGAAAAGCAATCATACGCACAAAACTACCACAAATACATATGCTACTACTATATCATTCCGGTTACACTCATTTCGTTTCACACATTTTGGGACAAAATTGGTATACAGATATGTGTCTATGGTATAAGCGGCCTGTAGTTTAGAAGGCATTGGCCGTATACACATTCCACGGTTCCACACTTTAATTCTTTCAGCGTGATTCTTTCTTCGTTTCTTTCCCCTTCACCCACAAACTAATTTTTTGGCGGAGAAATTGTTGATTCTTTTTTCGTAAATATTTTTTTTTTATTCACGGATTTCTTCGCACTATTACGTAAATAAATTTCATTTTTTTTTCTTGTTTATTTGCCGTTTTTGGGTTAATTTTAGTTTAATGTTTGCTTCGAGTGCAAAAAATATATTTTTTCAACCAAGGAAGCAATTTTCGCAGCAAATAATAAATTTTTTTTTACTATACGAATAAATCAAAAAACATAATTTTACGCACATACAGTGCAACCAATTAGTCTCCGTACATTGAAAATATACAAGGAAATTGGTTAGATAAACGTTCCTAACTTTGTTATTACTGATTGGATATTACTCATGTTTGGGTTTTAGAATAAAAAAACTTATTCTTTAAAATTACGTTAAGAAAAAAATTCAAAATATATTTTTAAAAACTATAATAAAATAATTCATTATAAACTCAACAACAAAAATTGAAACCATTTAATCTCCGTACACTGTATTAATAACGGAAAAATATTCTTTCATTCTCAATAACGGAAAAATATTGTTTCATTTTCTGTGATTCTTTTTTATTTTGAATTCGTAGCACCGTTATAGTATAATATATATATTTGAAAAGTAAAGTGGCTCTTGAGTGGTCAAAATTAAATTAAATGGCGTTTAATAAAGATATACCACTCGCAACTCGCGTATTGATGAATAAATTAAAAAATGAAGGCAAATCTTATAAGGATATTGGTGATATAGTTGGCAGAAGTCGTTCGTCTCTCCAATATGTTTGTCAAAAATATAATTCTACTGGATCCATAGCCAACAAACCTAGATCTGGACAGCCACCAACAATTAAAGAGCACTGCAAAACGCAGTATTTTGATAAATGTTCGGGAAAATCCAAAATTGAGAGCTCCTAAAATAGTTCAAAATCTACAATCGGACTATAATATTAAAGTATGCCCACAAACAGTTCGGAATATGCTAAATGGAGCTGGGTACAATGGCCGAATAGCGCGGAAGAAGCCGTTCATAAACAAAATAAATAGAGCGAAAAGCTTTCGCAAAAACACATTTAAATAAACCAAGCAGTTTCTGGAATAATGTTATTTTTAGTGACGAGACAAAAATTCACATACATGAGTTAGATGGACGCGTTACAGTGTGGCGAAAACCAAATCAGCACCTGAAAACTAAGAATTTATGTGAGGCTGTAAAGCATGGTGTAGGTGGCCTAATGTTATGGGGGTGTATGAATGCATCTGGAGTTGGACAGCTCACGCATCATAGAGTCTATTATGAACAAGCATCTTTGTTTAGACATCCTTAAGAAAAACTTACACGCTAGTGCGGAGAAATTTTGCATAAGTGGTTCGTTTATCTTCCAGCAAGATAACGATCCAAAGCATACGGCATTTGTGGTGAAGTAATGGCTGCTCTATAATTGTCCAAAGCCATTACATACGCCACCACAGAGTCCAGATATAAACCCAATTGAGCATCTCTGGGTCGAACTCAAAAAAAGGATTAAAAATCGAATTGTGAAAATAACAAAGATCTCGCTGAAGTTGTGAAAGATGAATGGAAGCGAATTGAGCCAAAATTAACAAAAAAAATTGGTAGAATCAATGCAAAGGGGACTGGAGGCAGTTATAAAAGTCAAAGGTGGTCCTATGGATTATTTAAAAAAACCGATCATTGACTAAACCAAGTTCTGTTATTTTATTGAAATTTTTAATACAGTGTACGGAGATTAAATGGTTTCAATTTTTTTGTTGAGTTTATAATGAATTATTTAATTATTGTTTTTAAAAATATATTTTGAATTTTTTCTTTACGTAATTTTAAAGAATAAGTTTTTTTATTTTAAAACCCAAACATCAATAATATTCAATCGTTAATAACAAAGTTAGGAACATTTATCTAACCGATTTCCTTGTATATTTTCAATGTACGGAGACTAATTGGTTGAACTGTACATAAAAAAATAAAGGCTATAGTAAAAAAAGGGTGTACCAAAAAAATCGTTCGGATTGTTTTATTTGCTTATAATAAAAATAGAAATAAAAATGATTAATTTAAAATATAATTTATATTTAATTTAATATATAATTTAAAATAAAATATATTAATTAAATATTACAGTTTTAAATTAATTATTTTTATTTTTATTTTTAATATGTACATTAAGCAAAAAAAAGCAATCCGAACGAATTTTTTGGTGTACCCCCCTACAAATGCGCAAAAAAATCAAATGTGGCCGTCGATTAATTTTTTGAAATCAGAGAATCACGCTGAAAGAATTAAAGTGTTACGAGACCATAGAGTTACATTAACTAGAGCAGCAACTATTTTTTCCCATGTAAAAATCAATTTAATATTTGCTATCTCTTTTGAGTCATGTGGGAACAGGATGGTTATATAAAAAATGCATATGGCTTACTCATATCTCAACATAAGAACCCCAAATCATCTGTTTATGTGCGCAGTGACAACCTATTTGACGATTTAATTTTGTGGTTTTAAAATTATTAATTAAAATTCATTAAAATAATAAAAAAATTATAAAATAATTAGTGGTTTATGTAGTAGTGCGTGGTTGTGCATCATTTGATAATTAAAATTATAAACAATTTTAAATAAAATGGTGTCTTGTGAAATGTTGCTAAATGCGCATCGAAAAATTCGAAAAATAATATTTTACCATCTATAAGTGTTTGTATACAGTAAAATGTAAATTGTGTTAAGAAACTAGTGATTTGTGATAAATTTATCCTTACTTTATGTTATAAATCAGAAAAAATTAAGAAAGCAATTTTGGTTGTTGGCGTGGGCTTCTTATATTGGTTTCTTGTTTTTGTAATCCCATTGATTTAGATGCTTTCTCTTTTACCTTCCGAATTTGATTCGTTTGACAGCTGCTGTCATTCATTCTATATATTTAATTTAAATTCTTTGGGCGAGACCCATTCATTCCGTCATTCACACTTTGATTCTTTCGCCGTGATTCTTTTATCGTTTTCTTCCTCTTCACCAACAAACTGTTGCTATGTAGTTTGTCGGTGTAGTTTGTCGGTGAAGGAAACGAGGAAAGAATCACAACGAAAGAATAAGTGTGGAATGGCGGATTGGTGCTGGCAATATGATTTGTTTGTTTTGCATTTCGCTAAAATAAAAGTTCGAGAATATTCGATAAAAATAAACAAGTTCTGTTCGTCCCGCTTTTTCATTTAAGCTTTTGATGATGTTGTTTCAGATTGCTAGTTCAGTGGACAATAAAGAGACAAAAGTTTTGTATTTATGATGTTTTTTCATTCCATCTGTCGTTTGTGTAACTTGCCTTGCGTAAAAAACGTGATTTTAATACTTGAAAAATTATTATAACTAATTTTCTAAAATGTTTGGATCACAAGCACCTATTGTAGTGTTAAGTACGTTAAATGGCTAATTTATTATTTGGATTTTGGTATAATAGTAAAATTTAAATGTTTTAGGTCAAAATACTAAGCGAGAGTCGGGTCGAAAAGTACAGCTGGAGAATATTAATGCCGGCAAGGTAAGCGATCTTTCGAAATAAATTCTTAGTCACCAAACATGACTAATATTCTCAATTTTTAGGCCATCGCCGATGTAATCCGTACTTGTTTAGGACCGCAGGCCATGTTGAAAATGCTAATGGATCCCATGGGCGGTATTGTAATGACGAATGACGGTAACGCCATACTTCGTGAAATAACTGTCCAGCATCCTGCTGCTAAGAGCATGATTGAAATTGCTCGGACGCAAGATGAGGAAGTTGGTGATGGTACCACTTCAGTTATTGTATTGGCTGGGGAGATGCTAGCTGTTTCTGAACCATTTCTTCAACAACAACTACATCCAACTGTAATTATTCGGGCGTACCGTGAGGCTTTGGAAGATATCGTTAAATCATTAGAGACAAACCTAAGTGTACAACTCGATCGATCCAATAAACAGCAGATGATCGACGTAATTAAATCTTGTGTTGGCACCAAATTTATTGGAAGATGGTCCGATTTAGCAGTTAAAATAGCACTCGAAGCAGTTGAAACCGTAACATTAACCGAAAATGGTCGTACTGAGGTCGACATTAAGCGATATGCTAAAGTAGAAAAAATTCCAGGCGGTTCGATTGATGAGTCTGCTGTATTACGAGGTGTCATGGTTAATAAGGATGTGACTCATCCCAAAATGCGACGATATATAGAAAATCCGCGGATTGTTTTACTCGATTGTCCTCTCGAATATAAAAAAGGCGAGAGCCAGACTAATGTTGAGATAGTTGGGGAACAGGATTTCACTCGTATGTTGCAAATAGAAGAAGAACATGTTCAGCGGGTATGCGCCGATATCATTGCGATCAAACCAGACGTCATTTTTACTGAAAAGGGAGTATCAGATCTGGCACAGCATTATTTATTAAAAGCTGGTATTACTGCAATTCGCCGTGTACGTAAAACAGATAATTTACGGATCGCCAGAGCCTGTGGAGCTACCATAGTTAATCGCACTGAGGAATTAAGTGAGAAGGATGTCGGAACTCAGGCCGGCTTATTTGAGATCAAAAAGATTGGAGACGAGTATTTCACATTCGTTACGGATTGCAAGGATCCTAAGGCTTGTACAATATTGCTAAGAGGCGCATCAAAGGATGTGCTCAGTGAAACCGAACGGAATCTTCAGGATGCACTTCATGTCGCCAAGAATTTGGTATTAGAACCACGTTTAGTTCCAGGTGGCGGTGCCATTGAAATGGCATTATCTCAAGCGCTAACGCGTAATCAAGTTCAAGGACCGTATCGTGCCGTTGCTCAGGCCTTGGAAATAATACCAAAAACATTGGCTCAGAATTGTGGCGCGAATACCATTCGCACTTTAACCGCGTTGCGTGCAAAACACGCATCACATTCAGGCGATTCAGGGCCTTGTGCGTGGGGTATTGATGGTGAATCGGGTGAACTTGTTGATATGAACGTGCGTGGCATTTGGGAACCTTTGTCTGTTAAGCTTCAAGTATACAAGACCGCTGTGGAGACCGCAATTTTATTACTCCGCATTGATGACATAGTATCCGGTTCCAAAAAAAATAGTGGTGATAGAGAACCACCAACGCCAGCTCAAGCGGCTATGGCAGGAGAACAATAAAACTAAATTATTTTCACTTTAACACAACTAAAAATTTAATTACATTTATTTACTATAAAAAATAAAAAAATTAACATTTCAAAGATTCTTATGTTGTACATTCTTCGACCTGGCTTCGAATTGACATCAAAATCGCAATTTCTGAGGACTTGTTAATCAACTCATAACTAGAGTACGGTGGCAGTTGAATGAAGTCGTTTTCGCCGAGAGCCATTTGAATTGTCGTTTTATTTATAGAAGCAGTAACAAAAGAATCTGTAAGCAACATAAAGGATAGAAAATATTTCCTACTGGCTCGTGAGCGTCTCTTTTTAGAACCGGGTTGTAATTTCAAAAAGCCCAAGGTTTCATTGGTATTCGGGACGAAAGCAAATTCTATACCGGGCAAATTAGAAAAATTTTCAAAATCCAGTTTGTAAATGTTTACTGTGAATAATAATAATACAGGAGGTTAAGGAATAGTGCATTTATTAGATCATGGTGAACTTACGAAAATCCAATCCTGACTCAATAGGTACTTCATTACGTTGTGCAGCATTATTGCCAGACGCAGTAAATTTTGTTAGAAACCTCATAAATGGGTTCGTTTGATTTTCAGACTCCGTAGACTCTTGTAATCCAGAATCTGGTCTACTGGTAGTTGTCGATATTTCTGGTGATGGCAAAATTGGTATTTGAACATCAGGTTCTTTAGTATCAGATTCCACTAAAGCACGTTCGACTGTTGGACGTTTTCTTTTTACTTGTCTTCTTTTGTTATCTGGGTTAGATTTAGAGGATTTACCTAAAAACATTTTATTGTAGAATTCCGCCCGATTATCCGATATTGGTTCTTTATGAACCTTCCAAAAAGTCATCGGTTCATGTCGTACACGTTTTGATCGTCGTACTCCAATTAAGTCTTCTTCCATGGTTTGGTGGACCTTAGGAACATTTGTATTTTTATCTTTCGTTTCGGAATGTTTCGCTTTTTTTCGCTGCTTTTGTGGTGATCGATATATGGTTTGCTCTTCAATATGGCTACTTATATTCGGAGTTAAAACAGCTCTTGATTTATTTAAAATTCGAATATTTTCGGCTATGACCCCAAGTTCCGAGGTTTGATCAATCGGATCATCGACATTATCACGTTTGGATTTGGTAGTACGGGGTGATGTATTTGGAATTTTAAATCCATCTAAATCAAGGACGGGTGGAGATCGGAGCCTCGTTGGAGTTATCTTTTTGAAACTTCGACTTGTTCGTGTTGCATCAGAATCAGAATTTTCTGGTGGTATTTGAAGTGCTTGTTCGGAGGAGTATAATTTACGTTTCGCACCTGAAATTGAGAACTTCCGCTTAGCCGATTGTTCCAAATTCAGAAAACGTAAATAGCTATCGCTAAATTTTTTCTTCCGAGCTTGTTTCGGTGCAGGCTCTCTGTTTCGATTTGCATCTTGCGAGTTAGAAATTTTGTGAGAAGCAGAAGTGCAATTATCAGCCGTTCGACTGTCACTATTTGTTTCCTGTGAATGCTGGTTCGGACTAGTTTCTGAAGACTGATGCAGCGTTTCAACAATTTCAATGTTTGTCTGCGTTTCAACAGTTTCAATGTTTGTTATTTCTATTTCATTATTTTGGGTTTCAGGAATAATTACGGAATTGATTTCAGCACAAGCAGCAGAAGATTCTTTTAGGTTAGTTTTATCCGCCGGGTGTGAAATAAATTTAGATGACTGCTCTAAATTATGTAATGAACATGATGATCGTAGACCAATGGCCCCAAGCAACATTGAATTTTGTTTAGGCTTAACCGTAGTGATACTTTTCGGTTTCGAATTGATTGGGAATGCCGTCGAATCGTTATCCGGATTTAGCAGGTCCGATGTTGGCTTCGAAAGGAGTTCCTTTGTAGAAATTGGTGTGTTTGCTCTCGGTCTTGGTCGAATCGGCCTACTTTTGAGGTGAACTGGCTTAGGCAAATCAACATCGGAATTTCTCGATTTTTGCATTGTTCCAGTATTCCAATACCTATCAGAACCTGCCAATTCATTTGTGCCAAGATGAAGGTGGGAATTCGCTTCCCTCAAATTTGACGATTTCGATATTCCTGACTTTGACTTAGAAACTGGTGGCATTTCTCGATGAATTGATTTGTCAGTATAGTCGCGGTTTTCGGGAGAATCTAACGCTCGTTGTACCTTTTCAGAAAACTGTACCACCGATAAGTTTAGTTGGGGCTCAGGCACCTCATTATTTTCTGCATTTTCCTCATTGCAAATTTCATCCACAAAATCGGATTCATCTGTAGCAGGCTTATGCTGGACGATATTATTTTTTACAGGAGAAAGTGAGATTCCGAAATTTGGTATTAATTTTATTGAACACGGCGTACTGAAGACCATTGATTTATGCTGTTTTCGCTGTCGGTTATGATTGGGCATCTTTGCACCATTACCCCCCAAAGCAATATTATTTACCGATTTCTCAGATAGAGCATTGATATTTTTTGGCACTTGTTGCACTAACTTTTGCACTTTAAGAGATCGACGAGGTGCTGGAATTTCATCGTAAAGCCTTCGCGATACAACACGTTGGTGCGCACGCATTTTTAACAAATCTAATATTCGTTGACAACCATGGCTCTGTTTTGCGGCAGAATCCGAATCTTCATCTCTGCAAAGACAAATCATGATGAAAATAAACCTAATAGTTTTGTGATTATCAGATTATATACGTACGAACTCATCATTTCAATGTTCTATTAAACATGTACACTTTCGATTCTCAATCAGTTATTATTATTTAAAATGACAGTACATAAGAAATTATTCGTTAACATATAAAAATTTAAACACAAGTTACAAATATGCGGCGTTCCAAGCTGTCAGTTTATTATAGTTTTATGGGTTTTATCGTCTGTTTGGGTGGAATCGTTTGTAGAACATAAGCGACATACAACACACCAAGAATGAAACACACCAAGAGCAGCGCAACATATTCCAAACAATCCACAATAACGGCTGCGTATGAATGTGCACATCAAGCAGCGCAGCAAATTGTTTTGTTTTAGTAGTAAAATTAAATTGAGTAAATTTTGTTGAGGTTATGAGTAGCAGCAAAGAGCAGCAAATTAAAGCTGCTGGGTGTGGAACCTATTGATGCCGCGACAGATGCAACTTCATTCAATATAATTTATTTAAATTTAAATTTTTCAATTATAAATACAAAATACACTTGAATCTCGATTATCCGGGATGAGCGGGACCGGAGGTCTCCCGGATAATCAAAAATCCCGGTTAATCGAATTAATCGTTATTATAGACTAAAAATACAAGGAAATTTATCGCAGTTTTGTACTTATATTTATATTTTAATAATAAATATCAAAATCACGTTAATTACATTAATATAAAAAATATGTAACATAAAATCAAAATATGTAATTACGAATTTATTTACATATGTATATGTAAATACCATTTCATTTATAAATTCTGTTTGAAACGATAAAAAAATTAAAATACTATCACAAAAAACTAGCTTTCATCAAATACGGCATAGGCAAATTTAAATTTTACTGAAAAATTCCCGGTTAATCAGATGAAATCCCGGTTAAACAAAAGACTAAAAAAAATTGGATGCGTACGAAAAATCCCGGATAATAGAGGTTCACGGATAATCGGATCCCGGATAATCGAGATTCAAGTGTACTTAATTTCTCTTAATGGAAATACCTATATTTATACTCAAACTATGATTTTGTATCATTACATAAGCGAATAGGTCAAAATTTAAGTTTGCTGCTCGCTGCTGCTGCTTGGTGTGTTTCATCCTTCCCATACAAAATTTGCTATTTCATCTATCACAAGCAAGAATAGGATGGTTATATAAAAAATCCATATGGTTTACTCGTATTTCGCTATAAGCACCCGTCAAACCGGTTTGTGTTGTTGTATGAAGTGACGTGTTAATTTTGCGCAGTAAAATTATAAATTATAAATTTTTAAAATTATCAATTATAATTCATCAAAATAATACAAACTTTATGAAATAGTTATTTGTTTATGTAGTGGTGTATTATGTGATAACAAAAAATACAGACTTTTGTACAAAATGAAGTGTATTGTGAAAAAATGCGAAAATACGCCTAAAAAATTTCAAGAAGGAATATCTTACTCCCAGCAAGTTTAGCAAGTGTTTATATAAAATAAAATGTAAATTGTACTAAGAAACAAGTGATTTGTGATAAATTTATCCTTACTTTATGTTAAAAATCAGAAAAAATTAAGAAAACAATTTTGGTTGTTGGCGTGGGGTGCCTATATTGGTTTCTTGTTTTTGTAATCCCATTGATTTAGATGCTTTCTCTTTTACCCTCCGAATTTGTGACACTTGACAGTTGCTTAGGCTCATTCTGTACCTTTAACTTCTTTGCACTAGTAGACACACCAAACGCGCCGCGTCAAATGTTGATGTTTTATACAACTCGACGCGCATAGCCGTTCACACCAAGAGAGCGGCGCGACGATTTTTTGATTTTGAAAAGTTTTAGACTTCCGTTAAGAGCGCTACAGACGATCCGACTTGGTAAAACAGATTTGGTCGGATTGTATATAAAATCACGGATAGTGTGTATGCATGCAGGTCCGATAAAATAAGTTGGATTTATCGGATGAAAATTCTATCCGACCGTCCGACCAACCAAATAAATCGGATGGTGTGTATTGTTGTCGGACGATTTAAACTTAAAGTCAGTTTGTGTGAAATTTCAACAGAGTAAAATACAAAATTAAAATTATTCGGTGTCTAAAAAAACATAAAATCGTTTTTGTATATTATTAACTATCTAAATACAAAAATATATTTAAAATTTAATTTACTACAAAGAAGTTCAAATACTGAAGAATAGGTGGCAATATTTTAGCCATATAAAATTTGCTATTTCATCTGTCACAAGCCAGAATAGGATGGTAATATAAAAAATCTATATGGTTTACTCATATTTCGCTATAAGAACTCGTCAAACTAGTTTTTGTTGTTGTACGAAGTGATGTTTTAATTTTGCGCGTTAAAATTACAAATTATAAATTTTTAAAATTGTTATTTATAATACATAAAAACAATAAAAATTTTATCAAATAGTTATTTGTTTATGTAGTGGTGCATTATATCATTACAAAAATTAGAGAATTTTGTGCAAAATGAAGTGTATCGTGAAAAAATGCCAAAATACGCCTGAAAAATACAAGAAGGAATATCTTACCATCAGTAAGTTTACCAAGTGTTTAAATAAAATAAAATATAAATTGTGTTAAGAAGCTAGTGATTTGTGGTAAATTTATCCTTAATTTAAGTTATATATCAGAAAAACTTAAAGAAACAATTTTGGTTGTTGGCGTGGGGTTCTTATAGATTTTTTTGCTGTTGTAATCCCGATGATTTACATGCTTTCTCTTTTACCCTCCGAATTTGTGACACTTGACTGTTTGTTCACGGACCGAGATAAAAAAAAGCTGGCTTTTTTCTACCAACTTTTGCTCAAAAAATTTGGCTACGGTTGTCATTCAAGTCATATCGCACATCCTCTAAAAAAATGTCGTATAACACAAAAAACAGTTTTGAGATAAATGCATTTTAAATTGCTAACGCTACTGTGATGCTGAGATTATTTATTTTATAAAGCTAATAATGAATAATCTCAGCATCACAGTAGCATTAGCAATTTAAAATGCATTTATCTCAAAACTGTTTTTTGTGTTGACAGTTTTTTAGATGATGTGCGATATGTTTTCTGTTGTTTTGTATTTTTTGTTTATAATCTCTACTTTGTTGGGGCTTTATTTCAATTTACGTGTGTCTGGGGATTACAAATACATAATATTCGGTTTTATACACACATCACAATTCATAAATTATCAAATAATTTATATCCCATTGCAGCAAAATAAAATTTTTGGTTGTCGTCCTAATTGTTTCTCTTAAATGCATCGCGCATATTTATACCATTTACATATTTTATATAATAGCTTTAAATTAAGTTATTTAAGGCGATAAACTAATGGCGAATTTTTTCCAACCAAAAAGTAGATCAAATCGAAAAAAGATCAAGTCTTGTGACGTTCTTTCCAACAAAAAGATTTGATTTTTTTACGTTCTATCCAACACAAAAATGACAGAGATTTGATCGAAATCAAATCTATATTTTTTGATAGATTTGATCTTTTTTCGATTTGATCTACTTTTTGGTTGGAAAAAACTCGCCATTAGATCAAATCTCTGTCATTTTTGTGTTGGATAGAACGTAAAAAAAATCAAATCTTTTTGATCTAAATCAAATCTTTTTGTTGGAAAGAACGTCACAAGATTTGATCTTTTTTCGATTTGATCTACTTTTTGGTTGGAAAAAACTCGCCATTAGTAAAACACAACAGGGTTATGTCCGGTTTACATAATACCAACATTTTTCTTCTGCAAAATGAATAAGATATAACATTGACTTTTTGCAGATGAGAGACAAGAAAAGAAATATATCCCAACAAAATTTTGCAGAAGATTTTTAAGCCACTACACTGTAAACCACTATAAAATGTTGCCATAAAATATATTCGATGCTAGTATTTTTATGGCAACATTTTTAAAATCAACAAGAAAAAAAATTATTTCACATTCATAAATGTTGTGGATTCATAATAAAAACAGACGCCATAGATAAAAATGTAAATTTCGCATTTGAATTCATTAAAAGTAAATTAATAATGATCCTATAAAAAAGATTGCGCCATTACTATATATATGTTTATTTCTTTCTGGCACATTGATTATTTTTATATAGCGGATTCTTTCTTATATACCTGCAAAAATTTGCAGAAGAAAACAATTTTCTCATGTAAACCGGCATTAAAATGCTTTAGCAAAGAATTTAAAAGTACAGAATGAGTGTAAGCAACTGTCAAGTGTCACAAATTCGGAGGGTAAAAGAGAAAGCATCTACATAAACGGGTTACAAACACAAACACAATATAAGAACCCCACGCCAACAACCAAAATTGTTTTCTTAATTTTCTCTGATTTATAACTTAAATTAAGGATAAATTTACCACAAATCACTAGATTCTTAACGTAGTTACATTTTATTTTATATAAACACTTGGTAAACTTACTGATGGTAAGATATTCCTTTCTGTATTTTCTTAGGCGTATTTTAGCATTTTTTCACAATACACTTCATTTTATATAAAAGTCTGTAATTTTTATTATCAAATAATTATTTTTATTATCAAATAATGCACCATCTAACTATTTGATAATGTTTTTATTATTTTAATGTATTTTAATTAATAATTTTAAAAATTTATAATTGTACAGCTCAAAATTAAGTCGTCAAATCATACAAAAACAACAACTGGTTTGGAGGGTTCTTATTTTGAGATATGAGTAAGCCATATGCATTTTTTATATAACCATGCTGCTCTGGCTTGACACCCGTTCTACAGGTTATAATTCTATGGCTTTAGTTTTTGCTTTACACCTTTTTCTACCAGAGATTTTTTTTTCCCTTTTGTAAGTCCCACCCACACAAATGTGGGTGACTGAAAAATGACAGGTTGTAATGTCTTCCGGATACCGGACAAGTGGTGCAGTGGTTAAAGCTTCGGCACTTGGACCGGGAGGTACTGGGTTCGAATCCCATCAGAGGCTAGATGCAAATCGAATTTTCATCACCGATTACGATCGGTGATGTTAATAAACACAACTAAGACCCTCTGATGGAGTGCAGAATTCAGCGCCGACCCACCGTCCATGTCAATGTACAGGTTGACATGGAGCTTGCAATGTGCAGGTGGTAATACTGTAGTTGTGTGAGTAGGTGAATAGGTGAATGGGTTAATGATGTAGCGTGAATGCGTGGTATCACAATGGGCCAAAAATGGCCTAAGTGTCAACCACTGAAACCTAATGTCTTCCGGATTTTAACCGATCAATCTTTGTTGGAAGAAAACTTTGTAATTTGATAACATAAATTATATATAATTATAATTATTTGTTTTTGATAACATTTTAATTATTTTATTATTATTATAGTTCTAGTGTTATTTTTTGGCCGAAAACGAATTAAGTGAAATGCACAAATGTGCTTATTGGCCCAAAATACATACAAAAATAAATTTTTGACTGATTTTTGACAGAAAAAGGTTTATTCTAGAGTTATACTCGACGCGACCGACGTGACTAATGGCCCATTTACATGCGACCAACATTTTTTTTCTACAAAATGAAATAGATATAAAATTGACTTTTTGCTCGTGAGAGTCAATAAAAGAAATATAAGGTCGAGGCACATAGCTTTCGTTCCGTTCCGATTCGTTTCGTTTTCAATAAGTTTTTTTAAATTCTCACGCACATAGCTTTCGTTTCGTTTTGAGTTGTTTTTATGTAGTTTGATAAATCGAGTTTTTTTATTTCTCACAATATTGTTTCAATTCAATCAATTATTTATATTATCATATCAATTGATTTAATAATAAGTGAAGATTTACACATTGACAAAAAAACGATAACGATAAACACCAAAATAAATATTTTGAGGTTATTGTTTAAGTTTTTATTGAAATTTATGATCAACTGTTTCGGTTCGGTTCCGCCTTGAACTTAACAATGTGAGCTTGTTTTCGGTTTTCCATACATTTTGACACATTCAACTTAAAGGTCGGAACGGAACGGAAACTATGTGCCTCGACCTAAATATCCCAACAAATAATGGTTTTATTTCCCCTAAACCTAAAATTTTTTTGACTTACATTTACAGTCTTACTTTGGTACAAGCTAAATCTATCTGGGTCAGAAAAAATATTGTGCTCAAAGTAATAACTAAAAATTGTAGGGCAAAAGTACCATGTCAAAAAATTAGTTTTGTATGTTTTTTGAACCAACTTACACATTTGTGAATTCCTTTTTAACTTATTTTCGTTCGAAAAAAACACTAAATCTATATTATACGCAATTGTGTTGGTTTTACTTCAAATCAAGCGAAATTTTTTATCAACAACGCCATTACATACTATGGTTTTCTACTCACACATTTGTGTGGGTTGGACTAAAATTAAGCCAATTTTTTTATTTTCTTGGTTGAAAAAGGGATAAATGACAACCAGGAAAATCGAAAAAAAGGTAAACAGAAAACCAATTTTAAGCAAATATGTGTGTGTATGTTTAAGTACAACCCTCTAAATAAATTTTCGAGGCCTCACCAAAGCGAATCGAAAAGAAAACGAAACGCAGGTAAATCGTTTTTTGTATAAGACACCAACACTACCACGTTCATATATACCCTCCCAACATTGCGAATCAGAAACGTACAGTTTACGAAGACTTGCTTATACAAAATTCTTCGGAAACCACGTTTTTTACAACAGAAATGTAAATGTTACGTCACCTTTGTCACTAGAGAAATGAAACAAAAAATGTATACACTTTCTCTTCATATTGGCGTAACGTAATTGAACGGTTTATGTGGAACGTTTTTGAATCACTTACACGTCACAACTTTGAACAGTTTTGATGTTACATTTACGTACTGCTAATGAGTATCGTAAATGAACTACTGCATTCCGATTTATTATTCTTTATTTGATTTAAATTAAAACCCAATTTTAGTTCAATAGTAATTCATTTATTTAATTTTATAAAGATAATCTAAAAAAAAATTTATATAGTATTATTTTTTAAAAATTGCATATAAATACATTTTACTAAAGTAATTAACATTTAGCTTTTGAAATATTTTATTATTTCAATTCATATAATATTAGTCAAAAAATAATAAGATACAGCCTCTTCGAACACATTTTATATTATATTTTATTTAAATTTATAGAGGCTAGTATTTTTAATTTGGTTAATTTGCTAAATTATGGTTAATAATGTAAAAAATAATTTCATTTTATATAAAAACTATAATAAATAAGTAAATATAAGTTGAATTCATTTTCAAGGAAAGTGAAAATATCAATATCGTGTAAATACATACATTATAAAATTAATAATAATTTAATTACTACAAGTTGATAATTTCATTAGATTTAATATAATACTTAAAAGTTAAAACTATTTATACACAGATCATGTTTTGTTAGTTCGTTTGTTGCGGTCTTTAGCATATTGGAACCATTTTTTGATAATGGTTTCAATATCACCTACTCTGCAATTAAATTTTTTTACTGTTTCATCTGAAAATAAAAAAGCGGTTCTGTTAATAAGTTATGCAATTTGATTTGTAATAATAAGTTTCGGTACCTTTCAATAATGCCATAATTTTGAAAGATTTCACAACAATATTCCCGTGTTGCCCGTGCCATGAAAATTGTGAAGCTGCGTTGTCGGTAATAATGCTTTTAAGGCAACCCCGAACAAATTTCTCCATTGTCTGGTCATTTAAAGTTTTAAAATGATTAATCTGAAATTAAAAATAATTTAGTAAGACTTTTACATAGCGATTTTAATTTTAAAATTACCAAGAAAACTTCTTTTTGAAATTCTAACCAAACATCACTTTCAAGCTTATTAAAAGCTTCTACAGAATCAGCAGGTAGGACTAACTCTTTTAGATTTACATTTAACGCCGCATGACATGAGCAATTTTCTTTATAACTTTTAAATTCTGATCTTAAAAGTTTGATTTCTCTTAACGTAGCTTTCATGATTATTATTGCATTTGCCTCAAAATTACTTCTCTGGTCTAAGGAAGACTGACCAGTTGTATTGTGGGTCTCTGGTGGACTTGTGTGTTGCTGCGTAACGTTGTTGTTTGAATTAGTAGCAGCACTTTTACTGTAAGATGTATAAATGGCATTGTTTATACGGGTGGCTAGTTGAATGCTTGTAAATGATTTGTTGCTATTGTCGAGAGTATGGTTTATTTGAGTTGAAGTAGATGGTGTTGAAATCGCCGAATTTTTGTTGGATTGCGAAGCATTGCTACTCAAAACTGTAAGCCTTTTCTCATAAGGAGTATAAACAACTTGGCTTTTCCGAATTGGTAGTTGTTTGTTGGTTTGTGATTTGTTCCTGTTGTCTAGTGTATCACTAATTTGGGTTGATGTAGCTGGTTTCATTATCCTATTGATTTTTAAAAATTCTTTATAATTACTTTCGGAATCAAATCTAAATTCTTCCACGCTATTTTCTTCTTCTGAGAAATTCATTTCTGTAATAAATAAATATAAATAATGACAATAAATATCAAAAGTATCAAAAATACGTGCTTAATTTATTTTAATTTATAAATGCTGCATTAGTACGTAAACAGAAAATTTGGTTGTCTTTAAATATACAATTTTATTCGTTATTTCCAATCGGTCAAATGATATAGTATGTGGTTCTAATTGTTCGTCTACTGTACTGTAGATTCCCAGGTAATGTGAAGGTATAGGAAATTCAAAAAATAATTCTAAATTTGAAAGGAATTTCCCTTCTACTTGATTTTTGTTATGTTGTAATATATTAAAAATTCGATTCTTTATGACGCAATAATTATTTGGAAAATTGGAACTAACTACAAATACAGGTTGGAACGGATAAAGCGTATAACTTTTGTTTATGTTTTCTTTTTCTTTTAATCTATTGTAAATTTGTTGTAATGGTTGGGCAGCTTTTTTTACTAATTTTTTAATTTGTTGCATATAATTTTCAAATGAAAATGCACTGTAGTTGTCTAGTTGGCCATATTTTTTCACGTCCTCTGCTAAATGTAGTAGGCTATGAACATTATAAGACTAAAGGCGTAACCAGCGAGTCTGTAAGAAATTTAAGTAACAAAGCGACATCTGAAAAATGTATGTTTTTTGACATTACTGACCAGCGAAACCCAAAGTACTTTTCGTTCAGTTTCGTTAAATTTGAATTGTCATTTAGCAATCCGTAACAAGAGCGAAAATTATCGCTCAAACTGAAGGAAACTTCAAAATTGAATACAATTCTAATATAAAAACAATTCTAATATAAATGTCATACCATCGTGGCATGGTTGATTTGTAATTTATCAATAATTTATTTATAAATGGATATTATCTATTCAATTTGTTTTGCCATTTTGTAGGATGTATAATAAATTGACATTTAAAAATTCAATTGACAATAATCGTGTTACAGATTCGCTGGTCAAACTGTCAAAGATTCTGTAATAAAACATTTTCGTTAAATTCTGTAAGGTTTCGTTACTGACTCTTACAGACTCGCTGGTTATAGCTATAATGTCCTTTCCGAAAAGTAAACAAAATTGTTGGCAAAATATTTCAAGTAAATTAGCCGCACATTCATTATTTTGAAAACAATCTTCGGGGTGTGCTAGAATCCTTATTGCACAAACCAAATGTAGAAAATGTTCATAGCAATCTTCACTAAGAACATCTTTAAATGCCACCATGCTAGTGTAGTATAGAAAAAGACGAAATTCTGAAGCTTTCCAATGCTGCAAGTCATTTAATGTTCGTTGTTTCCTTTGAAATTCCATTGGAATGCACTTGCGCAGCTGATGCAGGGATGTATTTATCACTTCTATTTGGGTTCGTGAAAGAGAGATACTATATGTTTTCGCGTTTTAATAAGGCGAGTTAGCATTTGCCGCATAACTCCTAATAACACGCAATGCATGTATTCTACTGGGAACATAGTAACACAATCCATAGATAATAATTTTTCTAATTCAACATTTAATCTTATGTGGTGATCTTTATCAGATTTGTTATGAAAGTCATAATTAGTTCGAAGCACATCAATGCTTCCGGGAAAACAAACTTTGTGATTGTAATATGTGCCGGTTATCTTGCATTTAGTGCACGAAGAATAACCAGAATGTGATTTAACACCTAAAAAGCAAAATTCAAATTAGATCATAATCAAACTATTTGAATAAATATATTGGATTGTAGAGAACTTTACCTAGTAAAAATGATCTTGCTGGTGCATCACAAATAAACGCTCTAATTTTCACAGTCATTTTTCTGTTATTATAATTAAACCCATTCTCCAATAAATTGTTTGCTTCCCTAACAAACTCCCTTAAAAACTGATCCGCACAAAATGGTTTCTTGTATCCATGAAATATTCCAATTGCAAATACTTCTTTAAATGAAACGATTCCTCCTAGGATATAGGCCACAACTGATTTGGAGAGCACTTTGTTAATGGCAGTCCATCTATCCCAATGTCAATGGTCAACGATTTTTCTAAAAATTTCGTGCTTTTTAGGATAATTTTCAATTGTTTTTCAAGTCCAATATGTAAATATCGACCTTGTCCCATTGGTGTGATATTTAATGTTATATTTGGTGTTTTTTTTAAGGGTTCTTACATCGTTTGGCAAATTTTGATGATACTTTCGAAGTATTTATTTGGAGTAAGTTATTTACCCCATCATTTGACTGGTTAAAATTTATGGTCCATTCGGATAGTTCGGACTGGAGATCATCATGGTCTGAATCAACTGATTCATCCACATCCATTTCTGATTCGGTATCTGAAACCGTTATGTCAGAGAAATTGACCAGTTCATTCTCCATAATATTTGATCCTGATTCGACATTCTCATCGAAATTATTTTTCACATTAATATTATCGACTTTATTGACCTTGGAAGCGCTTGATTTAAAATTGTTTATAGCATTAAGCGAAACATTCACATTTGAACTGCTCGCAAGCGACTCAATCTCACGGCGAATTATTCTTTACAGTTTTTGTTTTGACATTTTAGAATTAATTAAATTAAAATTACATTCACTTGCAATAGTTTCTTCAAAATAACGATTTACATGAAAAGTAGTTTATATGTACACACTTAACTACACTTAAAATCTATATATACGTACACACTTAAAATCTATATATACACCATATACTACACTTAAATTTTTTTCCTAAATTAACTAATTTAGAACTAATTTAATAATAATTTTAATTTAAACAAAAATCACAGTGTAAATAACTTTCACTGCTCTACAACGTATTTCACATAAGAATACACATAAACAAACCAAAATGGCTGATGTTTTGACAGTAAATTAGAAACTCAACACTAGAGGCTCTGCTTTGTCTTAAAATAGTGTTCAAAAGTATAACATTTTTGTTACGTATTTGATGTATACATTTTTTAGTTGGGAGTAGGGTAAGTTGTTTTTTTGCTATAGATATGTATAATTTTTATATTCTTTTACTTATGTAGCCATTTTGCTTTTTTAAAAATAAAAATAAACAATAATAAGAGTACAGTGATAAAAATAGTGAATATTAATTATTATATAGTAATTCATAACAATAATAATATTAAAAGTGATAAAGTACATAATATAAATTATTACATATTATATAATAGATTGTAGTGCATTATAAGTCATTGTAAGTATATTCGAAGTAACTACGTGATAAAAAGTAGTTCGGTAGTGATTCGTTTTTATATCACCTGCATTTCGTTTCTGATTCCAAAACGTTTCGTAAATGAATCGAATATGAAGAGAAATGCGAACTACTAATACATACAAATCTGTTCGCTTTCATTTTAATTTTCATACGCCAAACGAAATACTAACGAATCGCTTTCGCTTCGCTAACGCGATACGTTTGCGAAGTGTTTCATATATAAATTTGCTCACTTGCGATTCGTTTTTGATTCGCCAAGTTTAGAGGGAAGTGTAAAGTGGGAACTATAGATAGAATAAAAAGAATAACGTAAGAGAGCGAGAGATAAGATTTATATGTATTCGACCATACTCAATGTACCATGCCAGACGAGCATTTTTTGTATTTTGGCATTTTTTTCTACCAATGTTTTGTTCTGTTCTCTCTTAAATAAAATTTTAACTAAAATGAGTCAAAAATGTCCTTGAAATATTTTTTATTTCATTTATGTTTGAGTTGTGTGGTAGAACAGAAAATTAGTTAAGTCGCAATTAAAACTTGTATCATAGGTAAACGGGGAAAGAAACGAAGAAAAATGCCGCATTTTTTTTTTACGTGTGGCATGGGCCAATAAGAAAAATAAAAACTATAACACAAATTGCGTTTTATTTTGCTGTCACTTAAAAAGAATAGCCGAGCGAAAATTTTCGTTCAAGAATAAAAAACTTAACAAATACAACAACAAAACTCAAACAAATTTTAATGCGCTGAATGTAATATGCATGTTTATTATTTTATATATGGAAATTTGGAATTGTTCGTGTATTTTATCTTTTCTATTTATAAAATATTTATGTACACATATACTAATATGAATATAAAATCACAATTACACTGTAGAATTGTATTTTTCTAAACCTAACCTAAAAAATTAATTTTTCAAATTACGGTAATTTAAACCGCATCTAAATAATTTTTATAATTTTAAACACATATATTTGTTGATATGTAATAAGTTTATACTCAAAACTATTGTAGTTTCACTCAAGATTTTAGGAAATACATCAAAAAAATATTACATGAAATATATGAATGAACTTAATACTTTAAGTAATCTATAGCCAAAAAGTCAAATCGGAACAATAATTTTTTGTCTTCGTTTCTTACGTTATTCTGTTATTTTTTTATTCCGTTTATTCCTATACTTGGCCCATAATCTATATCTAGACAGTCGGTTGAAATTATTTGAGTAAAGCATCAGTTAGTTCTCGATCGGCAAACAAATCATTTCGCTTGTGCAGATAAAATTAAAAAGTACGTTTTATATAAAATAAAACATTAGGCAGTACAAATAAGTGGCAAAGCAAAATCAAGTAAGTAAAAATATACTAAATAATATAAAGCTATTTTTAAATAAATCTGCTTGCACAATTGTACGTTTGATAACGGAAAATGATTGTAATTTTAAACGGACAATATGCAGTCCATACATATGTAACACCTCGCCTAAAAAGTTCCCGGTCTAACGAAAAAAACACAATTTTTTGGGAAAAATACATTTTATTCATCAATAAAATTTCCTTCTAGAGCGATACAATCAATCCAACGCCTCTCTAATATTTCGATGCCTTTTTTGGAGAACGATTTATCTTTATCTTCTAAATAAGCTTCAGTTTCGGCAACGACTTCTTTGTTGGAACCAAATCACTTTCCCTAGTTTTTTTTGAGGTCTCGAAACAAAAAATAGTCGCTGGGAGCTAAATGTGGCGAATACGGTGGATGCGGAAGCAAATCAATGTACAATAATGTATTGTCGTTTTTGATCCTTTGTGAGAAAATGCGGTACAAAATTCGAATACAGCTTTCTCATGTACAAATGTTCGTGCAAAATATGACCAACACATTCCAAAGATATCTTTACAATGTCAGCTATCTCACGCATTTTCACTTTACGGTCTTTCAAAACAATTTCGTGGATTTTTTTATGGTTTCTAGAGTCACAGCCTCATTTGGGCGTCCAGAGCGTGGTGCATCATCGGTAGTTGTACAACCATTCAGCATACCAGTCAATGTTGATTTTTCTGGTGCAGAGTCCAGATAACACTTATCAAGCCACTGCTTTGCTTGAACGTTATTTTTTGTCCATCAAAAAACAGTGTTTAATCAGCACACGAAATTCTTTTTTCCATTAAAAGTAGTGTCACAAAAACAACTGTAACTTGTAAACCTAATGATCGAAAATCATGAAATTTTAACAGGTATCATTTGAAGCACGGTAGAATTTAAAAATAATATGGGGTTTAAATTTGCGGCACCATCTACGTATCAGACCGGGAACTTTTCAGGCGTCGTAATACAAGCTATGTATACATTACTTTAGTGCATGATGTCTGTTTAAACGGACAACCAATTTTTCCAGATTTTCTGAAAATCTGGAAATATCTAATTGAAAAAGAGTTCGGATTCGTAATCTGCATCATAAAATACATGAAAAAATATTTTTCTTATTAACATCACAGAGGTTATGTATTTAAGGGTTAAAGCCAATTCGGCGTTATACAATGCAATTGTTGTTGTAATTTTGCGAAAGCAACACAGCAGAGCAGCGAAAGCAACATACATTCTATACCAGCAGAAAAGTTGGTTTAAAACTATTCCATTTGGAATAATATATATGGGATTGTTGCTGTAAATTTCTCAAAGAAAGACCACAATTCTATACCAGCAGAAAAGTTGGTTTATGCAATGCCTTCTAAACTACTGGCCGCTTACACCAAATGATGACGACATGCTAAGTCGACGTTGTTGTTGCTTTCTCTAGTTGCTTTGTTAGTGTAAATATCGTAAAATTATTATTGCGCAGTCTCGGTTTAGACTTAAATTGACGTCATGTGCGAAAAATGAGAGTAGTAAAAGGCCAGTAGTTTAGAAGGCATTGGTTTATGGTACGATTCCACCTGAAAACAGAAAATTTTTACAAAATTTTTGCAGAAAATGTGACAAAGACAAGTACTGAAATTTACATTAGAGCAACTGAGATACAACATTTTTATTTTATGGGACAAAAAGTTGGGAAAATTTTGACATCAACAAAAACTAACCTATAAATTATTTAAAGAATATGAAAAATCTTTATTATTAATGTTTGACAATAATTTTATATCCTAAAAATTACTAAATAAAATAATAATTGTTGCGATGAAAAAATAATATGATGTTTGATTAATTTGGAAAATTTATGAAACTATCTAAAAGTTGTTTTGCTATAAATTATGTGAGGGGAAAACATAAAAAGTCATTCAGCAGGCGAAAAAAAAATAAAAAGAGCGTGTTGTGCTAACGCACCAAGCGCAAAATGTTACTACACACCATAAAAATATCAAAAAAATAAAAGTTTGCTGGGAGTGGGGGAATTTTTTCTGTTTTGTTGCCATAAAAAATAGTTTGCTTGATATTTTTTATTTATAATTATGGCAACAAAACAAAAATTTTCAAAAAAAAAAAATATTGATGTACGGGTCACACACAGAGAGAATCTATATTTTTATCTCGTTCTAGTTTTCTGCAAAATAAAACGCTGTGTAGTGGAATAGGCCCATTATGCAGCATTCATATCTGCGGATTCGATGGCCTTATGATTCTGCAGGTTTTAGATGAAGTTAACCATTGCGGAAATGTTTTATATATTTATTGATATTCCAGAGTACGGAAATATTACGGATAAAACTAACCATTGTGCTACCATATCACCGGTCAGTAATTCAGAAAATGTTATTCAGAAGAGACATTAGCAACTGCTGTTTTTTAGATTGTTAAGGATGATGGTTTCTCTCAAAATATTTATCAAAATTGCATGGAAACGCTCGGAAATGCTTATCGAATTATGCTGAGTACAATGTATAAGTAGTAAAAAATGTTAAAAAAAATATATCCATTTTAACGAAAATTTTATTTTAAATTATTAATTATAACAAATTATTCTCAAAGTTGGCTACATCCTTCTCCAATATTTAAGCTTGAATGAAATTTGCTTGGCCTATTTTATACCTGTCCGCAACACTTTATGCTACCATATCGATAGCTGGTTTCACATCTTTGACCAATAATGATTTCAATCGTTTTCCAGCTTCAGCAATTTTTATTTTTTCCAAAGCATGGAATTGTTCATCGTTATATGTTAGTGAACGAGTAGCCCGATCGCGAAGCAAATGTTGCCAGGAATCACGCAATCGCTCAATTGCGGTTTTCGATTTTTCCTTTGCTCGGGTTCGGCACAGACATCGAATATTTCTGGTCGCATTTTGCCATTCTCGCGTTAGCATCTCATCAGTTACTGACTTTTCGAAAATTTGTCGCAGAGGATTCACAACCATATCAAAATCCACTTTTAATTTTACCACCTCTTTTAAAAGTAATATAGATTTATTGTAATATTTATCATGTTTTACAGACAAATATATCATACTGTTTTACACATTGACATAATAATACTAATAATATTAATAAAAAATTATACTATTATTAAATATAATAATATTATTATTATTTATTAATATTATTAGTATAATTATTAAATAATAGTATTATATTAGTATTATATAATATTAATAATATTATTAAAGTCTTTGGTTTTACATCACAAATATATAATTGTCAAATATATCTATACTTTCTGTCAAATATATAGCAAAAATGAAAATGGCGGCCTACAATGAGCACAAAATTTAGTTGTATTAGTTTTTGGTTGGCAAGCTTGAGGAAATCATAGTTCAAAATAAAAAATATTTCATTTCGATTGCGGTAAAAGTAGGCGAGTTATAAAGCATTTCACGGAATTTGATTAGTTTAAACTGCGGGAACGATTGCGACAATTCTTGTACCCGAAAGTATCTATTCAGCATAAAACTATTCCAATTTGGAATTACATATACAGGATTGTTGTTGTTAATTTAACAAAGAAACACGATAATAATCTTCCACTTTATTTCGAATAATTTTTATTTTGTATATTATTCAGTTTGGGTTTTCATCTCGTTCGGTTGAGTAAAGTTTTTAAAAATAAGTTTTGTGTGTATTAGTGTGGTGTTGAAATTATTGGTACTATTCTGTGGATAATGAATTTCTTATTTATAGATAATTAACGACCAAGGAAATTAATTTAGTTACTTTTAGTTACTTTTCGTGTTTGAAATGAGCACCCAAAATAGAAAAAGAAAATATTGATTTTTTTGCGAATTGTAATGAGAGGAACATTTGTTCATTTTTTATGTAATTTATAATTCTAATTTTTTATTAAGGACAGCAAATTTACGAATTTGTTACCAAACTTTACAAACAGAAATTTACAATTATAAGTGGATTTGTAAAACGATGAAAATATTAACGATAAAGTTTGATGAAAAAGGGTTCAACAAGTTTTATATTTTGCGAACAATTTAGTGAAAACGTGTCCACTTAAAATATTGATTTCTGGTCTGATTGAATCGAAACTATAACAAGATAGCTAGTCGGGAACAATCAAATTCAAAGGGGATTTTCGGATGGATTAAACATATTTTTAATAATAACGATTAAAAATAATATTCATATTTAACTTTGTGTTTTGGAGATTTAAAGAGATCGATAAAAAGTTTGCTGTTATATTATCTTTTATTTAGACTTTCATTAAAAAAAAAATGTTGATTTTCTATTTTCCAAGTATTTGCACTATAGTTTCGTGATGTATTTTTAGAATCGACTACGTAACTAGGGACAACTTCTCTCTGTTTACTTTATTAGAATAGACCAGTTCAGAAAATTGAGTATTATAATAATTTATCGCTGGCTTAAGTATGTACTTAATCGCCCTAAATATCTTAGACCGGTGACAAAATTAAAAATATAACAAAATTATTTTCCTTCATCGCACTTGAGATAAATTTTTCAAAGGTTATCGAACTCTATACTGTAGAAAATAAATTTTCTGTAGTTTCTTCTATCGATTCAATGCTTTAGTTTTTATGGGTTTTTAGATGATTCAAACACAAAACGACTAAATTGAAAACTAGAGAAAAAGAAATTTCTAAATAAAAATTTATCAAAAACATAAAGAAGGGCAAAATTTGGAAATTAAACTATACTATAGTGAAACAGCTGTTCATAGAAATAAAATAAAATTAAAAGTGATTCAAGTGTTCAATATTTAAAAATAGAATATACTATTTTTGTTAAAGTACATTGAAATAAAAGAATTCTAGTGTATTTTACTCGGTGAACATGTCGGTTGCACCAGTTAAAAAAGTTCCTATTCATTTGCAGGTAAGTTAAAGTTTTGCATATCTCAACGTTTAATATTCAATGTAAGCCATCTCGATTTTAAACTCTAGAAAATAATCTCGAATAATAAAATTAGAAATTGAATTAAAATTTAGGGGACTATATAGAGTGATTCTTGAGATTTAGATACATATAAGGGGTGTTTTTTAAGCCCGATGGAACTTGAAATTGTAAAAAATAACACAAAACATTAAATTGTAATCAAAAATTTTTTTTTATACGTAAGATCAATACATGGCATTAATATTTGAAATTGATTTCTGGCATATGGGCTGTTCTTGACGAAACTTATTATCAGCATAAACCAGTGACTTCACGTAGCCCCACAGGAAATAATCGAGAGGTGTCAAATCGCACGACCATTTTGTCACAGTTCGGTCAATTGACAGGTCCATTTCTCGAAATCAACTTATCGCGAAATTTTGATTTTAATAAGTCGATGGTTGCGGTCACCGTATGGTACGTAGCGCCATCCTGTTGAAAATATATCTCGTCCGGATCATTGTCACAGTTCGACGGATGGTTTGCTCAGATGGACAATTATGTACGCCATAAAATCACGAAGTCGTCTATAAGTTACGGGAATCGACAACTGATTTTCAAAGTAAATTTCAATGATTTCATAGCGTTGTTCAAGCGTGAGTCTATTCATGATGATTTGCCAGAGTATACTGAGATCAGCCAGGGTAAATTTTTCATAAAAATTTAATTTTTGTTTTATTTTTACAATTTCAAGTACTATCAGGCTTAAAAAAACCCTTTATAAAACCCGGTTTATAAAATCCATAATTTCGGTCTCTTCCAAAAAACCTGATCTTAATTCAGTTTACAATAAAAGTTGGATGCCAAAGTTTATTAACGTCTGAGGAGCTGTGGTGTAGTGACATTTATTTATAATTTCCCACACTTCAGGTCGACCCACAATGTGCCCTACCTATTACTTACGACGATTACGGCAAACAGCCTTGGGTTTTAGAAAAGGCTTCAACAGAACTCATATTTTCATCAAACACTTGATAGTTTTTAATTTCTATGCATTCGCCTGCAACTAATTGAAAGATTAGGTACATATTCAAATGATAGATACATACCCAATTTTTTTGCATCTTTACGTAAATATTCTATTACTATTAACGTAAATATTCTAAATTCAATGGGATGATAAATTAGGTAACAAAAATCTATAACATTCGTACCATCTAGTGTAAATATTGTAACACACACAACATTTTTTTTATTGATTTAACAAAAAGTAAGTTTAATAAATTACTACTCTTAATTCATCATATGAATTATACATGTACATTGTTCATCAACGGTGAATGTTATACCTAACAAACGGAATTAACCTAAGTTGAATGAACAAGTGATTTATGGTTGCCTTATACTCGTAACATGACTGGGACATAAAAAATCATAAACAAACATTTTACGATTATGTGATTACATATATGTATAAATAAGAATGTGTTGTGTAGAATACTCTGCTACCTTGAAAAAGTAATTCTAGTACTATTTTCATTGGACTGTGTTACAAATGGTGGTGCAGCTTTAGGGTTATTAAATTATAAGTATTTTTACCTGTTTCTCTTGCCTTGTATAGTTTACATGGAAATAGCATTAATTAGAAAAATAGTCATTTAATAATAAATAAGCACCAATATTCCTTTAATTTTCAATAGATAGTATATCTACTGTGGGCAAAAAAACGTAAGGCTTTTTAATTTAAATTTCGCGCGGAAAACCATTCGTCGAAATATTTTTTTTTCTATGTTAGTATGCCTGTCAGTGACATCTGTGCCAAATGTCACATCAAAATAATAATTAAGCTGTGTTACTGTCAAAAGATTACAACAACAATTGCATTGTATTAAAGCCGATTGTTTTAGAATGTTAAGAAAAAAATTTTTAGGATTAGGGGAAATAAAATCATTTTATGGTTATGGTGTTTACCGCAAGGCGTTATTTTTTCTATTTTTCTAGAAAAATTTATCTTGTAGAATAATTTAGCATTTGTTATTTGATAGTAAAATACCGAATTTAATTTGTTCTATTTCATAAAATAAAAAAAACTAAAATAAATATTAAGAAAATGAACCAACACAGAAAAATTAAAACGCATTAAAAAATTAAAGCCAAAAGTTGTTGCTTTCACATTTCTTAGCTAAGCTAAGTGGATTAGCGAAAGCAACACTACTTTAGTGTTAAGTTTATTATACGCTTGTCTTTCTGAAGTACAAAAAGTGCATTCGGCGATTTTTTACAATGAGTGAAATTATTCAACAAAGAAGTTCCATTAAATTTTGTGTGCGGAATCAATTTTTTGGTGCCGAAATGTTCAGAATGTTGCAAAAGGCCTTCGGTGATAATTGTATGTTGCGCGCAAGTATTTTTCATTGGTACCAAATCACGTCAAAGCAAGTCAAAAATCAAGGTGACGTTGACAGTTTTCTTCGATTATCGAGGTGTGGTGCACTCCGAATTCCTTCCGACCGGCCAAACTGTCAACAAGGAATACTATTTGAGTGTTATGCGTCGTTTGCGCGAAGCTATTCGTAAAAAGAGGCCGGAATTATGTGTCGACAACTCTTGGTTTTTGCACCACGATAATGCACCGTCTCATACTGCATTGGTTTTACGTGATTTTTTCATCAAAAATTCCACCCATATCGTTCCGCAACCATCGTATTTGACTAATTTAGCTCCGTGTGACTTCTGGCTGTTCAGCAAACTCAAACGACCGCTCTGGAGAAACCGTTTTGAGTCAATTGAAGACATTAAACGTGAATCGCTACGCGCATTGGAGACTATTTTGGAAATTGACTTTAACAACTGTTTCGAGGATTGGAAAAAACGTTGGCACAAGTGTATTAGGCCGAGGGGATTACTTTGAGGGGGACAAGATAGATTTGGAGAATTTTAAAATTATGAACAAAGTCTTACGTTTTTTTGCCCACAGTAGTATTTTATTTTGTTTGTAGTTTTATACTAAAAATTAAGCCCCGGATAGATTGGCTCCATTCTAGAGATATTTAATTTATGGTTTTTAATATAAATTATGTACTTTAAAATTACAGTATGTGCAAACAAAATGATAGATTAAGGAAAATCCATTAAACAACTCGATATTTACATTCCTTTCATTCTGAATTCTGGAATAGTTCGCGAGCACGACCAACAACTGATTTGATATTGCTATATTTGCAATAGTACACAGAATACTATACAGTTGATGTTTCACAATTTGGATAACATGTTTAGGTAACAAATGGATATTTTAAACCATTCGTATAGAAACAAAAGAATATGCACTTGAAGATGGAGCCACCGAATTATATAATTTTGAACATTAAACACGTCCTTTTACATTTCACATGTAATAGTTATGAAAAATCCAAGTTAATGATAAGGTGTATTTATATGTAAACTACATAATGATCTATCTTAACACGATCGATTATAATGTGCGTGTGAATGTGACTCCGCATAAAACATTTGTTTCTTTAGAAGATGCAAAAATTATTTATTGAAAGTATATGCTCCATGTGCAGCTACAACTTTCCCCCATCTTTCAGGCAATTTACGGAAATCGTTGTCTTTGGAGGCGATACAATCAATAAGCCAGTTTTCGATCTCTGCACGTGAACTGAACCGCTGTTGAGAAAAAGACGGCTGTATCGGCCGGAATAAGTAGTAATCTGAAGGAGCTATGTCTAGTGAATAGGGTGGGTGGGGTAAAACTTCCCAGCCCTGTAGATTTAAATTATTTTTCACAACGTTTGCAACATGTGGTTTTGCATTGTAGTGTAGAACTATTAATTTGTGTGTTTATTACCCATACTGGTCGTTTTTCCTCTATAGCTCGCTTCAAACGTATTAGCTATCGTCAGTAGACATCGCCATTGATAGTTTCACCCGTTTCCAGAAGTTCATAATATACCACACCTTTCTGTTCCTTTATTGCAATTCGCTTATAATAAATCCATTTTTCATCTCCAGTAGCTATTCGATGCAAAAACCCTTTTCTTTGTTGTCTTTTAAGCAGTATTTCATAAAGGGTTTCTCGACGTTCTAGGTCTCTTTCATTTAATTCGTGTGAAACCCAGTTGCTACCTTTTTGAACCATTCCGATTGTTTGTTAGCGTTTTGCAACAGTTGATCGATCAATTTTTAATGCTACAGCTAATTCTGATTGTGTTTGAGAAGAATCTTCAGCCAATAACGTTCCAATTCAGCATCTTCAAATTTTTTGGGTGGTTTTCCATGTTCTTTATCTTCAATGCCAAAATCATCGTTTTAAATTTCCGAAACCATTCTTTGCACATTGCATTCCATTGAGCATGCTCACCGTAAATTTCCACAAGCAAACAATAAGTTTCCGCTGTACTTTTCTTTGCAATAAAATAATGTAATCTTCCCGCAAAACATGTTTATTTGGAATAAAATTCGACATTCGAGTTAAAAATGTTATTTGTTTACACTTCAACCAAATGCCGCATGCTGCGTTTGACATCAAGTACTATTGGCCTTTTAATTACCGCCTAGTTAGCGCCACTTCCTATCCGAGCGAAAGGTGATTTTTTTATACGAGAAAAAGACTCATTCCTTTTTATTATTATTTCATCATTTGTTACATTAATTGTAAACTAATTGAACATTTTACATAATATCGAGTCATCTAGTCATCGTATATTACATTAAAACTAGTTTAATTCAGAAGCCGATGGGCGGAGTTATGTTCACGCACCCAATATAGAAATAAATTGTTTTATTAAATAGGTACCCCACAAGAATCGTCTAACGAAAAATTTCAAAAGTAAAAAAATCCTAGGCGAATTCCATCTAAAAAATAGACGGTTGGATATGTTGTGGCCAGCATTCGACTTTATTTTATCACGCATATATTTTTGGGATATCCAATACACCACACTTGGTTTCTAACGCGAGAAATTAAACATCGAACTTTTGGTAAAAGCTGTCTTTTTTAATCCAAAATTTTAGTTTCTGCTTAAATTTCGGTAAACAGAAAAGGTCAACCCTTGTGGAAAATTTAATCTTTAAGTTCATTTGGATCTTCGTCAATTCTTTGTCATTTTAAAAATTTTGAACTAGTTTTCGGACTGTTTAATATATAGAATCCGAGTATTAATATGGATGTAAAATTTAATTATTTTAATGTAAATTAGACCATTCAGACTGAATGTTGGGAAGTGGTATATGTATATTAGGCATGTTTGATGTAATTTTAATTAAGTTACGGCAATTAAAATATATAGTGTATAAGCATAGAAAGTTTAATGAATGTTTTAAACATGCAGGTAGTAATGTTATAAAATTTGACAACGTTAGAAGTAAACAACGGAATTATAATTTCTTATTAAGTACATCCACGAACATTACATTTTTATAAAAAATGTTCAGTGCAACAATAAAATAATAAATAGACACTTCTCTATTGTTTATTGAATGATGAATTAAAAATTATTGTGACCATAAATGATGTTTTGCTTCCCGCTGCGATTAAATTAAATCTATCGTACTTTTATAGGTAGTTGTAGCATAATACTACATAAAATTAAAATATACAAAGATATCCGGCGGACACATTGAGCTGATTCTGTATTGAATTTTTTTAAACTATATTTGTATACGTTATATAGTTCCTGACGAAACAATTGCAAATTTCATTGGCACCGAGGGCTTTTAAAACACGTAAATAAAACTATTGATAATTATATGTACTAATTCTTAATCAAATTACCTTTCACGTGTAGTTTTTACTTAAAACAGTTGAGTCGGTTCGGGAATGAGGATGTGGAAACGACTTTAAATACGATTAAAAAACTAGTTCTTCTTTGCAAATCTATTTACCTGTTTTAGCTTTTCAGAAACATGGTGCTCCAGAGTTGATGAAACGCCATTTGTAAAATATATACATAACAAGGATTTATTTAATGCTATAAGTTTTCATTTGTACCTTTTAATTTCAATGAACCAATCACCTCTTAATTAGTTATAATCCAAAACAGGAATGCCCTATATATCCTGTATATATATTAAACAATAAAGAAAACCGGAAGCTTCTATACATTTTATATTCGAGGGTGCGATTTTGACTTACACATTAGGAAATAAAACATACCAACTACGCATTCTTTGTGTTGCACTGTTAGATATTTCAGAAATTACAGTAAAAGTTATCAAACAGATATGAAGGTTTACCTTAGTTTTAGAATTTGATGCTAATATTTACTAAATTAATTTTCAGTCTCTTAAAAATTTGGGTTAATTTTGTGCTTGTATGCTTTATGCTAAGGCAAGTTATATTACCCGTAGTAAATATGTAATTCTATAACCATAATTTTAAAAGTATTTTCTTCTTTTTATTGTTTTTTTTTACTGACATGTTTTCGTCTCACTGTTGTGTATCAAATTATATTTAATTAGTGATATATTACAACATGAATGTAAATTTGTGTTTATTAGATGTAATTGTATGATAAATTAGGTAGACTGAAAAAGAGTAGCGGATTTTTGTTTATTGTATATTTTAAATAAGGGGTAATTTAAGAATTATTAATTCGTTATTTTAATGCACTTAATTGCGAGTGATGAAAACGCACAGACAGTCCAAAAATAAAATAAATTATGTATAATGGTAAAAAATTGAATCACGCCCAAGTATGTCTAGACAGACATACGACTGCGCAAAAATACTATGTATTACTCGTATCGCTTTATCGTCTTTAAGTTATTTTAGTGTATTTTATTAACGCTTACGAAATTTTATTTGTGAAATTTTTAAACTATCGTAGAGGGTGTATAACAGTTTCGTGTGTAGTAAGTACCATTTTAGCGAAATTTCCATTTTTTGCGAAACAGGGAGATTGCTTTAAAATCTATAATAACTTAAAGTAAGCCAACCTAATCCAAACCTTCACACAGGACTTATTTGTGATCAGAAAAGTTCAAATTCCACATTATAAGTTTGTTTAAAATATTAACTAATATACTCAAAATTTTGTTATTTAGTTTGAAAATTAGTTTTTATGGTGCAAGATCGCAAAACTGTTATTCTATTGTGTTAGAAACTATTACAACTTTATTCAATGGCTATGTAATTGACGAATTGATTTTAACTTGTAATTTAAGTATACAAGTTTTGATTTGTAGTTTTTTTTGTCCCTGCTACCCGGTTATGTTATTACGAAGTTTAGTACAACGGGTTGTATTGGGGTTTTGAACTCTATCCTCCTTGCGTAGTTTCCCTATTATACATGGGATACTCGGAGAAAACCTTTCGGGTTGAAACCTATCCATAAATTTTTGGTTCGATATATCACTGTTTCTTCAACCGACTTTGAAAGAGCACCGCTTATTCAGATTGGATGAATAACATTTTTGAAATATCTGTGCAGTTGGATGTGTTACTAAACTGGACTTTTGAGTGCGGTATATTTGCACAAACTATAGTAGATCTCTTAATTCGATGTACATTCAGTAACGAAAATGATCATATACACTGATTTTTGAGACAAATTTACAAAATTTAAGGATTATAGAATTTATTTTGCAGATTTTATTACATTAAATAATTTTACAAATTATCAAATCCAAAAATACAACGAAAATGATCGATTCGATTTTTTTTTAATCACTTACATAAATTATGTTTCATAATTATTTTAATATCGAGTTGGTCCTCCTTTATTTTTGATAACCTCTTAAAGTCTTCTAGGCATTGATTCTACTAACTTCTTGGTTACTTCCGGTGAAAAAACCTCATACCATTACCGAAAAACCATCATGTTTAATAGTTGGGATGATGTGTTTTGGCTCCAGCGCTGTAGCAGGTTTTCTCTAAATTTTACCTCCTCCATTGGCTCCGAAAATGTTGAATTTACTTTCATCCGTAAAAACAACCGTCTTCCAGAAGTTGAAGTCTTTTGTTTTTATTTTATCCGCAAATTCAGTTTTTTTTTTGGAATTAACATTCGAAATTAATGGCTTCTTGCGTGGCACATGGCCAAGAGATCCATGTTTCCACAAAACCCTTCTAATATTTTGGGGGTGGGTAGCTTTATTAAATATCTTCTCCACTTCTAAAGCTAGTTTTGGAGCTTTTGTTTTGTATTTTCTCTCACCAAACCTAAAATCTTACTTTTGTCTCGATTGGAAAATGTTGCTTTTCGCCCTGTTCGCTGCCCGTTTTCAACCGATTGTGTGTCGTTGAATCTTGAAAATCGTTAAAATATTATTTGTTCCACTGTAGGAAAGACTTCGGCCAACTAATTTTCCAATTTTGTCCACAGATTTTCCAGTACGTTTCATATTGATTATTATTTGGCGTTCGTCGTTGGTAGCTACCTTTGTAGTAACACCGGCCGAACGCCGAACATTTTAGTTTGTATACGCCGAATTTTCATCATCGATTATAATCGGTGATGTTAATAAACACAACTAAGACCCTCTGATGGAGTGCAGAATTCAACGCCGACCCACCGTCCATGTCAATGTACAGGTTGACATGGAGCTTGCAATTTGCAGGTGGTATATACTGTAAAGGGTGATTTTTTTGTGGTTAGGATTTTCATGCATTAGTATTTGACAGATCACGCGGGATTTCAGACAAGGTGTCAAAGAGAAAGATGCTCAGTATGCTTTGACATTTCATAATGAATAGACTTACTAACGAGCAACGCTTGCAAATAATTGAATTATATTACAAAAATCAGTGTTCGGTTCGAAAAGTGTTTCGCGATTTACGTCCGATTTATGGTCTACATAATCGACCAAGTGAGCAAACAATTAATGCGATTGTGACCAAGTTTCGCACTCAGTTTACTTTATTGGACATTAAACCAACCACACGAATGCGTACAGTGCGTACAGAAGAGAATATTGCGTCTGTTTCTGAGAGTGTTGCTGAAGACCGTGAAATGTCGATTCGTCGCCGTTCGCAGCAATTGGGTTTGTGTTATTCGACGACATGGAAGATTTTACGCAAAGATCTTGGTGTAAAACCGTATAAAATACAGCTCCTGCAAGAACTGAAGCCGAACGATCTGCCACAACGTCGAATTTTCAGTGAATGGGCCCTAGAAAAGTTGGCAGAAAATCCGCTTTTTTATCGACAAATTTTGTTCAGCGATGAGGCTCATTTCTGGTTGAATGGCTACGTAAATAAGCAAAATTGCCGCATTTGGAGTGAAGAGCAACCAGAAGCCGTTCAAGAACTGCCCATGCATCCCGAAAAATGCACTGTTTGGTGTGGTTTGTACGCTGGTGGAATCATTGGACCGTATTTTTTCAAAGATGCTGTTGGACGCAACGTTACGGTGAATGGCGATCGCTATCGTTCGATGCTAACAAACTTTTTGTTGCCAAAAATGGAAGAACTGAACTTAGTTGACATGTGGTTTCAACAAGATGGCGCTACATGCCACACAGCTCGCGATTCTATGGCCATTTTGAGGGAAAACTTCGGAGAACAATTCATCTCAAGAAATGGCCCGGTAAGTTGGCCACCAAGATCATGCGATTTGACGCCTTTAGACTATTTTTTGTGGGGCTACGTCAAGTCTAAAGTCTACAGAAATAAGCCAGCAACTATTCCAGTTTTGGAAGACAACATTTCCGAAGAAATTCGGGCTATTCCGGCCGAAATGCTCGAAAAAGTTGCCCAAAATTGGACTTTCCGAATGGACCACCTAAGACGCAGCCGCGGTCAACATTTAAATGAAATTATCTTCAAAAAGTAAATGTCATGGACCAATATAACGTTTCAAATAAAGAACCGATGAGATTTTGCAAATTTTATGCGTTTTTTTTTTAAAAAAAGTTCTCAAGCTCTTAAAAAATCACCCGTTAGTTGTATGAGTAGGTGAATAGGTGAATGGGTTAATGATGTGGCGTGCATGCGTGGTATGTATCACAATGGGCCAAAAATGGCCTAAGTGCCAACCACTGAAACCTAACCTAACCTACGCCTGTATTCAATATGAAGGAAGTAATAAATATAAAGGAGGATCAACTCGATATTAAAATAATTATGAAACATAATTTATGTAAATGATTTAAAAAAATAATCAAGGATCATACTTTAAGTGTATGATCATTTTCGTTGCTAAAATTCTTGATTTTTTTTTTTATTATAAACGGTAAATGAATTTCTATTTTGTATTTTTGGATTTGTTAATTTGTAAAATAATTTAATCTAATAAAAACTGCAAAATAAGTTCTATAACCTTATATTTTGTAAATTTTTCTCAAAAATCAGTGTGTATGATCATTTTTGTACTGACTGTATGTCTAAACTATATTTTTTGTGTTTTAGCGCTCGCTCTTGCGAGCAAGCTTATACAAAGACTTAGGCCGTCTGTCTGTTGGCACTATCACAGCAAAAACTATACACACTGCTGAACACTGCTACTACTACTTTATTGTCATCTATTTCAGATTTCCAATTATCTAACATTAAGTTTAATGCAGTTTCACATGAATGGTGTTCGCGAAATCCAGATTGTTGGTCGACTAGTATATTATTGTTGTTAATGTGGTTTATTAATTGGTTTTTAACTACTCGTTCTAACACAGCTTCGTAAGTTGGTAGCATATTTATCGGGCGTAGTTCTTCTGGTGTTGTTGGCTTAGAAGTTTTCGGAATTGGAATAACCGTTGATATTTTCCATGATCTCGGGACTTTAGCTTCATATAAACTTTTATTGATTAAGTTCGTAAATTTTGATGAGAATATTTCGTTCTTCATAGCATCTAACATGATAGTACGGTTTATACCATCAATTCCAGCGTTCGACTTCAAACTACTAATAATTTTAGTTATCTCTTGACTTGTAATATTTTGAAAACAGAATGGAACTGTGTAGGGATACGTATTCGATTCATTAACATTTTTTACTTTTGGAATTTTGTTATGGATGTCAATCACACTGGATACAAATGTATTATTAAGAGATTCGGCCAATTCTAGTTTATCGGTTACTACTTTATTATTAAACTGAATATTCCACTGTGTTGTGGATTTAGTTTTATACATCGATTTTAACATTCTCCATAGTTGTTTTGGATTATTTTGATTTTCTATGAATTTGTTTTTGAAAAAAGTGGACTGCTCCTTCCTTAAAGATTGTTTATATATATTTCTGGCTCTTTTATAATTATCCCAGCTCTCATTTGAGTTTATAATTTTCATAATTTCATAAGATCGTAGTTTATCTTGCTTTAGTAATTTCAAATTTTCCGAGAACCATGGTAGTTTACTTATAGTTTTATGAATCAATTTTGTACATGTCAACTCATTCAGACAAGTTTTTAACTTTAACAGTAACTCTTCAGCTTCTGCGTTTATTTCTTGGTCTATTTCGTTTAAGTTAGTATCTTTGCATCCCAGAAATTGTTGATTTAAAGCATAGTTAAGTAATTCATGAGAATAATTTTTTCGCGAACGTATTTCTATCGGGTCACAATTTCTTGTTGCTTTTATCTTCTCACAATTTAAATTAATGCTTAACATACAATGGTCACTAATTTGTTGCTCTTTAACTACTTCACATTGCACATTTTTTGAATTAGTGATCACTAAATCTATTAAACTCTCACTGGTTGCTGTAACTCTACTATATTCTTTAACCACCTGAATTAGTCTATGATCACTTATCAATTGATTTAATTTTACACTGTAATATTCATTGGATTTGACATCAATATTAAAATCACCGAATATGAAATTATTTTTGTTATGGTTTATGATATTTTCCATCCATTCGTCAAATTTATCTAAGAAAACTGCTCTCGTTGTTTGAAATGATCTGTATACTACTCCAAATATCCCAGTCGTATGATATCCTTTTATGATTTGTATTGCTAAAAACCAAGTGCGATCCTTCTCACAGTTTGAAATTATTTTGAAATTTATGTTTTCATGAATGTACATAGCAACTCCTCCTGTATGTCGACTATCCGAGTCGCAGCGTATAAATTTATAGTTATCAATATGAAACTCCGAATCGTACATTTCTTCAGTTGTTCTAGTTTCACTGAGTAATACTAAGGCTGGTTTAAAATTGAACACAATTTCCTGTAACTCCATGAAATTTGACGATAGACTTCGGATGTTGGTGTATAGGGCGTCTTGTTTTCGAAACTGCTATTGGTAATTGATTTGGTTTCTTAGTATTTTCAACTTGCGCTGATATACTGTGCAGTTATTATCCCACGTAGCATGGTTTACATCAATGTTTAGATTTAGCTTCTTATTTGTTTCAACGCAGTTGCTACATTTGATTTCTGTACTCTTACACTCATTATATTTGTGCTCTCCGCTACATTTTGGACACATTAGCTTGCTGGTACACTTATCGCCGTGATGTGAATAACCATTGCACTTGTAACATCTTGTTAAGCCTATTGATTCTACTACGTGGCATCTATCAAAATTGATATTGAGTTTCTCAGCCTCCATTATTTTCTTAAAGCAAGTGGCACCAACTTCAATGATTGTATCGACTTTCTGTGTATTTCTTCTTCGATAGGTTGTTACTACTTTTATGTCGCTAGCAGCTAAAAACGAATTTTGTTGCTTCAACGCTGATATAATTTCACCGCTTTCTAGTTGTTCTGACATTCCTAAAATTTTCACTCTAGGCCTTAGCTCTGTAGGCAATTTAACCTCATATTGAGCTCCTAATTTATCTGTGGCGATTTGCTTCAGTTTTTCCTTTGCTTCATTTGAATCGCACTGCAATATAATTCCCCCATTCGCAACGTTTCGGTATCCCATTAGGGGAATACTTTTCGGATCAATCTGGCTTACGATGTCTTCTTTGGTTTTCTTATTCTCTTGAGGTTTCTTTGGCTGTAACAAAACCAATTTTGTTGGATTGGTTTTGACGACTGCAGCAAAGGATTTGGTATAGGTCACACAGACGCGGCTGTCTACTTTTTTTTAAATTTTCAATTATTATTCTAGGCATACTTTTATCTATAATAAAACGAGTGTTATTGCAAAACTAGTGTCTGTAATTTTTTTTTTGATTTGCTTAAGATTAAGAGATTTGCTTTCTATTCATTTTTTGTCTATTGGGCTAATTTGTTGTATTAGCACCTTAGTTGTTTCAGAGGTTTTACACCTCTGTCCGTCCGTCTGTTGCATTTTTCCTATGTTATCGAGCGCTTGTCGGACAATTTCAATTGTCCGCTTCTACTAGTTTTTATATACAAAAGCAAAAAGTGGTACAGTAGCAATTTACCATATGCAATTAAGCAATTTTTTTGTGACCGTATATGATTAATAGTGAGGCGCGTGACAGACAGAGAATGTGCCTACACTCTCAAGTCATGCAACGTTGCTTGCTTGTGGAATAACATAAAAGATTGTAGGAAACGAGATCACCCTGGCATACTGATATCTCATTCAACAGCAGTATGCCCCTTTCAGCATTCGTGGGAACTTGGCTAGGATACAATGGAACAATCACACATTAGGGCAGCCAAAACTATCTATGGAATATAGCGCAAAAATTATTTTTATCTTCTAAATAAGATTCAGTTTCGGCAATCACTTCTTTATTGGAACCAAATCACTTTCCCTAGAGGTTTTTTTGAGGTCTCCAAACAAGAAACAGTCGCTGGGGGCTAAATGTGGTAGATACGGTGGATGCGGTAGCAAATTAATGTACAATAATGTGTTGTCGTTTTGATCCATTGTGAGCAAATGCTGTACAAAATTTGAATACAGCTTTCTCATGTACAAATGTTCGTGCAAAATATGACCGACACGTTCCATAGATATCTTTACAATGTCAGCTATCTCACGCAACTTCACTTTACGGTCTTTCAAAACAATTGCGTTTATTTTTTTTTTGTTTCTGGAGTCACAGCCTTATTTGGGCGTCCAGATCCAGAGCGTGGTGCATCATCGGTGGTTGTACGACCACGTTTAAATTCAGCATACCATTCAATGTTGAGCCACTGCTTTGCTTGAACGTTATTTTTTCCCATGAAAAAACAGTGTTTAATCAACACACGAAATTATTATTTTTCCATTGCTTTGAAATTAACAAAAGTAGCATCACAAAAGCAACTGTAACTTGTAAACCTAATGGTCGAAATGTCATGAAATTTTAACAGGTTTCATTTGAAGATTGGTAGAATTTAAAAATAATATGGGTTTTAAATTTGCGGCACCATCTATGTGTCAGACCTGGAACTTCAGGCAACGTAATACAAAGTTGTATATACATTACTTTAGTGCATGATGTCCGTTTAAACGGACAACCAATTTTACCAAATTTTCTGAAAATCTGGAAATACCTAATTGAAAAAGAGTTCGGATTCTTCTTCTGCATCACAAAATACATGAAAAAATATTTTTCTTATTAACATCACAGAGGTTATTCATTTAAGGGTTGATGGTAATGGCAAAGGATAAAAAAAATCCTACAAATTACTTCTCCAATTAAAAGAATTTTCAACCCCCTTAAATAGATTTTTCAGCAAGATGAATCAAACAAGCAACAATCTCCGATGGTATTTTACGACGTCAGTATTTTTTTGAGTTTGTAGAAGTAATTTAATTCCATCAAAATAGTTGAAACCATAATACCATAATTACAAAAAATTCCAGAAAACTAATTAAAAGTAAAGTTGAATTTTATGTACAAAATTCACTGTCTGTTCTAATTTTTATTAAAAGACGTCATTTTTAAAAAGTCACTTACTATAATTTAGATCCCCCCAAACCCACGAAACAATATACCACTAGCTGATCATTTCTGACCAGGACGTGATCGTGTTCATCAATAGATCAGTTGTTGATGTTTTAGCTGGTGCCGGTTTAGATTAGAACCAACCATATATATTGATCGCTTAATATGCATTGCATCAGACAGGCAGCTGGAAGAGTATTAAAACACTTAACAATAAAATGAAGTTACACTTCTTTGGGTGACCTGTCATAGAGACCAAATAAACGACTTTTCAAATTTTCCTTTACCATATTTCACCAAGATAACACACCAACAAGTTGCGAGTTACTATGGAAAGTATGAGCAATTTCCCTTATAGTTATTTATATAGGTATAATGTCTTATAAAATTATAGATCTAGGTATATGTGCAATAGGCATTACATTTTTCTGTTATTTCTTCTACTTTACACTTGTTTTTGTTTTGTAAATAATTATTTATTTAAAGCAAAAACGGTAGTTTAGTTCACACGAAGTGCTACTGGTGGTTGGTAATAATAATATCAAAATTAATTTTGTTTGTGGCATGGCAAGTACATATGAATGGAATATATAACCATTGCCAACCGTGTTTGAGACTAATTGATTATTATCTATTCAAAATAGCATGGGCACTTACTTAAAATATGCTTAATATGTATCAAATGCTCTATTATGCAGATGTGGTTGGTATACCTCTTCGCTACAGTATGCCTACTTTATGTATATTCAGTTTCACGGTTTGTAAATTTTTAATTAGCGGGAAATTTTAAAACACGGAGTTATTGAAACGTAACTGTTTTTTTATGTATAATGATATAGTTTTTATGTGTAAAACTTATACATATTACGCATGTATATACATATACACTTTTTATGTACATTATAATACTATACGTTAGTTTTGTGCTACGGTGTGATCGAATTGTTACATTTCAGAAAGCTGTGTATGAACCAGTATAATCTAAGGTATAACTGTATTATCAAAAACTAATGGTATACGAAGTTATTATTATTATGTTGTTTTGTTTTAAATTAAATAGAGTATTGTAGAAAATCCCCATGTGGCACTGAGCCCGAAATGGTTTGTTCCAAAATTTTAGTTATCTGAAATATCATTAATTGGCGAGGCGTGGATCGCAGAGCTAGATAATGCAAGACGAAATTGACTCAACGTCAAGTTACCATTGCTTGGGTTAATACAAATTTCACCGCATGGAAACTTTATAAAAGAAAGTGAAAATCTCCCATTTAAATTTGATGACGATCTCCACGAAGAACAGGATAGTTCCACGAAGGTGGACGATGTTCCTCTCATACCTAATTTATCGGCCACCTCATTTCCGTAGATGCCCGTATGACCATGATGTTGCTCTCGAAAGAAATGTTGTTTCATTTTACCTGCTGAGCCAATTAACAGCATTGCAGTCAACAGTACTTAACAATCAAGGGAGCTTGTTGAATGCATTTCTTACTGTTATGAATTTGCACCTTGTCAAATTCGGATCGTATCACTGGATTGTAAATACAGTAAATAGATTCGATGGTTTGAACACCAATTCTTGCAATTTACACCGCTTCCGGAATATTCTCGAATATATCGGAAATAACGTTTGAGTAATTTCCTAATATTTACTGAACAATTTTCACTACTGGAATATCTCCGAAAATACCAGAAATATTCCCACGATAATTATCCCGCTATCATCGACAAACACTAGAAAATGAAACGCAACAACAAATTCGACCTATTATAATATAATATAATATTAATTATAAGTTCATAAACCCCGAGAGCTAAGTAGGTATAATATTTATTTATTTATTCATTGGCATAACAATTTTAGTAAAGGAAAAGCGCATATGGAAGCATTATAAATGTACAACACCAACAAAAAAAAGGCATAAACACCTCAGATATTTTCAAAAAACAAATTCACTCCATGCTAATACCCTCCGTAGCTCATTTGTTACAGAGGATACTGCAAGAAGTGAATACTTACAGACTTCATACAAAAACAATACATATGAATACAAAAAAATTATTACAAAACTAGTACTACATGTATTGTCATTCAATTACTTCTTGCCTTGAGGATATCAGGAATGTTGGTCTGTTCCCCAGATTTGGTATGATCAGGTCAGAATCGGTTAAATAGTCGAAAAGTAGCCCCTTATTTGTTATCTGAGCTAGTCCAACATATTATTGGTGTGCATTTGCATCACATCACATCCCACAATGCATTGTAAAAACTAGTAAAAAATAAATGTATAGTAATTTATGAAAAATATTTTATAAAAGTGACAATATTGAAAGACGAGGTTATGGAAACGTTTCTAATATCCCCATGTTCTTCGAAACTCATTCGTGTCTTTCAAATACCGTGTTCTTGGAGAGTTACCTGTACTTTGATTATAAAAACCATAATTTATATTATGATATCATAATCAGGTGTTAAGAGGAGTATAAACCTGATTTTGATGCGAGAACTAATTTTGATGCTTAATAACCACATTTTACTAAACACTTTTTTTATTTCGCATTTTAATTAAAAAAATTTAATTTAATTTTTGTGAAATAAAAAACAAGTGTTCACTGGCCTGTGTCTGTATGTTTCTGCGTGATATACCGGTGACCACTTACTGCTCGGTGAATTATTCTGCTTAATATACTGGTGGTCCATTTACCGGTGTCTGTATTTTTCTGCGCGGTATACCGGTGAGCAGTGGCCGCTTATAAAATGGTTCAACATGCTATACTGGTAGTACACCGGCAGGGAATCTGCGTTAATACGTTTCTGTAGTTATTCTGTGACTAAACCGCTAAATCCAATTTTTGCTTAATTCGTTAAATTTAGAACGTGTTGCCATGTTACGCCATGTCACAATATATGTATATTGGAATTTTTTAAATGAATTGATAAAATTATATTTGGGTTATTAGGCATCCATATTTCGGCAAACCCCCAAAATGTATGTCGTACATTTGAAATTTGAATTTTTCTTCGTTTAAAACTGTTGACGATGTTCTCGAAGTAAAATAATTGCTTGGACCAAATCAGGTCGCTAGATGGAACGAACTGCCACAAGCCTTGTAAAAGCACGATAAATACATAGAAAGGAGATAGTTTAGTGTAACCTTTCCGGCAAGCTTAACTGTAAGAAATATTTTGAAGTGACATGGAAAGTATTATTCCCGTTCTCCGTGCCAACTTCATAATGATTATTATTAAAAGCTAAATATTGTAAATTATGTAATTTTGTAGCGATATCGTAGGTATAAAAATTTAATTTCTACCGCATTCAAATTATGTAAAAAAATTTAAATTTTTATTTAAAATTTTATCATTAATTTTATTTTTATGTCATTATGGATAAATGAAACGCACTCTGACTTATTTGAGATCAAATATAATTAGTTTTAACGTATTAATTATCATCTTGTAGATATAATTCTATTTTTAAACGAATTAATTTGTCTGATCTTCGACCTAGAATAAGTAAAACTACATACTCGTATAGCTATTTACAGTATGCTGTATGTACATAGAAGTATAATACGTATGTGCGGACACAGCTGTAATTTCCTAATTATTTACAATTATTATCTACTATACATTCGAAATTTATGTGACTAAACCTATGGGTCAATTTTAAGCGGCACATTTTAATTGCATAGGTTATCTTTTAAATTTTCGTAATCGTAGAAGAATAACATTAGGTTTATAGTGCGCCAGTTGGCACGTTTAGCTAGGTTATAGCACAATATTAATGATGGTACATTTAATCGCGCTTAAAATTGTAACATTCAGTTTTAAACCAATAATTGTTTTATATGTTTGTCACCTCAATTTCACAGAGTGCTCAAAATCGATTATACATAAAACGAGGACAAATTGTTAACCATGATGAGACAATAAATGCTGACATTTACATTGAAGATGGAAAGGTGAAATATGTGGGGCCCGGTTCTGATTTTGTTGTTCCTGGAGGCTGTCGTGTAATTGATGCGGCCGGCCGTCTAATTTTACCTGGTGGAATTGATCCACATACACACATGCAGCTTCCATTTGGCGGTACAACAGCCGTTGATGATTTTTATCAAGGGACTAAAGCAGCTGTAGCTGGCGGTACCACAACTATTAGTAAGTTAATTGTATATTTTATTAATATCATTATTATTTATAAATATTTATTTATTTTTATTTTCTAGTTGATTTTGTGCTTCCGAACAAAGGTGAATCGTTACTTGAGGCATATGACAATTGGCGTTGTTGGGCCGACCCAAAAGTATGTTGCGACTATGCCCTTCATGTGGGTATTACATGGTGGTCAAAATCGGTATCGGATGAAATGAAAATTTTAGTTGAGGAGCGTGGTGTCAACTCATTCAAAATGTTTATGGCATACAAAGGGCTTTATCAACTAAATGACACTGAGCTATATGAGGCGTTTGAACGTTGCAAACAACTTGGTGCTATTGCCATGGTTCATGCTGAAAATGGAGATATTATTGCAAAAAATGTCAAAAAATTATTAGATTCGGGTGTTACTGGACCAGAAGGGCATGAATTATCTCGCAACGAAGAAGTTGAAGCGGAGGCTGTAAACCGCGCTTGTGTTATTGCACATCAGGTAATTAACTTCACTTTATTTAATCACCGTGATCATGATCTTGTTTCTTGTAAATAATGGATAAACTCCGAATTATTTTTAATACTGCATTTCTTAATTTACTTCCCTGCATATTTCAACATGACGTTCATAAACAATTAAAACTTTCTTAAAAAATGAATCCTCGTTAAAATGAATAAATAATTTTAAATTTTCTATTTTTAAATTTTTCTTCTACAGTTTATTTTCTTTTTAAACATACAGACTTTTTCCGACATATGAATAAATTTCAGTATTCTCTTGAGGAAATATTCTAAAATACCGAATTGTTATAAATGTAGAAACACATATCATACCTATTACCCCTATAAATTTGTTTTATTAATCAAAATCGTAATAGTTTATTTAGATTATAAAGTTTTGCGACATTAGAACAGACATTATTACTGATTGAAATTAAATATCAGTGGATGACCATTTTTAGCATGATAAATCATATCATGCAGCGATATTTTTAACCCTTTGCACTCGATTTATTTTCAAAGTCAATTCCTATTATTTTTAGCTAAATGAATTAAAATAATTTACTGTGGTAGAATTGAACGTACATATTATATTTATTTCATTTATTACTATTATAAAATGTTTTAATTTTTGTAATCTTTTACAGTATGGTACTTTTTTTTGGTCTACAGACTGATATGCGAGTTTTAGAGTAAATTAATATTGTCACCTCCAGCGTGACATCCAGTGTGATATACGAGTGCAAAGAATTATTAATCTACTTATGTGCGCATATACTCGTACAATAGCTCAGTCATTTAATTTGGACTTTAAAGATCGTTTTATTGTGTTGTGTATTTGTTGTTGCCATTTTGCACTAAGATTTACTGTTATCAATAAACCCTTAGGTCGAATTACTTGATTACAAGGCTATTTTTGTTTATGTTTTTACTAAGTCGTATGTAAACGAAACATTTGAAATTGACTTTAGACTGTTGTTAATTATTTATGTAACGATTTATAATCTACTGGTTTTGAAACAAGATTAGTTAGTAAGTTTATAACCCTACATAGGCACTTTCAATAATATTCAGAAAAAATAAATTCCAATATTTATGGTTAAATTTAATCATTAATTTCTGGCCTTTGATTATTTTAAAAAAAAGACGAAATGTCCGTTATATGTAGTGCACGTAATGAGTAAATCTGCAGGAATTGAAATAGCTCGTGCACGCAACCGATGCGGGAAAAATTTAATTTATGGTGAAACTTTGGCGGCTGCATTAGGTACAGATGGTACAAATTATTTTCATGAATGTTGGAATCATGCAGCGGCGCATATTCTTAGTCCACCATTAAGACCTGATCCAACTACACCAGAATTTATGATGCATTTATTGGCACAGTAAGTACAAATTTTTCAAAAGGATTGTGTCTGAAACTAACTTTATGTGGGATTAAATATGTGGGACCTTATACTGTTTTAAAAATATACACGCAATTAAACACTAATAAACATAACTTACTAACTGTATCATGATCATAGCAAGATTCTCATCCCTAAACGTCATTAACTTATTAACATACTTTGTTTTTTTGTGCTTTTGTTCTATTTTTTGTTTTTAGGTAAAAGCTCCGATTTATATCACGCGTGTTACATCGCGCCAATCAGCGGATGTAATATCACGTGCAGGTCGTAATGGCATTACTGTGTACGGAGAAACATTGGGTAGCTCTTTGGGCACAATGATGAGAAATGTAAAATCGAATGATTTAATTTACTATGTGACCACTCCACCTATACGTGGTGATCCCGAAACAGCGACACAATTAATGAAAAGTTTAGCAATGTAAGTCAGTGACGATATGTTAGATCTGTATTTATGAAATGGCAATATTGAAATTTATACATATTTTACACACAAGTGTGTAAAATACAGCCCAAAATATTAGCTGTGCTATTTTTAAATCGATTATCTATAACTATAAAATATAACGTAGGTAAGTATTTAGGTTTGTAATTTAATTTTTACCATCGAAACTAACCAAGGGATTTAAATTTTAATAATCTAATTGCTTGTATATTTACGATATATTCGGAATGTAAATAAAATTACTTATAAATCTTACCTATGTTTTGTAATACCAATACTAATACAAATTACAATAGTTCAATATTAGTTATACTAATTTTGGTATATAACTTCGAATAGCGTAAAAATAAAAACCAATTGAGAGACTTTAACTGGTAATTTTTATAATTTTTAAAGGGATGATCTACAAACTACCGGCAGTGATAATTGTACCTTCAATAAAGCACAAAAAGAATTAGGCCGCAACGATTTTACTAAAATTCCAAACGGTGTAAATGGAGTGGAAGATCGTATGTCCGTAGTGTGGGAAAAAGGTGTGCGTACGGGTCTAATAGATGCTCAGCGCTTTGTCGCCATTACAAGTACAAATTCGGCCAAAATCTTTAATTTATACCCCCAAAAGGGCCGCATCGAGGCTGGGTCTGATGCTGATTTGGTAATTTGGAATCCAAATGCTACACGAACCATTTCAGCACGCACTCATCATCAGGCTTGTGATTTTAATATTTTCGAAGGTGTGACATGTCACGGTGTGTCTGAATACGTTGTTGTTAGAGGGCGTGTATGTGTCGAAGATGGTATGCTTCGTGTAGCTGAAGGCCAAGGTATATTCGTCGAAACGCCCGTATATCCGCCATTCGTATACGATGCATTGAATGGTATCAAAAAAATTGAATCAGACAAGTCAGAATCACAAAAGGTCACAAATGGAATGCAAAAGCTAGATTTTAGTAAAAAATTAGAAATTCAAATACCGGAATCAAATTTGACCGAGAATTGTATTCTCACGGGACCAGCATTAAGTTTACCCGGAGAAACAGGATCATTATTGAGTACACCATCAGGCCGCGCACCTCGTCAAGAGGGACAACGGAATTTACAAGATTCGTCATTTTCACTAAGTGGTAAATGTTTTGTTTAAAAATGATCAGTGAAATATTTTGTAAATCCATAAAGGTTTTTCTCCAATTTCAGAAGAAATAGACAAATCAGAACATCGGGCTTGTATTCGAGTTAAAAATCCACCAGGTGGTAAATCATCAGGATTTTGGTAAACAACATTGCCTCGATACAATTTTTAAAATTTCACCCCTCCCGCAAGATTCAAAAAAATCGAGTTTATCTCTAAGCTTTTTCGAGAGCTTTCCATTATTTATAATTTAAAGTTTTTTGTTAATAATAAAAAATATATTTTATTGTTTGTGCGAGATTTTAATTTCACGCCATTATTTTATTTATTATATTCTATTTGTTTCATTTTCTATTTAAAATCTAGTCTTCGTATTAAATAGATAAAAATTTTAGGTAAATATAATTAAATTAATTTACTAAAATAATAATAATAATTTAAAATTAAGAATAATTTATTTTATTGTATATAAATGCTAATAAAAGTAATTTTATGGTTTAAAACATCAAAACAAATTAAGAGGACTTCTTGCTTTTTTAAAGCTTATCCATTGGCGTCCGAAAAGGAAAATGCATATTTAGTAAGATGAATAATTACGTTTCATAATACATTATTTGACTCTAATATCACTTTATTTTGATTTCAATGTGTTGTTTAATGTAAATTTTAATTTACATGGTGCCTTTCCGCTCGAGTATTGAACACAACGCAGGACGTTAAAAGATCCATTTAAACGAGTGCCCGTCAAGAATGTATTTTTTTCAAACTTGGATTTTTTTGGAAATTGAATGTAGGTTGTTTAGTATACGAATGTGCACTTCTTACATTTAATCAAATGTTATTAAAGGTTATGACAAACTGAAAACAATGTTAAAAAGAGTTCGATCACTGATGAGGATACTCGTTTAAATGCCCCTTTACTCTAGGGCACAAAATACGTGTGAAAATGCACATTAACCCCTTAAGGACCTAATTTATTTCAAATAAATGCACCAAAAAATTCTTTTAGTAATTAGAACTAATATTTTGACATATTATGCCCCCAAAAAAAGTCTGTTTAAAAAATAAACTTTACTTTTATAAATATGTAGTTTTTATAATAATATTGTTATTATTTGCACAAGTTATATCGGGCAAATGCATAATGGAACGTACAATATGTGACTGGCCGAGTGGTACGGTCTTTTTGGATCATATAGTATGTCCCGACATATATCGGGCCTGGTCCTTCCTAAGGGTATTATCCAATATTAATTATTTTAACGCGCATTTACATTCGCATTTCGAATGTACTTGCAGAAAATATCAGCACAAATCCATTATTTTGTTCGCCTAATTTTATTATCTGTCTCTTGTCAACGTTGGAAAAGACAATACAATTTATATCCGCAACAACCAAATCATTGTATGCGACAGTCAACAACGTAAACATCACTTTGAGTAAATAGATTATTGGTTCATGGATGAAATCAGTGATCGAGAAATAGATAAGACACATCTTCTCAATGATCAAAATATAGATTAGATACATTTTTGTTAATATTGATGAATGTGCAGCCCTCCATTGAAGCGAATTAGCCCGTTTCTGTATCAATCATTATGGACTATTTTTAAAATTTTGTTTCTATAAATATTTTTTATTTATTTAGTGCGCTTCTATTCACCTCTTTATTTTAAGTTTGTTCTTGATTTGTAAATCGTTGCCTAGAAAGAAATTTGATTTGATTGCGTACTTAAGATACGTATAAGCGGTAATATTAAAAAACAGAAAGGAAGGCAAATGGCGATCAGGATGTATGCTCACATTTATACGAAGCTTCCAGCCAATTTAAAATTATTTACATTTTAATAATACCAAAATTTTGTACCTGAATATAGTGTTCTATTTTATCTTAATTACAAATTACACAGTTGAATGATAGAGCTACATACACCTATACCCAATCAAATCATTGTTCTGTAAATAAGCGTAGTTTTGGTTGCGTAAGAACCCATTTATATTTTAGTTATTTCCCAGTTAATATGCTTAATTGTTTAATATTAATAAATAAATAATAAGTTATTTTTTCTGTTTTTTGTTTATAGAACATAATACCTTTTCCACATATCTAACAAAACATTTTATACAAAAATCTTTAACACTATAACGAATAAATTTAATTTATTAATAAATTTTGCTATTCAACCATAACAAACCAATAATTATAAAGTAATACCAGCGCCATCTTTAATGTATGTCTTATTGTCGAAGTAAATAAATTAATACATACATTATGTAGTTGTTTGAATTCGTAAAATTTTGTTTTCGAAATTATATAACATTTCTATTTCTAACTTCCACCTGTCGAAATAATACTGGTCAAAAGCATCAGATTAAGATCTCTAATGAATTAACGAACGATTAGGTCAATATCGACAACAACAACTACCTTATAGATGGCATTGATTTTTTTTTTTTTTTTTGTAAAATCCGTTAACCCGTGCAAGGTGTTTTTCATATAACGAATATTTAAAATGGTATATTATTTAGAATAAAATCAAATTTACTCGTGAGTGCAAACATTTTTATATTTTACACTTTCTAAAAAATTAATTTTTGTGCAATATCATACATTCATATTCATGTGCATTACAAATGATGTTCCACATGTCAGAACAAACTTGGGAAAGAGATATGGTTAAAGATGAGATTGTTTTTTATGTGTACATGAATGATGTCCACCGTAAACTATGCTAAAATTTTATATAGTAGCAAAGAAAAATTGTAGACGGTAACTTTCGGGCAGAGTTATATACGTAGACAGCTTTAAAATTTCATTTTTAGGCCAATGAAAAGATAAAATATTTCAAGATCAAATTTTAAGGGTTCGGATGCATACAAAATTAATTGTATTTATATTTATTTACATTAATTTTTCAATTTGAATTTAAGTTATTTATTAACTATATAGAGATGAAATTAAATAGAACGCAAGTAACTTTTACCATACAGCCAATAATCATCATACATTACCGCTGATAATTTTAAAGCACATTATTTATATTTAAGAAATGTATAAAAATACCTGATTTTGTATCGTACAAATACAATATTAAATCATTTATTATTTAATAAGTAAGTGTGTAATTTATGTACCTACCAAATAATGAATAACTTAAATAACGAGATCAGAAAATTTAAAACACAGCTTAAATAAATACCAAATACATACATAATAATGAAATGAGGAACAAAAACTTTATTAGTAAATAGAAATAAATAAATTACATTTAAGCTTTTTTATTGATATTAGTTAATTATTAGATTTATAAGTTTAGCTTTCTGTTTCTAAAATAACATATAAAAGTTCTTATTATTAATAGAAAATCGAACGCATCATTTATTCAGTATATGCGTATAATATTGCATAACATAAAACGTTTTACCTATATTGCTAAATATTTTCACTAAAATTTGATACTGCTAAGTATTTAATAGTAATAAATTTGCTAATATTCAATGATGATTTGTTTACAAATACGTAGTTACATATATATATATCGTATAAGAAAATATATTTTATGAGCTAATAATAGTAAATATAAGGTTTTTTATTAGTATATGGCACAGATATAAAATATTTACTATCAAAGCTTTGATAATGATGTCGAATTGACATCGAAAGCTCAGCAATTAATTATTTTAATTTTATATCTGTGCCATATACTAATAAAAAACCTTATATATATCGTATAAGAAAATATTCGTAAATTTATATGAATTTATTTCTATTTATTATTAATAATTATGTATATTGAAATTATATAAAATATACTATAAAAATAAATACAACTGATTATAAAATTAATAAGCTATTATATATACATAATGGATTTGTTTTAAATGTTGATTGATTGATTTATTGGACTGTAAGATACTGAGGTTCCCTAAATAAGGTACCATATTTCTATTTTCCTGGGTATAGCCCGCATCTGGTGTATAACCCGAAGTATAACAAAATTAACTTTTTTTTTACAAAAAAAAAAAAAAAAAAAATATGTTCATGTATAATCCGCACCTATTATATAACCCACACCTTTATGTAAATTTTCGAAAAAAATCGCCTTTTTTCATATAACCCGCGGGCTATACCCTGAAAGTTATGGTACATTTTTAGGATGGAACGACCCGGTTCCAGACACCTAGCGATCGTTCGGCACAATATAATACAATTCTAATTTACTATAAGAATGATAAAGGTTTAATATGTTAAATGGTAAACGATGATATTGATCTTCAACAATTGCTTTATTAAATCAACACCTACGAAAAAATATTATTATTTCACATGAATCTAGAGACTTCCTGAAATTGAATTCATAAATTAATACTTTTCGCTTCCTAAACATTATAAAACTCTATAATTTAATCTTTCCCGAGCTATTGAATCTCAATCAAATTAAATAAATGCTTATGGTATTAAAAGTGCTAAAAATATTTAGTATGTAGTTCCAATCCAATTTCCACAGGATGAGCTTACGAACAAGAGACGGTCGTGATTGAAATTAATATGATGTACCTACATGGAAAGATCCAAAACACCAATCATCGTGACATAATAATTTAATGTTGAGCTTACATTGTTCACATTTACTGAAATAATATTCCCAGCACCAGTGATTTCCCTGAAACCACAGATTATTTAAATGAAATTAATTAATATACCGTAAACCGTTACATATTGGGAAGTTTTATACATGTATTTTAAAATACATGTATAATTAACAGATTATACATGTATTGCTCTAATGCTCCAATTCATCGAGCATCTCTACTCAAAATTCCCACATCTATCCAAAATGACAGAGACTTACCGAATCTGCGACAATAAATTTTAAAAATCAGTAAAAGGTAAAAATCAGTAAGGTAGTGATTCTCAGGGATTTTCGCAAAACATTGAAAACATTTTATTGTTGATTTTACGGTTCGAAATAATTATAGGCAATGTGAATAGCTCGTGGAAAAAAACAAACGGTAGTTTACATCCGGAAATCGCGGTACCTCAATCAACACATCTCTACTTAAAATTCCCACATCTAACCAAAATAACAGAAACTCGCACCGAATCTGTGACAATAAATTTTATCTGGTAAAAATCAGTAAGGACATCAGCGATTTTCGCAAAAAAATAAAAACATTACATTGTTGATTTTTCGGTTTAAAATGATTATAGGTAATGTGAATAACACGTGAAACAAGAAACAAACGGTAATTTACATCCGGAAATCACTGTTATTGGAAGTACCGTATTTTGAAATACGGTCACATTTTGTAATCGAACATTATTTGGAGGCGAATGAGGCAACATAACATAAGCTCTGAGTTGTTTTTATCTCGTCTTACTGAAGTTGAAATATGGCGTTCGGTTCTGATAATTAATTACCTCGTTCTGATCGCTACAATTACTTCGATGGATTTATGGCGAACGTCATTAATAATGAATGGCGACGGTAACTCTTAAACTTCAAATATGGCAGATTCTTTTGTAAAATCCTGTCCCTGTAATTTTTAACCCACATATTTGGTTTTAAATTTATTACAAAAATGGTGTCGATAAACCAGCCTTCGGCATCAGCACAAATTTAAAGGTAGAAGTTCGTCCACTTCGTCATCTTGTATCCAACTTATATCAGCAAAATTAAAATCTTTTTACAATATTTACCGGCACTTGGCGAAACACACTTACACTTAATAAACACTTGTTTTTTGCGAAATAAAAAACAAGTGTTAAATAAAATGTGTTTATTAAGTAAAATTAAAATCGCCTGTAATCAAGATATCGGATAAATCCGTAACCCTGTTGATTTAAATAATTGTGTCGCAATAAGGAGTAGATAGTGATGTCGTTGATTCGGGTGGGATACACTACGTGTATATTGGGGCATTTACATGTAGAAAATTGTTTTCTTCTACAAATGTTTGCAGGTAAATAAGAAGGATCCGCTATATAATATGCCAGAAAGAAATAAACATATATAGTAATGCCATAATTTTTTTATTATTATTTTTTTTATATGAATCCTCAACTGTTTTCATTATGAATCCCAACATTTATAAATACGACATAATTTTTTTTTCTTGTTAATTTTAAAAATGTTGCCATAAAAATACCCGGATCGAATATATTTCATGGCAACATATATTTTTATGGCAACATAGTTTGGCAGTGTGTAGTGGCTTAAAAATCTTCTGCGAAATTTTGTTGGGATATATGTATTGCTTTTCTTGGCTCTCATGTGCTGCAAAAAGTCAATGATATATTATCTCTTTCATTTTGCAGAAGAAAAATGTTGGTCGCATGTAAATGGGGTTTATGTATAGTGACTTTTTGTCAATTGTTATTTTGACACAGGTATGTTCGATTGAATGATCAGTAACTTCAAATAATTCGTTTGATAGGGATGTGTCAGAAGCTACAAGTACTCCAGCTGCTTCCAGGGTTTACACATTTCTCGAATTATTCGAACCAATATAACTCATGTAGAAATAAATAAAAGATTTAACGTTGTATTAAAAAATAAATTAAAATATAAGTCACGTATTTATACAATTGATTTATCGTTTATTATTGTTTTTTGAGATTTTTATTTCGTGCTCGGTTAACATCAAATACCATTCAGCCGTTCCACACATAGCATATCAGAGAAATTATTTCTTTTTCGTTTCTTTCCCCGTTTACCTATGATACCGGTTTTAATTTCGACTCAATTTTCAACGGTGAAGTAGCTTAACATAAATAGATTTCATGATGTAGATTTTAGTTTAAATTTTATTTCCTAGAAAGCAGAATAAAACAATACAAAAAAATTAGTGTTTATATATAAAATAAGGGTTTAAATTAGCAATAAAAAATCTATTACGACTTAGGTTGAAGAAATAAATAAATTCAAAAGAAATATAGTGTGGAACGGGCCATTGACTTTTCGGTAAAGAAATGAATTCGGGGAATAGAGTTTTAAGTTCGATTTATGTTATCCGTTCCTTTCAGTTCCTTCACGTATTGTGTCAGACAAAAAAAACATTGTTACATATATTTTTCATAGGAATATTTATTTTATCCGTTCCGTACTTGTAGGAATTGAACGGAACGGATAATACAAATATTCCTATGAAAAATACATGTAACAATGTTTTTTTTTTTTGACACGATATGTGAAGGAACTGAAAGGAACGGATAATATAAATCGACCTAAATTGTGCGTTCATGACATCGGGAGCTAGATAGGTAGTTAGATATAAAAGAGAGATATTTTACGCTACATAAGTAGATCCGAATGGTTTCAGCGGGAGTAAGGATAGATTGGATCCTGTGGTATCACAATGGGCCATTATTGGTCTAAGTGTGCGATAGCAGCCACTCTAACCTAACCCAACCTAACCTAGATAGGAAAAAATACCATGGTATCAAACAAAATGTATTAAAACAACAACAAAGTTAAATTTCAACTCGAGCTCGGAACTAGTAGGCGTGGTATAAATCATTTCACTTAATTTGATTGGTTTATAGTTCGTTAGCGAGTATGGAACCAAAGCAATCTTAATAAATAAAGCATGCCTATTAAATCGCACTTTCAAATAAGGGATATAAAACACAAACAAAAAATTAACTTTTCATAGGTTTTGTATGGGAGATAGCATTACGTTTGATAAATAAAACATGAATTAAAAATAATGTAAAATTGATTTCTTTTCACATAAATCGATGACATATATAATAGATTTCAACTCATTCGAATGATGCAATCAGTAGGCTTCTCGTTTTCTTCAAATTAATAAAGAAAATATAAGGGATTTTCGTTGTACAACAACAACAATTAAAAAATGCGGGAAATTGATGACGCCACAATATCGTCATTTTAAACTAATTATTAGAGAGAAATAGTAAATTAAAATATATATAAGAAAATAAGAAAGACAACAATGTGTTTTAAAAAAAGAAATCAAATAGAAACGACAATATGAACTATTAAATCAAAAACAATGAAGAGTGCAATCATCGTAATTCAATGGTGAAGACAAAGTAAACCGTATAATATCCGAAATAAAATCCGAAGCTAAAATCCGAAAATAAAATAGTTTGCTATTTGTTTAATGTTTACTTTAATTTAAAATAGTAGCCATAAGCAGTTTGTCGTGAATGCATGTCGTTTTTGTCCCGATTTCAGATACGAATAAAAATCGTAAATATTTGAATCGTAATAGTATCCTTTATGGATTGATTAACGTTTTTAGAATGTTTAAGTGGTTTATTAACTTTTATGGAACCATCCTTCAATTTTAGATTAGGCTTCCGTATCATTCTACAAGAAACAATTAAAGTATTAATAAAATATTTGTTACATACTTTTGTCTATGTGGAACGGTTGTTGAAAAAGTATGTATGTTCGATTTTCGGTTTTGAGTAGTATTGTTCTTCTATTGCGATATGCTCATGCATGTATCAATATCGCCCAGATTCCAAAACGTATTGAATTTTGTTCCCGGTCTTGGTGTCTGTTGTAACAATTTGCTTTCATAATTTTAGATTTGTCATTTCCATTTAATGAAATGTTAGAGTTTCAACTTACTCGCATGCAGAGATTATCTCTCTCCTAGACCTGAACCGATATTACCCGATATTTTTAATAAATTTAAAACCAAAACGTTAACGATTATAATTATAAAAAGAACGTTAACCGTAACCGGAGCACAATTTTCAAACGTTTAATTCATCTTTCTATTTCGTTTCGGTTCCATCTTTAAATTTGTGTTATAACACTTAAATCGCCTAACAATTATGTTTTAAAATATTTAAAATGAAAATGTAATATCATTTCAAAATTGGCAGAGATTGATTATGAATTGGAATTAATCACACCATCCATAATCAAATTATAAATTATCATACGATAATACTATTATGTTATATGGATCACCTAATGGTTCCGTCAAAGGTTCACTAGATTCCATTGTCGTCGTAAAATCATCGTAGAAAGTGTAATTTCAATCATTTAAATATGCAGTATGAAGCCTCGCTAAATTTTTAGTTGTGGATCAGTCTGCTGATATAAGTTTACAAAGAAATCTAATTTTATAATCTAAATTGCTTAACTTATAATTTGTGATTTTATTTCATAAACGCAACAATAAACCATGTGCACGTTGAACATGGACTAGATAACCATAATGCGAATCGTTTGATGTTTCAAGATTGTCGAAAGAATTGTTGGTGTCTTCAACGAGAATAACGGCTGTGAATACTTAAATAATGATGAAGTGTGTTAGACAAAATTATTATTATTGGTTTAAATTGTATTACCTCTCTGATTTTCAGAAACTGAGTGATATTTATACCTGCTGAATAAACCGGGATCATAAAACAAAATTGTGTATGGGGTTAGGCATTTATAATAAATTTCAACATCAATAAACATGTAGTTAGTCCATGTTTTGACACATTTGATAACCTTTTTACACTATTTGCCGTAGGTACTTGGCGAAACACACTTACACTTAATAAACATATTTTGATAAACACTTGTTTTTCTATTTCGCAAAAAATTTAGATTTTTGAATATTTTAATTAAAGAATATGTTCAAAAAGTTTAAAAAAACATTCGATCGATTTTGACTTTAATCTTTATCTTGCGCTTCAACTCTAAGGATACTATTTTTATCATCAACCAATCTTAATTAATTTTTATTTAAGCTCCACCTCCAATGAGAATTTTTTAATGTAATTATTTAATTTATTATATCATTAATATAATTATTATTATTATATAAAGCTTTATAAGTTTAAATTTGTCGAACACTTTTAGTACCACGTACCACTCACCACTTAGTAAGAGATGCCCCTTTCTGGGAAGATCTTGATGACAGCTTCAAGAACCGATCTTTTGAACGATTGTTGCACTAAGCTTCAGCGAAAATCTGTTCTAAAAATATCGAAAGACTCCTTTGCAAACAGTCTTTTCAAAATTGCCCCACCACCACCCCCCCCCCCACCCCCCAATATTTAGTTTTAAAATTCAATGTCCCCACAGAAGCATTGATTATAATATTAGCAAAATAATAATATTACAAATTTTATCTTCCACCTAGCCTTAATTTAAACATGGTTGAGTTATACCTACCGTGTAGCTGCGTCTCTATAATTCTTTTGTTTGTTCGTTCATCGTTTTTTGCTTCGCTAACATATAACTTTAAGCGCTCCACTGGGCTAAAACTATTTGAAATCTCCATTTTGCCATCAAATCATCAAATTTTACAGTGCAAGAAGCAACATAATAGGAACGATGTATGGCTACGATCATTCGCCGATCCGCACTACTGAGCCCGAATAAGGTTAATATTAAAATCGAAAATAATTTATTACGCTTCGAAAAAAATCCAATCGAGTGTTCAAAATATTAACTGTTGGCGCTATGATAGATATGCTACTTGAATATTTCAAGACTGATGTTGTACCACCAAAATGTTGTCCAAAAAATATGGTACAAATTGTTAAATCTGGCAAGAATTAGGTGACAAAGACGACTATCTACCTTACCAGATCACCGTTATATTTTTGAGATCAAAATTAGTGTAATGTACAAAAAAAAACGTTAATACTGATTATGGTAATAATCACATTATCACTATGGTTCATTGCTTTGCTTATGCATGTATGTATATTATTTACACATTCGTTCACACTAATTAAATGTTGGAATCAGGTACGCAACGTGGCGTATATAACGCCGAATAGTTACGAAATTTGTGAAAAGTTTATTCGAGATTTAGTTGAATGGAAGTACACGGATAAATAGAACATTCAATTGAAATCGTTTTAAAATGCATTGCAATGAATGATACTCGAGGAGATTTGAAAATAAAGGAGTGTCCTGAACGAGCTTTTGTATTCGACGCGTACATAACACATGAGAACCGAAGAAAATCAATGTTTGGCACTTTTGATGAAAGAATGGCTTACAACATTAAGAGACGTCGCGTCTCACACATACGTGGGGGACAAATATGCAAGTATTTAACGTTCATTGCTTGTATACTTTTGAAAACATTGTTGCTACTTTAAGCAAGTTATAATTCCTCAACCGAATGAGATACCAAATCAACCCGTTTGGTAGTACATAATCCAAAACTGATCGCAGAGCTGCTATTGAAACGGTCACTATCTGAGTTTTTCATCATTAATCACCGCTGAAAATATCACCGCGCGAAATAATCACCGCAAAGAAAAAATTATTTTGGAAAATAACTAATGGCGTTTTCTTTTTATAAATAACTGGCAAAAAATGTTGATGTACATCTAATTTTTTTGATGTAAATCACATTTTCGCGTTCTTTTAGCGAAAAAAATAGCAAAAAAATTTGATGTACATCAAAAAATGGAAATGTAGATTTTTACTTCCATTTTAACTACCACATACACATATTCATATACATATAATATGCCAATCGTAAATATTGACATATACGTCAAAGGAGTCATTTGAATTTTTTTCAAAATACGAGGGCAAATCAAAAAGTCTTGCAATATCATATGAAAAAAAAGAGTGAGAGAGACAGCAATATTTTTATTTTTCGACATAATCTCCTTTAAGGTTTATACATTTGTCACATCGATCAATTAACTTACCTAAACCCTCTAAAAAAAAAGATTTCTTTTGCTCCATAAAATATTCATTTACAACAGACTGTACTTCATAGTCACTGGAAAATTTCCGGCCCCTTAGTGTTTTTTTCAAATTGGGAAAGAGAAGTAGTCACTGGGTGCCAAGTCTAGACTGTACGGTGGATGCGGAATTTCCACGAAGCCGCAGTCCTTTAATGCAGCTTGAGCAATATTAGCCTTGCGCACTGGTGTATTGTCGTGAAGAAGCAAGATTTTTTTCCTAACTTTCCTTGGCCGTTTTTCCCGGATCGCTTTTTTCAATTTTCGCAAAACCTCTGCGTAATATATGCCTGTGATTGTGGTTTTCGGTGGCATATAATCGATTATCAAAATTCCTTCAGCATCCCAAAAAATTGTTGCCAAAACCTTACCAGCAGACGGTTGAGTTTTGAATTTCTTTGGTGGTGGTTCACTACGTTTAATCCATTGCATCGATTCTTGTTTGGATTCCAGATCCCAGTGATGAAGCCATGTTTCATCGCCTGTTATTATGTTACCCAAGAAATTTTCTGGATCTGCTTTGTACATATCTAAAATCGCCTTTGAAGTTTAAACACGCATTTTTTTTTGTTCAGCATTCAACAAACGGGGAACCCATCGCGCACTTACTTTCGACATGTGAAGGTGGTCATGTAATATAGTATATGTGGTACCGTATGAAAGAGAAAGTCTCCACGCTAACCGCGGAACAGAAATACGCCGGTCCTCCAATACAATAGAATCAGCTAAAATTACGTTTTCATGGCTAATAGCATCTGCTGGCCGACCCGAGCGGTTATCGTCTTATAATGACTCCCAACCACTTTTGAATAATTTTACCCACTTTGTTACTGTGGCATATGATGGTGCAGATTCGCCGTAAACTTTTGATATATAGTTGAATATATAAATTGCATTTCGTCCATCTTTATAGAAAAATTTAGTAACGGCGCGATATTCAATTTCATTCATTTTAAGAAAAATTCAAAACACATGTTACTAAATTGACAAAAACAAACGAACCGTAAAATTTACATCGAAATGTTCTTCTAGAAGTTTCATCGTGACAAAAAATGGTTTTGAAAAATATATTGTTGTCTCACTCACTCGTTTTTTTCATATGATATTGCAAGACTTTTTGATATACCCTCGTAGTTTGTTATTGTTTTCGGCATCCCTTTCGGGTTTAGGCACACTACGATAAAAACACATCAAATTTTTTCGTATTCTTTTTACTATTGGAAATTTGATTTACATCAAAAACGTAAAAAGAATTCGCTATAAGAAAATCTTTACTCTACGTAATTTTCTTAAGAATAAAATATTTTTAAATTGCATAGAAGTATTATGTCTTTTCGGTGGCAGCTATGGTGTTCGAACGATGTTACAAAATCAAATACATACTGTAAAAGAAAATTGTACAGGTTTTATTACGCGCTAGGAAGGAAAGATTGTTCTATAATTTTTTAATCACATATTTTTACATATCTGTGATTCAAAAACATTGTCACTCGCATGCTTTCACAACCACATTGTAGTGGTGAGTTGGTGACTGACTGCATGTCGTTATTTATAAATAATAAAAATAAAAAAATTCTGTACAAAAATAAGTTTTTTGTTTCCATGACAATCGTGTTTTTAGAAAGAGAATGGAAAGAGAGCATATTGTGATTTGAAATTTGAAATGATGACGCCATACAACAACAACATTAATAAAAGCTCATTATTTATTTATTTTCCAAGCCAATTTTCACACAGTTTAAAGGGTTTTCTTGAATCTTTTTTTGAATTAATTAAAGTTTGAACTTTTCTGCATTTACCCGTACAAAAATATTATAAAAGCTTATGGTTTAAATATACTTAAAAAGAAAAAGAACATTTGTCGTTTTCCATACATTCCTATAGGAAACTAACATTTATTATATCCCGTATTTTAAGTTTTGTGAAAAAAATCTCGAATAGGGAGGCTCTATTTATCTAGCCGGCTCTGATGGAACTATCAGTTTGCATTTGTTAAGTACATATATAAATAATATGTAAATACTTTGAATCGATTGACCGCTTCAGTAATCGATTTTCACTTTATTTTAATTGTTATTCGTTTAATGTAAACACGTCATTCTTCATTTCATTGCATATATGGCCCGAAATCAAAATACTAAACTGCAGCAATATTTATGAGGACCCACTATATAATTATAAATTACACCTATACAACTACAATGATATCTGGTTTGTTTATAAGTAATAATGTATATTGTAAATAACTAGTTATTCATCTATCTTTTAATGTTTACATAGTACACAATAGTTAAAACTAGATTGAATCATGCTAATTTATAGGTAAGTTAATTAATATTCATATATATATGTACATATATTATCAACATGCATATCAAAAAATCATATAAAATGTTGGTGTTCGATTAATGTGACAATGATTATTAGTACATTTATTATAGTGTAATGTTTTCAACTTAGACAGTTATTGTGATAGTGTATATCAATAAAAACCCAATCTAGGTGAATACTTTGAGCCTAAAACACCTGAAATGTACCCATGGTAATCAGGTCATCCTGCTAGAAATAAAACCCTCCTCCTCATAAATGAAAATAGGTTTAAGCTACTTTAAGTAACACTCTCAAACAGGTAAGCGGAGAAATATACTGAATAAGGCGTATCGCAGCCGAATAAGGCTAAATTTATCAAATAGCTACACTGATATCAAAAAAGCATTATAATTTTCCGGTTGTCTCAGGAAAACATCATTACATAGAACAAAATATTTACATAACATAATATTATATAACGTAATGCAAAATTTCAAAGTAAAAAAATTTCCGAAAACTTTCCGGTTTTCGTCATCCATTAAGAATCTAAAGGATGATGTTAAAAGGTTCCGGTTTCATCTGTTTTCGAAACGTGAGTGCTAAGTATATTATTTATATTAGTTCTTGAACGAAATTTTGGCTTTTTAGATCAAAAAGAGCCGCTGCAAAAACCGCAAAGTGATTGTTACCTATATAATGGAAGTTTTCATGAGGCAATCTCTCCGGTACTGGTGATGGCCCAAATATTTAGTATAATGCCAGTTATAAACATAAAATCAAAGAATCCGCTTGACCTGTACTTTACTTGGAAAAGTTTTCGGGCAATATATTCAATTTTTATGATATTTTTGGTCATGTCGTTTACGGTTGTAACAATGAATTGGTCGTTTCAACTTAAGCTGGAATTCAATCGAGTCATACCAGTTATATTTTACTCATCTAATGTGTATGTGATGATCAAATTTACTGAAATTGGTAAACAATGGCCCGCCCTAATTAAACAGTGGTATGATGCAGAGGTCTTGTTGCTACCGACAATTAATCAAAGACAACGAAGAACTCTGGCACTAAGAGTAAAACTGATTTCGACATTTTTAATGATATTGGCAACTGGTAATCAATATAACCGTATTATTTGCTGCTTTTTTGTAAACAAATCTCCGCTCGAGTTCAAGATAAAGCTATTGAAATTATCAAATTTAAAATTAAAAGTTTATTGTTTTTTAAATGAAATATCTTACTTTAATTAGTCTACTAAGTAAATCAAAAAAATTATTATAAAAGTTCTATAGTTTTCTTGTTATACCGTTTTTCACAACAGAACAACGATATTACAAGAAAACTATGTAGGGTTTTTTTGTTATATGTACTTAGAAGACTATTAGATGTAAGATACACATTTGGTTAAAAAAATGATTTGGCTAAATGATTTTGGCTAAATTTGAAACAATCTAACGCGAACTCGAGCCGATTTTCTTTATAAAAACGCAGTTGTAACTACATTTGAATAGCCCTTGTTTTATTTTATTTGGTATTTACAGTTGAACATGCATTGTCAACGTTAGCGGATTTTCATTATCTTAATTATATATCGACTTGTCCTTCATCTGGTGATATCATGAAAGACTATTTTGAATTTAATGTTAAACAACTATTTCTAATAACAGAATACTCTGTCTACAAGGGTTTAATAGGACGATTGATTAGCTTATGGTGTACTTTCACATGGAACTACATGGATTTGTTTGTGATCTTGCTTAGTGTTGGACTCGTGCATCGATTTCGTCAAATAAATGATCATTTGCATAAAATGAAAGGTAAAGTGTTATCCGAAGATTATTGGATAAGCCAACGATTCTGTTATCGACAATTCGCAACCCTATGTAAGAAGATTGATAAAACGATTTCACACATCACAATGATATCACTCTCCAATAATTTATATTTCGTATGTGTTCAGCTATTAAAAAGTTTGAAGTTAGTACAGAAAGAAAAAATACTCGATTTACTGCAGAAAGTTAATGGGGCGAAAACAATATTTGCGATTTGGTTGATTATATTGACAGTTAAAGCTTCTGTCTTTGCTAAGTAGTCAAAAATTTTCAACCTGCATATCAATTTACTTTCTAGTAGATCGAGTTTTTTTATACCAAGATTCTAAATTTTTTTTAAATATTTAAATATTAAAGAGAATTATTGTTTTAATTATTATAGTCACAGAAAATCAACCATCCATGCCATATATTTTTGGTTCTCCTTGCTGTACCTGATTGGACGAACACTGGCCGTTTCATTATTTTCGGCCGAAATATTTCTTCAATCCAAAAAACTGATTGAAGTTTTTCGCAAAATTCCGAAAGAGTCGTGGTGTGTCGAGGTAAAAAGGTTTAATGAAGAAGTAACTAACGACACAGTTGCTTTTTCAGGAATGAGATTTTTTTATTTAACGCGGCCATTAGTTCTTAGTGTGGCAGGAACTATTGTTACATATGAATTGGTTTTGATACAATTTCATGACAATGATGAAAGTTCTAAACCCCAAGTATGTTAAATTTTGTAGACTCATAAACAATAAACTATTTGCCGACATTTATTTAAAACTGTTTTATTTTGAAAAAGGTACAAACAAGTACTTGAATTTGTCATTAAAATTAATCATTTACAATTTTTATTTATTTTTCTATAATTAATATTATGTTGTTTCTGCAGTGCTTATTTAACCAATTTGTTAGTAGAAAAATAAACAAAACGTTAGTATTTTGTTGTTTGATATTTGTGTTAAACCTCCTATCTGATTGTGACAACAATAATATTACAAATAAAATTATGACACAAATTATTATTATCAGAACATGATTTCCTCATTAAAGTTTATTTTTGCGGCACATCGAGATTCTATAATGTATTGGCTTAGTTGGCGTCAGTAAACGTTCCAGATTACCAGATTTTTAGCACTATGCGCATTTTAAAAAACAAAATGAAAAATAAAGGAATAACAAAATGTGCTTGGATGGGAAATATTATTCAAACGAATGCTAGTCAATGGAAAATGAAAAGAACTACTACTGTGTATCCAAGTATGTATATATGCAATATATGAATTATTAAAGTAAAATCGAATAAAATTCTAATTTACAGTATATTATATATTTTGTAAAAAAAATTTATATAAAAATATTATTAATAAAAAAAATAGTTTTTTAATTTTCCTTTATGTGAAATTAATTTAATTCGATATTATATCGATTTCGATATTCAAGGTATCATCATCAGTAATTTACTAAATACAATATCAAATTACTGACGATGATATCTTGATTATCGAAATCGATATAATATCGAATTAAATTAATATAACATAAAGGAAAATTAAAAAACTATTTGTTTTATTAATAATATTTTTATTGTATATACATTTTTTTACAAAATATATAATATAAAATATGTAGTGAAATTACCGTACAAACAAAAATTCAACATGAATTTCATAAATAATTTACAGTACCTTCAGAATTTCCTCATCACGAAAAATGGAGACCATTGTCGCATATAGGAAGTTTCCACGTTGCAATTATCCCGGTGCTCGCGATTGCTCAGCTATTCGCAATAATGCCGGTAATTAATATAAAATCCAAAGATCCGAATAATTTGTATTTCAAGTGGAATTCGGCACGCACCATATACACCATCGTTGTAATACTGTCTTTGTTCGGATTTACCTGTATTACAGTATATTGGTCTCTATTGGTTAAACTTGAATTCCAGCGTATCGTTCCGATTATATTTTACGTTTCCAACACCTATATAGTTTTTCAATTTATACTGTTAGCAAAACAATGGCCATCTCTTATGCGGCAGTGGTATGAAATTGAAAGAAATTTACCATCATTTGGTTTGGGAACGAATTATTTAGAACGAAAAATTCGATGTATTTCAATAACGGTATTTCTATTATCGCTAAGTATAAGCCTAATCTATCTATTAAACCCACACATGCTAATAATAAAATAATTGTATTTACTAGCGGAACATGTGCTATCGATTTTGCAACAGCTTCAATTCCCAAAATATTGCCCACCGAAAGAAAATCCCACTAAAGATTTTTTTCGTGTACATCTGAGTCAATTGTTCGCAATTACAGAGTACGCACCCTGGAAGGCGTTTTTTGGGAAAATTATTAATGTCCTTGGTAAGTAAATAGCAAAAAGGTTACAGTCTAAGTGCAAATCTCATTCATTTTAGATTACTAAATCTATTTATGATATTTGATCATATTTGACATTTTTATTATTAAAATAAAAACTGTGCGGCAGTTTATTGTATTAATTTTGCAAAAATTTTCTATACTACAACAGGTACTTTTGCATGGAGCTACATGGATTTGTTTGTTATGTTGATTAGTGTCGGACTCACGTCATGCTTTCGTCGAATCAGTGACGCGCTGCATGTTGTTAAAGGTAAATGTGTTTCCGAAAATTTCTGGGCCGAACATCGCGTCAACTACCGCTTGCTGTGCAATTTATGCAATATAGTCGACAATGAAATTTCACAAATCACAATGATATCTTTTTCCAATAATTTATATTTCATTTGTGTTCAGCTGCTTAATAGCCTAAAGTAAATTAATTCAAAAATTTGCTAAGAATTTTTATTATAATTATTATTTATTTTTAGTCCAATGCCAACCTTTGTTCATGGATTATATTTCTGGTTCTCACTCGTCTATTTAATTTTACGAACGCTTGCCGTATCTTTATATTCTGCCGAAATCAATAGTGAGTCAAAAAAACCGATCGAAATATTTCGGTCCGTCCCAAGAGAGTCTTGGTGCTTAGAAGTCAAAAGATTTTCTGAAGAAGTCACAAACGATACGATTGCATTGAGTGGCATGAAATTTTTCTACTTAACACGCCCACTTGTGTTAACCGTTGCAGGGACTATTGTTACATATGAACTTGTATTGATTCAATTTCATGAAGATGATAAATTAGCCACTAATATAACTAGCTGTTGAGTTTATCTATAAAATCATCGCAATTAGTAATAAACCTAATTACCACTAAACATTTCTTTTCCTGTAGTTTTTAGCGTAATTCAGACTATGGAAGTTCATCTATAAATTCCGCTGGGTGCTGCTTTTTCCACATTTCATGTCAAATAAATCAATAAAAATTAATTTTTAAAATTGAAATATTTTTTTTAAATTCTTTATATTGATGTTGTACTTTCTCGAATGAATTACACCGTTTTAACCCCTTTTTATATTACAGAACAATATTCAATAAAACACGAATTATATTTTCATGCGTTTATATTTTGTCCGCTTCACAATTTCGACTCCTTTTCTCTTGTACTGTTTGTTCTCGAATGTTTTCTTACTGTTCGTAATTTTTCCCTTCTAACCTCTCGTTGTACAGCGAGACCCTCTTAACCATCACATTATTTTTATTGTAGAACAGTTAGCACACTTCGAGATTATAACAATATAATATTACATCTATTACAAATTAAGATTACAACAATTCGGCCATCCTGTAATAGATGGCGTCCTCGTCATCTACAACCATTATTTATAAATATTTATTAATAAGACCCAAATCACTATAAACGGTTACGTCTTCCAACATTCATTTGAATCCGGTTGAATGGATTGTTTCCCCGATAAACTGATTTGAATCCCGACTTACAAATTCAAGTCTATTAAAATTTTAAAATTAATGAATATAAATCAAATAAACTACTATTAAACATAAAATAATTTGTAAATTGTTACCATTGTTGATTTTTCGGCTGGATGCACCAAGTACCACTATCATTTTTACCAATGTTTCAATTGAATTTATTATTATTATCTTTTTATATTTTTATTATTAGATACCAATAACCGCACATTTCAACCAATTTAAGTTACTTAACCTAGAATCTGTTTTCCTATTTCAATTCAAACCTAAATCTAATTATGTTTACTAATAAGAATTTACATCAACTTGTCTTTTTGTTTCACAATTTTCAGCCGATCAATTGGGAGTATTCCCTTATACACTCGGGAGGATTGTGATTCTCCCTCAATATCTTGGATTAAATACCTATCGTTACCTATTGATTTCACGACTTCATACGGACCTCTATACTTAGTCATCAACTTTCTACTTTCTCCACTTGCGGGTGGTTCACTACGAACCATAACAATATCACCTTCCGACATTTCAGGTGCAGCTCGTCTTTTCCTGTCAAACTGATTTTTGATAACCTCTCTATTCCTTTCTAATAGTTCTGCTGTGTTATCATCGTTCTGTTCCAGGTTTAACTCACTATTCAAATTCGTTATTTCTATCGTCAAGGGATTGTCTTTAAACATAACCGGTTTATACTTGAATACTATTTCTGCTGGTGATTTCTTTGTCACACGATGTACTGCGTTATTAATACTAAGTTGTAATTCTAACAACTTTTCGTCCCAATTTAAACATTCAATGCCGTCACTTATACAGGCCAAACTAGTAGTTATTGTCTTATTGACAATTTCTACCTGTCCATTCGAGCGAGCACTTCCACTTGCCACCTTGACATGAGTAATGCTGTATTCGTCTACGAATGTCTTAAATAATGCGGACGTAAATGCCGTTCCTCGGTCACTTATAACCTTTAAGGGTTTTCCATAATGCGACATATACAACTTAATAAAATCAATCGTTTTCGCGGCCCCAACGTCACTCATTGCACCTAGGACAACATATTTGCTATAACCGTCAGTTATGACTGCCACATACTTATTTCTATTTTTAGTAGTGACGTATGGCCCCACATGGTCAATATGAATTGTAACGAATGGTTCCGTACCCTTCTCTAACGGATGTAGAAAACCTGGTTTCTTACCCGTGGTCGTTTTGTAATATATACAATTAATGCATCTATTTATGTATTCTGTAACAAATTTTCTTAATTTAGGGAAGTAATAACAATTTTTGATTTTTGCCAACGTTTTATCAATCCCCATGTGTGCTACACTTTCATGACCATCCCTAACGATGTCAAACCGGAGGCAATCCGGTACAAACAACCGCCACTTATTCTTTGTATACTTATAAACTCGACTTTTGTACATAGTAAATTTTTGATGGGTTTTTTCATCGCCCTCTTCCAACTTATCCCTAATCTTTAAAATATCTTTGTCTGTTCTCTGAAGAGCCGCCACCCAGTCAGTATTGATCGAAATACCTAAACTGATTCTTGTCTCATTATCATTTTCAAAAGGTGCATCATCGACTGGATTTCTACTCAGGGCATCTGCAACCTGATTAACTCGCCCTTGAACATACTCTATTTTAAAATCAAATTCCGAAATCCGCATAAACCATCTCGCTATTCTAGGGTTTAAATCTCTTTTGTTTGATATTAACTTTAAGCTGTTGCAATCTGTTCTTATGATAAATGGTTTCCCAATCAAATAAATCCTGAATTTTTCTAGCCCAACAACTATAGCTAATGCCTCAAGCTCTATTGATGAATATTTCGATTCCTCATTTGAGCACTTGCGACTATAAAAACAGATTGGTTTATATACTTTATTTAATTGTTCCTGATATAAAATTGCTCCTACACCCACTGAGCTAGCATCAGTGTGAACCTCAACTTTTCCATCTGGACTATATATTGCTAACACAGGCTTCTCCGTTAATTTCTTTTTAATAATCTCGAATGACTTAACTTGTTCATCGGACCAGGTAAATTTATTATCTTGTTTTAATAAATCAGTCAATGGTTTTGCTATTACAGCAAAATTTTGTACGAACCGCCTAAAATAACTTGCTAGACCTATAAAACTTCTGACTCCTCGAACATCTGTTGGAACTGGAAAACTTTTCACACTTTCTATCTTCTTCGATCCTGGTTCAATGCCATTTGACGAAATTTCAAAGCCTAAATACTCTATCTTTCTTTCTAAACCTTCTTCAATCGTACTAGATGGAACAATTATATCATCCAAATAAGCCATTGCAATACTATATCTAAGACTACCTAAGACGTTATTGATAAGCCGTTGAAAAACGGCTGGGCTATTGCAAAGCCCGAAAGGCATTCTCCTGAACTGATAGTGTCCGTCAGGTGTTACGAACGCTGTCTTTTCTCTAGAGTTCGGTTCCACCGGTACCTGATAATATCCACTGGCTAAATCTAGAGTCGTAAACCATTTATTACCATGTAATCTATCAATCTGATCATCAATGAGGGGCAATGGAAAATGATCTTTTACTGTCTTTCTGTTTAAGGCACGATAATCGACACATAATCGCATATCTCCGCCCTTCTTGCGTACTAAAATGATTGGGCTCGCGTATGGGGAAACACTATCTTCTACTATATTAGCATTCTTTAAATCTTGAATCATTTCACCCACCTTATCTCTTTCGGTCTGAGCTAATCTATACGGTCTATAGTATATTGGTACCTCATCGTTTAAAATTATGTTCATACTGGTTTTATTGGTGCACCCAACCTGAAAAATATTTAAAGCAATAACATTTCTAAATTTATTCAGTAATAACAATAACTTATCTAGATTTTCACCAACTAATTTGGTATTAATCATCTCTTTGGTGATAACCTCCGGGTACTTCGTTGGTGCACCATGTTGACATGTATCAGCTGTTTTTAAATCGATTTTATTTATTCTGTGTTCCCTACAGACTTCGCCTCTTGTGATTTTAGCTTTATCCTTGATTAGCAGATCTCCTTCGGATAAATTTAAAACGGGTATAACTGTCTCTCCTTTCATATCCGTTTTTATTATACAGCGCGGAATCATCTCACCGCTCTCCCTAATCCCTCCTTCGACACATAACTCCTTATCTAATAAGTCCGTAAATACTTTAACATGTCCCACGTAGTTCTTCGGAATAATTGTATCTCCTTCGGCTCTCAACACAGCTTTTTCCTCGAATAAATTCTCAAGATTTTCACTTTCACTAGAGAACACTCTTAATCCTCTCGAATCGCTTACTATTCTTACATGTTTTTTTTCTGTGAACTGATGTCCGACCAGTAATGGAATATTCTGCGCATAATCTGGTACTATAAATATTTCAACTTCGGCTTCTATTCCATCGATCGTCAACATTGACGTTAATATTCCAATCGGGCATATTTTCCCTTCGCCATAACCGGTTACACTTGGTAATTTTTTCTTGAGATATGTCAGTTTCAATCTTTCAGCATCGGATTTCCTCAACAACGTCGCTCCACTTCCCATATCCACATAACAATCAATTTGTTTATCACCAATAAACCCTTTTTTAATATATTTTGCATGTGAATCAATCTGCAAATGATTTACTTTCTTTTTATCATCTAATTGAGCATTGCCACTCTTTGTCTCGTTCTCTGGACAATTATTGGCGAAATGTCCTTCCTTTTGACATTTAAAACACTTTGACTTTTTATTTTTATTTGGACACTTTGCCGCGCTATGTCCTTTCTCACGACAATTAAAACAACGAAAATTACTGCTTCCTCCCAGATTTTGTTCAGGTTTCCGATTTTCGCTCTTTACGGTTGAATTTTTATTAATTTGGAATTTCCTATCAATATAATCACTTGCTCTTACTAGTTCACACAACAGCTCCGATGTTTTGCTGTACCGACTCAACGGACCCAAATAATCTCTAAATCGATCGTTCTTTAATCCACGCACGATCCACTCCATTATATCTTCCTCGTACATTCTAGCCTTGTTACATAAACTTAACTTTTTATAAAAATAGTCAACTACACTTTGATTATATTGACGGCTATACATTTGGGCATCTAACGTTAATTTAATTGACGACTGCAACACAGGAAAATTGTCCATCAACAATAATTTCCACTCATTCCATGACGTAGGTGATTTCTGAAGACTATCCTTCCACAATTTAGCGTTTCCTTTGAGCCGCGCCAACGTGTAATGTACAATTGCCACCTCGTCCCAATTGTATAGAATTCCCAATTCATCAATTTTGTCCAAAAATTGGATTATGTCTATATTACCCTCAACTGGGTCAAACTCTGGCAGGGTCTCCACCATATTCGTAAAGTACCTCGGTGTATGATCCACCATGTGGTCATAACCAAACTTTCTGTTTAAATCCTTATTTTTTCCACATTCACTTGTATCAGTATCACCCACCTTACTTAGGTTATCCTCTGAGCCCTTGTTACTCATTTCCGCAACTTTTTTTTTCCACTCCAGGTAACCGATAATAAGGATTCCAATGCACACTGATCCCACGTACTTATCTTTTATATCGCACGTATTTTCCGATCCCACTTCTGATTAAATGTTGTACTTTCTCGAATGAATTACACCGTTTTAACCCCTTTTTATATTACAGAACAATATTCAATAAAACACGAATTATATTTTCATGCGTTTATATTTTGTCCGCTTCACAATTTCGACTCCTTTTCTCTTGTACTGTTTGTTCTCGAATGTTTTCTTACTGTTCGTAATTTTTCCCTTCTAACCTCTCGTTGTACAGCGAGACCCTCTTAACCATCACATTATTTTTATTGTAGAACAGTTAGCACACTTCGAGATTATAACAATATAATATTACATCTATTACAAATTAAGATTACAACATTGATTACAACAATTCTTTATATTGATTATTGTAGTTACTTTTTGAAATTTATTTTGAGCGTCATAATAGTTAAAAGGGCAGTACAACCACATAATACTTTAATAGATAGTATCACACTATTCTGTGGTAAAACGACAAAAAAGAATTTATAGAGTTTACACAGTATGCAGTTTTTTCAGTGTGTGGAAAATCCATACTAAAACCGTACTACAAAATATCAAAAACACAAAAATATCGATTTCGGAGAAAAATAATTGTCTTTCTGTTTCGCGGTAATATTATTTATTTTTTATAATGTTGAATTCTATTTACTTTTACAAATGAACAAAGATAAATCACAAAATATCTGAGAATAAAGATTAATCTTTATGCACGATCTACATGTTTACATTTACAATTTTTTCCCCCAACAAATTTTTTACTGAAAAATAGAGCTGCACGCAAATAACAAAAAGTTACTAGTTAAAGAGTCAGCCATATGTAAACAACATTTGCTCAAATTAAAAAGGAAAAAAGTTCAATTTTATTTTACTGGAATTTGTTTTGTGCTCCTCTCACAAACGAAAATCGTAATATACTTAACCGTTCATTTTTTACTGGAAAACAAATTGTAACTTGTACATAGTACATTAATGATGATTTAAATTTGTGCGTACATATTTGATAAACGAGAATAATGAAAATTTGCTCTCTATTTTATTGCAGTATTATAGCAGTGTGTTGCTGGCAGCACGTTTTTTTGAAAAAATTGTGTTAATTTAATATGATATGTATTTATCAAAGAATTTAACAAGATAGAATGAGTGTAAGCAACTAACTGTCAAGTGTCACAAATTCGGAGGGTAAAAGAGAAAGCATATAAATCAACGGGACGTATTTAGAATTTGTTCAAAATCGAAATTAAAAACTACACAAATTCAAAATTATTTTTATTCCAATATAAAACGCATTAATTGTTTTTATTTTCGGCACGTAGTAATATGTAAAAAGCACGTATGTACGTATATGTACGTAGTAAGCACGTAGTAATATGGAAAATGCGACACTGGTAATATAACATATGTTTACAAAAACAAACACGATATAAGAACCCCACGCCAACAACCAACATAATTTTCTATGATTTATAACTTATCTTAAAGATAAATTTACCACAAATCACTAGATTCTTAGCATAGTTACATTTTATTTTATATAAACACTTGGTAAACTTACTGATGGTAAGATATTCCTTCTGAATTTTTTTAGGCGTAGTTTCGTAACTTTTCACAATACACTTTATTTTATTTAAAAGTTTGTAATTTTTATTATCTAATGATGCACTACTACATAACCCACTAACTATTTTATAATGTTTTTATTATTTTAATTAATAATTTCAAAACTCACTTGTGATAGATGAAATAGCAAATTTTATATGGGTAAAATCTTGACACCCGTTCTACAGTGTATAATTCTATGGTATTTATCGAAGCCGTTCACTATGGCACATTTCAAAACAGGATGTAATAAAACAGGACATCACAAAATAGTACATGGTACGGAACAGGACCGATAAAAATAGTACATCACAAAACAGTACATGGTACGAAACAGGACCGATGAAAACAGTACATGGTACACTAAAGTACATGGTACGGAGCAGGACCGATAAAAACTGTACACCTCAAAACAGTACATGGTATACTAAAGTACATGGCACGGAACAGGACCTTTTAAAACAGAGCATAATAGAGGCAAAATAGTACTTAGTGATTTGTTAAATATTTTTTTTATTGAATACGTTTAGTAATTAGGATATTATCAAGTGGATATTTGCCTTCACCTAGAATAATTAGACAGTATACTATATAGAATTATAATTGCTTTAAGATATAATAAAATATCCCTTCACCTAACAATATATAACATTATTTTAATTTAAATCGCTAATCCTCAATCGTTGCAAAATAGAACAAAAATTTAAATAAATATATAAATAATATATTTATTTTATTTATATATTTATGTAAATTTTTGATCTATTTTGCAACAATAAATAAAACTTAAACAATTTTTTTGGAATTAAAAACCTGGAAGATTAAGTTATTAAAATCGTAAAATTGACTATTAACTATTTTGTGGTGTTCTCTTTTAATACGGATTGTTATATTTGTTACTGTTTTGCGATGTATTCTTCCGTACCATGTACTTTAGTGTACCATGTACTGTTTTGTGTTGTACTGCCATATAGAAAGTACATAAGAGTAATTATTCCAGTACAATAAATTGTCATATGAAATTTAAAATCGAAATATTTGAGTTAATTTTGCGGCTATCGAACTGAAATAGGACGAACATATATACTTCAATATAGATCTTTCCTTTTTTCTCATTTTTCTAAAATCAAAACAACACAACACACAACCACAAAAAAATCGAAACATTGTATATTTTCTATTTAGGCATACATATGTGTGTGTAGAAAATCAAAACAAAATTCGAATAAATTTTTTAAAGCTATTGTAGTTGTATTGTTAACGTGTTCCAACGTTGACGTAACCACATCAATATAAAGAACATAATACAAAATGCCATACATTTAAAACACTTAAATACTGAGGACGATATGTACAATTAGCAAATCAGGATCATATACACATACATTCAAAATGATCGACATGCGTACATTTCGATTTTAATGTTTTATGGAATATAAAATAAACAGCGAGGAACTATATTACACAAAAAATGTCCTTAAATGTTTTTATTTTCATTTCTATTTTTGTCATTTCGGATTCACGGAAAAAAATTTTATGTCGCACAATTTTTGTCCGTGAATCCGAAATGACAAAAATAGAAATGAAAATAAAAAAATTTAAGGACATTTTTGAGATGTAGATTTTTGTTTAAATTTTATTTTCGAGAGAACAGAATAAAACAATACAAAAAATTTGGTGTTTTAATTTTAAATAAAGGTTTAAATTAACAATAAAAATCTATTACGACTTAGTTTGAAACCAGAAACTAAAATCTCGTGTAGCACCAGCCAATGAATGAAGGAGTACAAGAAATAATGCACATGTATATTTATGTTTTTCATGTGTAGGTGTAGTGTATTAACTGTAATTTCTTTTTCCAGAAGAAGGGCAAATAAAGAGCATTTAAAAAACATACATTGTAGAATATTCATAATTAGCAGGGAGAAAACTTTTTCGAAACAAAATTTAACAGTTAAAAGGATTAAGTTATTTAAAAACTGTTTTATGGCCCATGCCACACGTAAAAAAAATGCGGCATTTTTCTTCGTTTCTTTCCCCGTTTACCTATGATACAAGTTTTAATTGCGACTTAAAAAATTTTCTGTTCAACCACACAACTCAAACATAAATGAAATAAAAAATATTTCAAGGACATTTTTGACTCATTTTAGCTAAAATTTTATTTAAGAGAGAGCAGAACAAAACATTGGTAGAAAAAATGCCAAAATACAAAAAATGCTCGTCTGGCATGGGACTATGAATAGATTTTATGAAGTAGCTAAATAGTTGAATGGGCAATATTATTTTTGATTACATATTACTTTAGTACACCTCGAACAATATTTAATCAAACTATTTATCCTATAATCTGACTAATCTGAGTTCTCGAATATCCCTAAATTTATAACGAGTATTATTGAAAAAAACTAAGGTCTTACTAATTGCACATAAATTTAATTTAAGATTCACATCGGTAAAATTTATTATTCTATCGTTATTGATCGATCCTAAATAATGAATATTATTTTTGTTTTTTGTCGTGTTTATTAATCTTCCGTGATTAATAATGGAGAATTAGCTATGTACGAGGATTTATGAGTAATTTATAAACGAATATTTCAGCTCCCAGTGAAAATCTCAGTGCGCTGGCGGCTGGATATTCCGTTTGTGCCTTTCCACATAAGTACTGAGCAAATAGTACATTTTTCGAAAAATGATTTCGTGCTGTATACTATATTGTATGTGCTAGGGAATTGATTGTATGAATTCGAAATAGATACCGGTACTCAGCAAATCAATTTTCCGTTGGAAACAATTTCCTGAAGGAATTGACACCATTTAGAAATATAAGAAAACTTGGGAAAACCGGTACACTACGTATGTTTAGGATTGAGAAAAACTCAGTCCTAAAGTACCTGTGCCACTAGGTTTCAGAGGTGTGAATTCTCAGGTTGCTTAGCCGATTTTGCAACGGATTTCTCTCTGTTCGTTAAGGATATTTTGGTTAAGAAATATAAATTTTCGAATTTCGTGAGATTCTAGGGTATCTAAACGTCTGCCTTTGGGTTGTATATGTAATATGTCTAAATTGTTTAAGCTAGCTGTATGATTTTCTGACATTAAATGGTTATGGAAAGTTGACTGATTGCAACCAGATAAATGTTCTTTAACTCTAACTCCGAAATTGCGCCCAGTCTGACCAATATAGGAGAAACTATAATCATTGCAATTGATCCTATAAACACCAGACTTGGAAAGGCGATCAACTCTAGGTTTATTGTTAAAAATCATTTTCTTTATTGTGTTATTATTATAAAAAGCAAAACTAATATTGGTATAATTGGACACGATGTTGCTAATCCGTTGGCTCGTTTTTCCTATATACTCTAAACGACGCCAATTTTCCCGCGTTGGACTATCCGGTGGATAAATACCCGTTAGAGTTTTACGTTTTAGCTTTTTATTTAATAACTTTAATATAGTCCTAGTTGCATATCCGTTATTCGTTGCTATTTGAAGAATTATGTTAAGCTCAGTGTTATAATTTGAATTTGATAGAGGGATGTTTATTAGTCTATCTATGAGTGAGTGGAAAGCTGACATTTTAATATTATGGGGATGGTTTGAAGAACTAGGGATAACAGCGTCTGTATACGTGGGTTTTCGATAAATTTTGAAGTCTAAAGAAGAATTAATTCTGGTTATTGTTATATCTAGAAAATTAATACATTTATTTTCTTCTTTTTCCAACTTAAAATTAATGGTGGGATATTGAGAATTTAACCAAGTAAGGAAAGAGTCTATCAGTTCCATTCCATAGACATAATATGTCATCAATATATCTACAATATATCAAAAGATTATATGACGAAAATAAGGATTGTTATTTGATATGATCATTTGTTCGAAGAAATTCATGAAAATTTCAGCCAACAAAGGTGACAAAGGAGAGCCCATGGGTAGACCATCAGCGGATTTGAAATATATTATCAAAACAGAAATAATTTTGTTTAATACAAGTCTCAAAAACTAACTTCAGTTCACGACGTAAGCTCTCATCTACAACATCCCTATCTAAGTAATTACAAACTATTTGGGACAAAGTATTAATTGGAATAGAAGTGAAAAGACTGGCGACGTCAAATGAAACTAGTTTTGCATGTAACGGAATGTCGACGTCTTGAATTTTGTTAATCAATTCTACCGAGTTCTTAACCGAGTAAGCCGAAAAGAAATTAGTATGACAATTGAAAAAATTTATGAAACCCTTACATAGCTTGTAGGCGGGAGTATTGCAACACGCGACTATTGGTCTAATTGGAATACCTTCCTTATGGATTTTTGGTAAACCATAAAGGATCGAGGCAGATGGATTCATGACAAAGTACTTCCAACCAGTTCCATCAAATATCTTCTGGCATTGGTTGATACACTTACTAACCGAAGCCTTAAAAGACTTAGTTGGATCCCTGCCAAGCTCTATTGCTTTGCTTTCTGTAATAAAATCAGAAATCTTATTGCAGTAATCGACTTGTGTAAGCACGGTAATTGTATTGCCTTTATCCGCTTTACACGCTATTAGTTCATGGCCACGTAGTTTTTTCTTTATCGCACTAATCACTTTGAGGTTAGTAATAGAAGCAGCAGAAGAAGAAGAGTTTGACGAAGAAGAAGAGTTATCAATACCTTTCTTTATTTGTAGTGCATACACTGATTTTAATTGGGTTGTCTGGACAAATAAGGCTGTTTCAGCATCTACAGCGAGATTCTCGAATGATCGAAGGCCGATTTTGTTTGGCGTAGGGGCAAAATTCACTCCGTTGCTCAGCATTTGAACCTCTGCATTACAGAAATCGACTGAGCACAAGTTCTTAAAACGTGGATGAAATTGAAAATCAGACGAACCACTATTACCTCTACGGTTAAATGGATAAGCCTTATCTTGCAACACATCCAGTTTAGCTTTTTGTTTCACATATTGAATATGTGAAATTTCGGCTACCTCTGCACGAACTTTTTTGTCCAGTCAATCGAACTCAACAGAGTGCAAACGAATCGCTAACTCAGTGTGAACAACTTTAAGATAAAGATAAAAGTTGTTCCTGGTAGCATAACCTTTACGCAGCTCGTTATTTCTGCAACAACGCGCTAGATTGATAGCTCTTCTACCCTCCAACCATTTACTATTGAATTTAATATTAGTATAGTTAGGAAGCAAATTTAATTTTTTACAACTACTATTAAACCATATTTGATTATTATTATATTATTAACAAAAATCCATAAGGAAGGTATTCCGATTAGACCAATAGTCGCGTATTGCAATGCTCCTGTCTACAAGCTATGTAATTTCTTTTCGGCTAACTCGGTTAAGAACTCGGTAGAATTGATTAACAAAATTCAAGACGTCGACATTCCGTTACATTCAAAAATAGTTTCATTTGACGTCACCAGTCTTTTCACTTCTATTCCAATTAATACTTTGTCCCAAATAGTTTGTAATTACTTAGATAGGGATGTTGTAGATGAGAGCTTACGTCGTGAACTGAAGTTAGTTTTTGAGACTTGTATTAAACAAAATTATTTCTGTTTTGATAATATATATTTCAAATTCGCTGATGGTCTACCCATGGGCTCTCCTTTGTCACCTTTGTTGGCTGAAATTTTCATGAATTTCTTCGAACAAATGATCATATCAAATAACAATCCTTATTTTCGTCATATAATCTTTTGATATATTGTAGATATATTGATGACATATTATGTCTATGGAATGGAACTGATAGACTCTTTCCTTACTTGGTTAAATTCTCAATATCCCACCATTGATTTTAAGTTGGAAAAAGAAGAAAATAAATGTATTAATTTTCTAGATATAACAATAACCAGAATTAATTCTTCTTTAGACTTCAAAATTTATCGAAAACCCACGTATACAGACGCTGTTATCCCTAGTTCTTCAAACCATCCCCATAATATTAAAATGTCAGCTTTCCACTCACTCATAGATAGACTAAAAAACATCCCTCTATCAAATTCAAATTATAACACTCAGCTTAACATAATTCTTCAAATAGCAACGAATAACGGATATGCAACTAGGACTATATTAAAGTTATTAAATAAAAAGCTAAAACGTAAAACTCTAACGGGTATTTATCCACCGGATAGTCCAACGCGGGAAAATTGGCGTCGTTTAGAGTATATAGGAAAAACGAGCCAACGGATTAGCAACCTCGTGTCCAATTATACCAATATTAGTTTTGCTTTTTATAATAATAACACAATAAAGAAAATGATTTTTAACAATACTCCTAGAGTTAATCGCCTTTCCAGGTCTGGTTTTTATAGGATCAATTGCAATGATTGTAGTTTCTCATATATTGGTCAGACTGGGCGCAATTTCGGAGTTAGAGCTAAAGAACATTTATCTGGTTGCAATCAGTCAACTTTCCATAACCATTTAATGTCAGAAAATCATACAGCTAGCTTAAACAATTTAGACATATTACATATACAAACCAAAGGCAGGCCCAAAGGCGCCGATCACTGATTCGAAGAGACATACCATTTGAATTTAAGCGTTTGCAATTCCCAGTGCGTCTATCATTTGCCATGTCCATTAATAAGGCGCAAGGACAAACGATTCAAATATGCGGATTAAATTTGGAGGAGCCGTGCTTTTCACAAGGACATCTATAAGTGGCCTGCTCAAAAGTTGGAACTCCAAATTGTTTGTTTGTGCTCACTTCAAATGGGCAAACGAAAAATATTGTATATCCAAATGTTTTGGATTGACATTAATAATTTTGAAATACAATGCATTAATTTCATAAAAAAAAATCAAGAATATTTCATTTCTTTTTTTAGTTGGTTCCAACGAAGTGCATCGGGGTCTGCTATATAATATAATTATTATCAATTAACATTTTACTAATTTAATTACCAAATTTTAAACCAAACAAATTTTCAAATAAAGAACGTTACAATAAATTTATACGAATTTCATTTCACATTAAATATTATTACATTTTTTAATAATATTCTTCCATCGGGTATCACTGTGCGGCATATAATAGGAATCATCTACATTTATCTTACCATTGTCATCATTTAACAGCAGTTTGCATTCCAACAGCTCAGTAACAATTTTGCCAAATCAATTTCCCGTGATAATGTTAACTCTCTAATAAAATGTACTTATTGTACAGATATACGAAAAATGAATTTTCAATAACTGCTGTGACATCTATTTAATTAAATCGAGAGGCAAAACAAAAGAAAAGGTTTACTTAGGGCCAGAAAGGAGGACCGGGCTCAGCTAGTATATTATATATAAATAATAGTATAAACAATTATATACATACCAATTATTTATAAAAATACATTACAAGTTTTGGATTTTTAATAATGGATTTTTATTAAATGGTAATATTAAGAAATTGTGAATTTCGAATTTAAATTCGCCGCTTGGTGTGACTACTCTTTAATATAATTCTACAAATAGCGACAACTGACGGAATGCAAACTACATTATTAAAGGTATTAAATAAAAAGCTAAAGCGTATAACCAAATATTAAATAGTATACATATTTAATATATGGTATAACTCTAACGGGTATTTATCCACCGGATAAAGCGTCGCTTAGAGTATATAGGAAAAACTAGCCAACGGATTAATAACATCGTGTCCGGTTATACCAATATTTGTTTTGCTTTTTATAATAACACAATAAAGAAAATGGTTTCAATGTAGTTTCTCCTATATTGGACAGAATGTGCACAATTTTGGAGTTAGAGCTAAAGAACATTTATGTGGCTGCAACCAATCAACTTTGCATAATCATTTAACTTTAGAAAATCATACAGCTAGTTTAAACAATTTAGACATATTACATATGCAACCCAAAAGCAGACGTTTAGATACCTTAGAATCTTACGAACTACGTTTTCTTCAATTGAACCTTTCTAAGAAATTAAGTTTCTTAGAGCTATGCAATGTGCAAATAGTGTATATAAAACAGACTTGTAGCCGTCCATCATTTGAATACCAACGGCGTACAGTAGGACGTGATAATGGAACTACGATAAAGTTGGGGGCAAAATTAGTTTGTGATGAATCAACAATCAAACAAATACCAAAATATAATTAGATCACCAAGAATCGACGATATAATAGGTCACATACTAATTGCATATTAAGATGAATTAATAATTTACGCTTTGGTGCGTACTTCTGGTAAAATAAAATCAGTTTCAGTAAAAAAAACAGCTGTATTATTGATATAAAAACGAATCACATAAATCTCGTTAATTATTTAGCTACCTCGCTGGAAGCGGCATTAAGATTACTCTAGTGGACGTTGCGGCTCGTCCTCTACCTCGCCCCCTTGCACCACTAGGAGATTTAGCAGCCTTTTTAGTTTTTGATTTTGATGTTCTCTTGAAGCGTTTAAATTTATTAGCACCACCCCATGCGCGTTTCCGTTTCATTCCACCACTATTTGACGCTGATTCATGCGATAATGCGTTCCAATCGGTACCATCATCGTCATCGATGTCATTTGAGGCAGAAGTTGTAGCTTGGTTTTTAAGTTCATTTTTCTCGCGTAAATCGAGCATAATACATAATTTCTCAGCCGCATAATTTTGTGTGATATCCAGCATTTGTTGTCCATACTTTTCAAAGTTAGCTTTAGTAACATGTGGAATGCTTAACATATCCTTCTCTGATTCAGGCAATTTTTCCGACATGGCACGTATTGCTTGCATATTCATGATACTGGCTAGAGTTACATTACGTTGGGCTGCCAAATTACGAACTACTTCAAGTAAATCATTGTAGCAACGTTCTTTGATCTCTTGAAGTTGTTTGTTGGTAGCTATATCGACTACGGTGGCAACCATATCGCTCGGTTTTGACCTTACTGTATTTACATTTTGTCGCTCTTTAATTGAGAATTCAATTTTTACAGATTTATTTACAAGACTCTCAATTTTCATTCCAAGCCGTATATAGGCCTGCGGAATATCACGGGAGAAAATCAATTCTTCTGTTAAATAGTGCTCGATAACCAGTTTATGCATTAATCTTTGTATATCCGATCGTTCCCATGATTTAAACATACCATGATACGGCGTCCGATCATGTCCACAATCAGTGATTTTTTTCAAATTTGCACCTTTAAATACCTCTACCAAATGTAGTAGAGTAAATCTATTTCGACCGGTACACAAATCGCGGACACATTTTGCGATTTTCACACAATCATTCGTAACGTCAAGTACTTTGTAATTGCCCGCGTTTAGGCAATTATCGCAAGCAGTGCTCGGAACTTTTAAACATTCTTCACTAGTGAAGTGCTCAGCGAAGTACTCGAGTTGCTGGCTTCGACGACAATCAGTTACATTTTCACAGTAATTTACGATTCGATATAAATTGTTCATGTTGATCTGTTTTACCTCTAGCGGTAGGGATTCCTCTGTAAAACAAAAAAATTCCAAAATTAGTAATCCATTTATTTTGGAGCTGCAAATACTACTAACGATCCATCATTTTTCTAAATCTTAACATGTCTCCGTAGTTGTAGTACAGAATACACGTTGCTATTTCTCCGTCTCGACCTGCTCGTCCTGATTCCTGGTAGTAGCCTTCAATTGATTTAGGTAGTGAAAAATGAAGTACAAATCGAACATCCGGCTTGTCGATGCCCATGCCAAAAGCGATCGTGGCACAAATAACTTTATACTTATCAGTGATCCAATCTTTCTGGGTTGACTCTCGTTTTAAGTCGCTCAAACCGGCATGATAGCTAGCTGCTTTTATACCGACCCGGCATAAATCGTCTGCCAGTTTATCACATTCTTTACGTGATAAGCAATACACTATACCAGAAGCACGTGGGAATTTTGATTTTATCAAATTTTGAATTTCTACCACTGTCGCGTTTCCTTTTTTCGGTAGGACGATATATTTCAAATTAGGCCGATTAAAACTGCACAAAAACCATTTGCATTTCGTAAGGTTCAGCTGATTCAAAACATCATATCGGACGCGAGGGGTTGCAGTTGCGGTTAATGCCATTACTGACACTTGCGGAAATCGAGCACGAAAGATCGACAATCGTTTATAATCTGGCCGAAAATCATGTCCCCATTGGGATACGCAATGGGCTTCGTCGATAACGAACCGAGCTAGCAGTTTTCGTTTATATAGGGAATCAAGTATATTCTGAATTTTTTGGGAAGAGGAGATTTTCTCTGGTGTTAAATATAGAAGTTTTATTTGTGGCTTACACGACTCAAGATCTCGGTAGATACGATCCGCATCAGCATACGAAACATCACCCATAAGATGTGCGGATTGAATATCGAGCGAAAGTAACTTATTCACTTGATCTAGGATTAAAGATTTCAGCGGACTAATAACTATTGTGACGCCATCAGTTAGCATCGCTGGAAGTTGATAGCATAAAGATTTACCACCACCTGTGGGCATAAGCACAAAACAATCATGCCCTAATAGTGTTGCGTTAATCACTTGTAGCTGATTGGGTCGAAAAGTTTTTAGCCCAAAGTAAAAATTAAATACGTGCTTCAGTCGTTCTGAATGTGGGTAATGCGTGCCATTGAATTCTCCAGTTGCACCATCATTTCGTACACCGGCATGAAATTTGCCAAGGCTTGAGTGACTGCTCGAACTACTCGCTGGTGTATTATCGCGCATCTCAACCAGGTGCACTAAATCATTTGTTTCTTTCTGTTTTGTTTTATTAACATCTGTATTTGATTTAATTTCTATGTTAAGCACAGGTTTCTCGGTAAAATTTTCAATTTTATAGACTTGCCAACCATCGTCATCGAGTTGAGTATCGACTGGTTCAATGTGCGAATACCGTTCGGGTAATTTAGTAGCAAGAAATGAGCTCTCCGGTGTGATCAGATTAATCTCGCTTAAATTCAAGTTGTATTTAGAGACCTTTCCTTTATCTATGAGTGATGATTCCTTTACTTGGTTCAGAATCTCATCGATTTCGTAAGAATCATCGAGGTTAATCTCATCACTTATGTAATTTGGATCAGAATCTTTCAAATCCATTACGTTACCTTTAAATATCGTACTGGCTAATGGTTTTTTTAACACGAAACTTGATTTTTTTGCAATCGTAGAGTTGTTACCAGCTAAAGAGATAGTTGACAGACCTATCTCGTCCGAAGATTTAATTTCGTTGCAAATATTCAACTGGCAGTCGTCGGCATCAACTTTTATTGGCACACATTCCTGTTCATCATATATCGATGCCATTTCAGCTGAGTAATCCAAATTTGAAAGTTCGGTGGTTGACTTTTGTACATCTTTACTCAAGGTCCGTTTCGTTTTAATATTTAAGATTTTTTCGCTAACCTTCAATTTGGATTTCAGGTCTAAACGAGCCTCTTTTAATTTTTGGAATGTCTCAACTTGAAACCCTTTCAACTTGCTTAATAAACGTAACGGAATTTGTTCAAAAATATTTACGTAATGTTCCAGTATTTTTATATAATTCGAGCGGATAGCTGATTGAGTACTTTCCATATTCACTGCACAGGACAGATTATCATTAGATGCAACAGTCTCGAGCAATTGATTAATATCCGGATTAAATTGAATTTCAACTTTTGGATCAATGAACAAGTCATCCGTCCCTTTACGCTTTGTTACATTCGAGTTTGACGGCTTTGTTGTAATATTTTTTGGTTTTATAACTGGTGGAGAAGGTACGAAATCATCAAAATTGTCGAGTTTAACTTTCTCTTGGATGGTACTGGAAATTGAAATATTTAAGAGTCTGTTTTCCATTTCATTTCGTTTAACTGCATTGAATGCTGAATCGAGGCATAATCGAGGACTATTGTTATCTTTACAATACGACAATTGATTGATGAGATGTGCTTTTGGATGTTTTAGTTTAAATTTTGTCCCACTTATTGGTTTCGCGCTACAGCTGGGCAATTTGACGGGAGAATAAGCATCCTTTTCTTTGGCTATCTTTTCAAGATTTTTCTCTAATTGATCCTGGACGGACTTCAAAACGCTATTACCTGTAAGTAGCTTAAGCTTATCATCTATATTAAGCGGTGTTTCATGATCCTCTCCTTCGGAAACATTAAACTTCGATTTTTCAGGAGATTCTGGTATTATAGATTCATTTGGATTTGAGAATTTTGATGTCGTAGATGATTGAATTTGGTGATTTTTCTCACTTTCCGCCGACTTTGAAATAGATTATTAAGTACAATAATTAATACTTAAATGTATCTGTAAAATTAGCGATGTACTCACATTGCGTTCGTCTGTATCACCATTTATTTCCGATTTGCATTGCAACCGTCTATTTCTTATAACCTTTGGCTTAAATGGGGATAGAGATTCGTCACTACTTAGTTCAATCTGAGGAACCTGACGTTGAAAGGGTACTTTCTGGAAAAAAGCATTACAAATAAAATGAACACGAGAGTGGTTATACCATGTTATACCTTCATATATTTCCTGTTAAATATTGTTGGAGATTTAATTATTACATCACTATCATTTTCGGCTAATTCTTCTTTTAAAATATTAACATTTTCACTGAAAATATGCAAAAAATTAAATAATTCGGCATTACACAGTGAGACATTCAAGCATTACATATTCTTATTACTACTTGATGTCGAATCTTGTTTCACAAAAAACGATTCTAAAGATTGTTGCTTACTGCCAAATTTCCCAATGGAGCTTGAGCCAATAGATAATTTTTTAGACATTTTAAACGAAAAAAATAAGTTTATATCTTCATATGTTCTTCAAATTTAGTTTTTTAGTCTTTATTTTGCGTTGACAGTACACTGCCCCGCAAATAATGCCTGATTAGTTTTCGGTTTAGTCAAGTTAAGCGCTATTAGCTGTTTTATGTACATAAAACAAAAGTTTAAGGCGGCTGCTTGAAAACATTCTGCCGTGACATGACAATAGCTGCCAACATAGTAAGCTTAAAAAAATTGAAAATATTTTATCTCATCCATGACAAGTAATGGCCGGTTTAGATAAGACCAACATTTTTCTTCTGCAAAATGAATAAGATTAAGATATAACATTGACTTTTTGCACATGAGAGACAAGAAAAGCAATATATCCCAACAAAATTTCGCAGAAGAATTTTTGAACAAAAATGACCATGAAAATGAAAATGTTGCCATAAAATATATTCGATCCGAGTATTTTTATGGCAACATTTTTAAAATCAACAAGAAAAAAAATTATTTCGCATTTATAAATGTTGAGGATTCATAATAAACACAGACGCCATAGATAAAAAATTGAAAAAAAAAAATTAAAGCGAAACTAATTAAAAAATTGAATTTAAACTAATTGAAATAAAGAATTATTAATTAATTTTAACAGAATATAATATACAGTACACAGAACAAAACACACATAAAATTGAAAATGTTCAACAAAATGTCAATTGTGACACATCAAAAAATAAGCAAATTTTGTGAGCAAAAAAAACCAGAATGAGCAAAAAAAAAAAAATGTTGGTATTACTTGTCATGGATGAGATAAAATATTTTCAATTTTTTTAAGCTTACTATGTTGGCAGCTATTGTCATGTCACGGCAGAATGTTTTCATGCGGCCGCCTTTATGCTCAGTGGGTCTATTCTGTTCATAGAAATAGATTTACTATATAGAATGAATGTTAATTTTTTCCCCATATAAAATTTGCTATTTCATGTATCACAAGCCTGAGCAGGATGGTTATATAAAAAATGCATATGGCGTTCTTATATGTCAAAGAAACCACCAACAAACCAGTTTTTGTTTTTATAAAAAGTGACGCGCTAAATTTTGTGTTCTTAAAAAATCGATATTATTAATTAAAATAAATAAGATATTATAAAACAGTTAGTGGATCGTGTATTAGTGCATCGTTACTTAATAAACATTGAAAACTTTGAACATTGAAATGAAGTGTCTTGTGAAGTGCTGCCAAAACGCCTCGAAAATTTCGGAAAGGAATTTCTTACCATCTGTGGGTCTATACTGTCTTTCCCTGGGAATTAGGAATTGGGAATTATAAAAAAAATATTTTTGTAGCACTTTTTTCTAATTTTCTATAGTGTATTCTGGCAGTGTTGGGAATAAATTTTTGAGGAAAAGAAATTTAGTTTTTGTCGGTCACCCCCACGGTGTTTTAAAAATAATTTTAAAGTTGTCAAAAATTATTAACGACATTTGTATGGCTGAACCAGCGAATCAGTAATACAACTTGTCAAACCTTTACGGAAAACGACGAAAGTTTTTTGTTACGGAAAATTTGACTAGTAGGCTAGTGCGGCTGTAACACAAATGGTCGGCAAATTCTTGTTTTTTTAATTTTCATTATAGATATAATATATACCATTAAAGGATAGATATAATATACATCATTTAATTAATTACTTTGTGATTTTAAAATAGTGATTGTTTAAAAATGGAAGGCGCTTTCATTTGGTATTTGACGTTTCTTCAGTTTGCACGCAATTTTTGGGTCTGTTAAGTGACAGACATACACAAACTGAATGAAAAGATGTAGACGTTTCGCAGTTTCGCTGGCCAGCAACAAATAAAACGTATTCATCGCATTTTTACGTTAAGTTGTTACTGATACGCTGGTTTAGCCAAAAGCTGGCTAGGTTTTACAGAGCTCTCACAATAGAAAAAAAAATTGCCTTTACCTTTTGCCTTAAACTTTTACCTTAAGAGTGTCTCTCACAATGAGAAAAAAAAAAATTATTGAAACCAACTTCGTTTTATTTATCTTCATACTAATAATATTTTTAAAATTGTATTTTATATTATTAATTATAATGTTAAGATATATTAAACCGATAAATTAGAACTTATTTGCATTTTAACATGTTTTGGTTGGAAAATGACAACAAAAACCCTGATTTTGAAATTTAGCTAACTTCATTAGTCTTTTCTTAAGGCAAAAGTTTAGAGTTTGCTAACTTTTTCCTTAAGGTAAAAACGAATTTTTTTTTTTTGTCAAGTTTTATTTTCAAACAAACTTGTAAGGCAAAAGTAAAAGTTTTTCTATTGTGAGAGCTCTGTTAGCTAGCTAGTTACTAGTTAGGGTAGGTTATTATACACACATTTGTGTGGGTTGTACTTAAATTGAAGCAACCACTTTTTGTCTGGCAGGAAAAGGAATATATATACATACTATGATTTTTTTTTTTTTTTTATATAAATGGCCGATGTTACAGAGCATACCCAATAGAATTCCTTATGACTTTTTACTTACAGAAAAGTACGAAAAATAACAAACTTCTGAAGTTTTTTTTCATACTTTTCTGTAAGTAAAAAAGTCATAAGGGATTCTATCCGGTTATGCTCCTTAAGGTCGATTTATATTATCGGCGCGGCACAGCACAGCTCATACCAAAAAAATATTGTTACATGCATTTATTATGAGAGTATTTATATTATTAGTGCATTTCGGTGCGGTACAGTACAGCGCATATCGTATAATCCAAAAAGAATATTTGAAAACAAAACGCGTACGAATAGATACGAAAGAAAACCAAAAAATATTCAAATAAAATAAATAAATGCAACTCAAATATTCCATCGTAGAATGATAGATACGAACGCACACCGGAATAAATACGAACCCAATATATGAGCTGAACCGAGCTGATAATATAAATTGTTGAGGCATGAGACGATGCATGACTGTGCTGAGCCGCGCCGATAACATAAATCGACCTTTATTCGGTTAAAATTCCAAATTGAAAAGGGAACTTTTATTTTTTATTTATCCCGTAAACGACTAAATGCGTACGCAAACTGTTAGTAATAAAAATTGGTTTAAACCATTCTTTATTGTTTTGAATTTTATTATTTGGCAGTTATGTATTTATCCGTTACATTACCCATAGTTGTTGTATTTTTATTTGCTAATTTATGTAATTGAAGAAATCAGCCGCTACAATTTTTTTAATAATTATCTTCTATGTGTTTTCTAAATGATTATGTAAATAAAATGCATTCTAATTCGTTATTTTATTTATTTTATTAGAATTGTATTTATAATTACGCCATAGTAATAAATTTAAATAATCTTTCCCCGTAGTATTTCATAACACCCAATAAAAAAATTTGGAAAAAATATTTGTGAAAACTGCAATAAATAGGCAAAAATATTCCTAAATAAATATTTTCCTTGTCGCCAGAAATACACTTTCAAGGAAATAATTCCTAGCTGCAACAATAATAATAATAATACATATTTATTAAATGTGTTTAAGCTAATGCTTTTGTACACATGAATATTTACAAAAGTTATACATGAATATTTACAATAATTATATTACTAACTTATATAACATTAACACAAAAAGAGAAAAAGTATTTAATCAAAGCAATAAAATAAATTAAATATCTACAAATATGTACATTAATTATTTACATTTCGATTTTGCATAATTAATTGAAATAACGATTTCTTAAATATATTAAGAAAACTGATGTTTTTTTAAAAGTTCTATAGGCAAACTATTCCATTTGATAATTGCATTTATTAGTACAGAATTATTATAAACATTTCTTTTATTAATAGGCAAATAAATGTTTCTTGTACGTAAAGACCTGGAAAAATTTAACTTTTCATACAAATACAACGGTAAACCTGAGTTAACCAGTTGAAACATAAAAACAGATGATCTATAATCATATAATTAAAACAAATCATATCCTAGAATTTAACACCTAAACTCCGAGATATGGTCGAACTTCCTAAGGTCATGAACGTATCTAGTGCAATTATTAAACGTAACTTCAGGTAAACATTTAGAAAAACTGTCCCATTGATTGTAGATAACATCACAATATGTGAACATAGGCAAAACCAAACTATTTATTAAATATTTACGGAGGTTAACTGGACAAAACTTTCTAATCAATTTAAGGGAATACAAGGCATAATTAACTCTCTGGCAAAGAGAGCTAATATGATCATTCCAAGTTAGTTTAAAATTCAAAAGCAACCCTAAATCATTAACCACTGGAACAAAGGATATAACATTATCATCTAAGAAAAGTGTAGGTGTAACATTATGTCGATCATTTTTTGAGAGTAATATAGAGCCTTACTTTTAATCGGATTTAATGATAACGAATTATTTTTAGCCCACAAAGAAACATTTTTAAGATCCGTGTTAAGTTTAATCACTATCTCATCTAGCTATGATAAATGACCACCAATATAAAGTTGTAAATCATCAGCATAAAGATGAAACCGGCAATTTACAATTTTCCATGGTAGATCATTTATGTACAAAGAAAAAAGTAACGGACCTAAGACCGACCCTTGAGGTACACCTACTACCATCTCACTAATATTTGAATAGTCAATACCATACTTCACAAATTGTTTACGATTATTCAAATATGAGTATATTAGTTTAATATCCGAATTAGAAAATTTATAATACAAGTAACTTCTGAAGCAAATGAATATGATGAACACAATCAAATGCTTTAGAAAAATCTAGCAGGACCAAAATAGCAACCGAATTTTCCTTGTCCAAGATAGCAGACAAATCATCAATAATATTAACAAGAGCAGTAGTGGTGCTGTAACCTGATTTGTACCCCGACTGAAACTCGCTTAGGAAATTAAACCTATGAAGATGTTCCTGCATTTGACGTTGCATGATTTTTTCTAGAACTTTTGGCAGAGCAGGCAAAATACTAATAGGATGTATATCTCCTATATTAGAAATTACATCCTTCTTGGTAACGGAATTATGGACGCCACCTTCCATAAATCAGGAAAGACAGATTTTGTCAGACATTGGTTAATAACGAAAGTTATAAGAGGGAGAAATAAATCGATAAAAAGTTTTAAGACTTTAAAATCTACCATATCATAAGTCAATGAATAAGATTTAATTTCACGAATAACATTTAAAACAATAATATCATCAACACAATCAAATACAAAAGCATCACCCGTATAATGATCAGATTTAGCATCAGGTAGTGGCAAAACTCCCAAGGAATCACGAAATTTAGTGATTCCAACCAAAATTTCTTCTACAGAAAAGTCAATTCTAGCATCACTAGTAACGCAAGAAACCCCCAATTTATTTAAATTATTCCAAGTTATTTTGGAATTTTTCAAATTTCCAAAATAATATCTTTGTTTGGCTTGATTCGTTTTATTTCTAAAAAATCTGGAAGATTGTAAATCATTATATAAACCAAACCTTTTATGTTTTTTAAAAGCTAAATCTCCACGTTTCATTAATTTAATAATATTAGCATTCAGCCATGGTGCAGTAGAGCATCTATTTATAACACTTTTACGAGGCACACAAGTCTGGTCTAAATGTATTATAAAGTATATATACGCTACTAAGGTCAAAAAAAAATTACTGCCAGATCTTTTCATTTCCTAATTCCCAGGGAAAGAGAATAGACCCACAGCGGCCCTACTCTGGTAATTCCCCGGGAATAGGGAATAATTTTTTACTGTAGCAGCTATTCCCAGACATTTTCCCCCAATTTCCCGTTTTCCAAAAGTAGTTTTTGTTAATACTGGGAAATAAATGTACCAGGAAAAAAACTTAATTATTCGCGTTCGATACGCGATCAAAACAAATATCTAAAAATAATTTACTGCGTTATGACTTTTCAGGCTTTAAGGTGATACAATTATAAATTTCCGTTAAATTAGATTCCCAATTAATGCGTTCAAAAAATCGGTATGGAATAATAAACGTCAAAACTATAAATGGGAATATGTAATTTATCTCCAATTAACATTTTTCCCAAAAGCCAGAATACACTTTGGGGAAAAGGGAATAAAAGTGCTACAAAATTTAAAATTTCTATTCCCTGGGAATTACCAGAATAGGGCCACGAGAGGTAGAGAATCTTTAAATTCCTGCCATTTTGTAGATATAGCAAGATTTCTTGCATCATCAGTTTAGCTACAACTGTTATTGGTGCCAGCCAGCCTAATGCATCAAAAAGTTTTGCACTATCCGAATGTAGGTTTCGTTTAGTAGGCTTGCCAGGCGCGGATTGAGTGACGCTGAAACCGAATGTCTATGTTGCTGGATTCCAGTGTAGTCCAAGAGTTTTAATTGTATCATCAAGCTTGAATTCCAATCGATTTTGATTCCTTTAGATGCACTGGTATGGATTCTAAGAGAACTATGCTGTTTGTTGTTGTTGTTGCCTATTTTCTTAACGTAAATCTACCGCAATTCAGTAAGTCAATGGTTTGTTTTTGGCTGAGTAAGGCGTCTTCCAGTGTGTTTTGCACAGAAATCAGGTCATTCACGTAGAAATCATTTAAAACTACGTTGGACGCTATAGGATAGTTTGGTTGTTCATCGATGGCCAGCTGTCGTAGTGACTTCACCGCTAAATAAGTTGTTGCTGCTGTTCCATATATGACGGTGGTCAGCTTAAACTCCTGAATTTCTTGTTGCGAAGCCACTCCCCATAAAATGCGTTGATAGTTCTGATCATATTCATCAACGGCGATTTGTCTGAATATTTTTTCGATATCAGCCGTATGAGTGTATTTAATGCTTCCGCTACCTTAACAGTATGGATAATAAATCCTGTTGAAGAGTAGGGCCCGTTAACATTACGTCGTTTAACGATGTTCCCGTTGTGGTTTTGGCAGAGCCATCGAAAACTACCCTCAATTTCGTATTTGTGCTCGAATCCTATAGAACTGACAAAAATAAATTTTTGACATGATTCTCTTTCGTCACCTACACAATTGTGATGGCAAGCCGGAAAACGGATATTCTGTGATTCTACTGTTTTCCATACAAATAAGGATAAAAAATGGTCGATATTTTTCCATACAAACTTCGATCCGAGTAATGTTAATGTTCCTTCTGTTTGTATTCTGTGCATATACTACAAAATAGAAGGGAACAAGATGCTGATTGCCAGTATATCGACGATTTCTTTATACATACTTTCAAATGACGAGCAACACAAGCCATCGGTCCAATTTTAAGATGAAAGATATTGGAGAAGCAAGATCAATGTGTCCTAATAAATTTCGGACGTGACCAACAAAGGAATGTGCCATAATAAGCATTGAGAAGCATTCTGTTCAGACGTTAACTATGCAGTCAGTAATGCCAGCAAATGCAATAATGTTGGAGTGCATTGATCGGCAGTGAAAAGAATTTTACGGCATTTAAAGATAATTGCTAGACCAAAACTGAAGTCAGTTAATTAACAACATACAATTAGAAAATAATCTAATAATTGAAAACAATGAATTATCAGCGGACAATTAAAAAAATGCAATATTTTATTATTTATTTTCCCATAAAATTTAACAAAAATAATAAATAAATTAAATTTAATATGCGTTCAATTTAAGGTTTGCATCTTTCAAGGAATCGAGGATAAAGACACACCTCCCGAATATGATATCGATTCAGCAACCAACACAAGAATCTCTCAAGCCCAAGTCCATATCCACCATGTGGTGTAGTTCCGTAAACACGTTGATCTGTATACCAATAGTAAGGAGTTGGATCAATACCTTCCCGTTTATATCCATCAAGTAATTCATCGTACTTATTAGAACGCATCGAACCTCCTACAATTTCACCAACTCCAGGTAAAAGTACATCAACACTTTCAGTCAAACGATTATCCTCATCACATCGAGCCATATAGAATGATTTTATTTCGGCTGGGAACCTACACAGCATGATCGGCTCATTTATAGTATCAGTCATTTTTCGTTCGGGCGCCTCTGGAATATCTTCGCCAAATTCATAAAATGATCCATCATCTTTAGTAACATTGTTAGCTTGAAGCCATTCAATCGCATCAGCATAGTTCATGCGGCGGAATGGTCGCGTTGGTGGCTTGAAATTTGGATTAAGTTCTTTCACCATATACCCATAAGGAGATTTTAAAGTTCGGTCCACAACATCACAAACCAAATCTTCCAAACGGTCTAAGAGCTCTTCGAACGTGATAAATGGACATTCTCCTTCGATGTGACTGTACTCTGCTAAATGACGCCTCGTACGACTCTGCTCTGCTCGATAACTTTGCGCAATGCAAAACACATCACCTAGTGCTGGAAGGGTAGTTTCTAAGTACAGCTGAGAGCTTTGAGTTAAATAAGCAGTATCACTGTAAAGGAAAAAGTTAAATGTTAAAATTAGAATTTACCGAAAATAATCAAAATATTAAGTTACCCGAAATAATCCAATTTGAAAAGTGTTGAACCACCTTCAACTTGCGTTTGTACAAGTGTTGGTGGTGTAACTTCTGTATAACCTCGATCGAAATAATGACTTCGAAATGCTTGGGTTACAATGCTGCGCATTTTAAGGATCTTGGAAGTGTTTTCACCACGAATCATGATGTGGCGATTATCTAATTGCACATCCGGATGAGCTTCTTCGTTTAAAATGGCATCTGCACCACCAGGTGGAGCCAACCCGATAAGCTGCCAATAGTCGACTATTAATTCATGCCCACCTGGAGCAGATTTGCCTGTGGGGACCACGTTCAAGTTGCCGAAGAGCTGAACCGAGGATTCAGTCGACAAGACAACAGCTTCATAAGTCTGGCACAAAGCGTCCGTTAAAACACACTGTAAAAATCCTGTGCCATCTCGTAATGTAATGAACATCAGACCTTTTCCTTGTCGCCGTAGTCTATGTACCCAACCATAAAGACGTACTCGAACTTGTCGATTTTGTGGACCATCCGAAATTTTAATGCGTTTCGCCTCAGGCCACGACGGGTCTTGGATAATTTTAATTTTCTTCGCTTCTTCTAGATTTTGCTCTCGTTTCTTCGCGTCGTCTTCTTCTCGCTTCGCTGCTTCAGCATTTTTGTTAACATCACGAATCCAGAGTTTTTGAATTTTCTTCAACTGGGATTTTGATGCTGATTCATATTTACTGCCCGAATTTTCAGGATCTTTTGCGTCTACATAGATTATGGGGAATGGTTCCTTTCCATAATGTTTCATAGCTTGAAGTACAGTTTTGAATGGGCTGGTAGCGGTACCATTGCCACTATTGTCGTTTCCATCAGATTCAGAGGTATAGATCTCGTCTTTAAAAAATGTAGAATTATAAATTAATAGATATTTAAATAAATTTAAACTTGTGTTTTTGTTCTTTGCAAACTATTTGGGGAGCCGAAGCACTCTTTTCGATTCGCCTTTGAAGGTCTACTTTGCGCCATTGCCAGCACAATCGAGGACGTATGACTATAATCAATTTTACATAAGGCCCTCAACTACATAGGTATGATCCTCCGTCCCGTGTTCCGTATTCTCAATACTAGAATACATAGTTGTGTTCATTTCCATTATCGATCTTCATTTATTTAAGAAAAATTCACATTAGCAAGGGTTCTATCGGGATTCAAACCCCGATAACTCCCAAATGGAATAAAATGTACTTTTAGAGGCACTTAACACTAGGCAGTCCGAAAGTTAATAAGGACTTTGTTTTATAATGTTGATCGAGGTGTCATTAGTATCGTTAACTAATCATTATAGCAAATTAATAAAAATGAGAACTATAACACAGAATGATGCAATTACTGAAAATTGGGACAGATTTTCGAGCCCATAAAATTCATTCGTATTTTTATTGCGCAAAAACAAAATATTATAACATAAAAATTGCGAACCCAATTCTACAAAGATTTCATCATCATTGTCTACCCCCATCACTAATATTAGGTTAGATTTTCGCTACATTATAAAACACAATTATTTCAACTTACTAATCGAAAGAGCCTCCAATTCTTTATCACACATTTCTAATACGAATTAGTATTGTAATTTAATTTTCAATTATTTTTATTGGTTTTGATTTCCACACACGTCTGCAAACTTCAAGCTTGACAAAAAAATTATATGCATGCAATGTGCCTGCAACAAAAAAATCTGCAATCCATTTTTATCTTTCGAAGGTGATAAAGAAGATTGTTCGTTTAGTTCATTCATTTCTCGCACGTATCAGCTGCGTGTCGAACATAGAACATATAGAATGAATATAAAGTTTTTTTCAAAGAATTTGAATTAAATGAGAATGAATGATAGCAGCTGTCAGTGTCAAGTGAGTCAAATTCGGAGGGTAAAAGAGAAAGCATATAAATCAACGGGTCGTATTTAGAATTTGTTCAATCGAAATAAAAAACTACACAAATTCACAATTATTTTTATTCCAATTTAGTACGGTTTTATTTTTTTTTATTTTCGGTAAAAAAATTGTACTTATAGTATGTATTCCTAAATAAAAAGTAATTATGAAAAGAAAAGCACGTAGAATATGTACGTAGTAATAATAAAAATGCGACACTGTAATATGACCTCTGTTTACAAAAACAAAAAGTCCAACAACAACAACCAAAATTTTTTAATTAATTTTTTCTGATTTCTAAATAAAAATATAGATAATTTTATCACAAATCATTTTGTTTTTAACATTATTTACATTTTATTTTGTATAAACACCTACAGATGGTAAGAAATTCCTTTTCGAATTTTTCGAGGCGCATTTTGACAACATTTCACAAGACACTTCATTTCAATATTTCAATGTTCCAAGTTTTCAATATTTATTCACAAACGATGCACTAGTACACGATCCACTAACTGTTTTATAATATTTTATTTATTTTAATTAATAATATCACGATTTTTAAGAGCACAAAATTTAGCGCGTCACTTTTTACAACAACAAAAACTTGTACGGTTAGCTTTTTTTTTACATCTGAGACCATATGCATTTTTTATAAAACCATCCTACTCTGACGTGTCTCAAATGAAACAGCAAATTTTATATGACAAAAAACGATTCAGATCTTCTTAGTGTAACTCTACTGTTTTTTTTCCATATAATCATTTTTCTATATAATCATCATACATTTTTGTCTTTTTATTTTTTGATCCTGGATGAATTAAAAAATCCAAAAAATTTGTTGATTTTTTTTGACGTCTACTCACACATACTGTGATATTGTGTGAGTAACCCTGCATCCCCAATAGAATTCCTTATGACTTTTTACTTACAGAAAAGTATGAAAAAAAAACTTGACAAAAAAATATTTTTTTTATCAAGTTTTTTTTTCATACTTTTCTGTAAGTAAAAAGTCATAAGAAATTCTATTGGGGATGCAGTGTAAACGTCAAAAAAATCCAACAAATTTTTTGGATTTTTTAATTGATCCGGGATCAAAAAAGTAATGTCCCAGTATGCAATTTTTCCACTGTGTGGAAAAAACTGCTCAAATGTCGTACTAAATTCCGTACTATAAAATATCAAAGACAAAAAAATATTGATTTTCGGCAAAAAAAATTCTTTCTCTTTCATTCGCATTTTGTTTATTTTTATTTTTTTGTTTATTGTTTTGTATCTTCAGTTTAATGCCCGGTTTACATGAGAAAATTGTTTTCTTCTGCAAATTTTTGAAGGTAAATAAGAAAGAATCCGCTATATAAAAATAATCAATAATGTGCCAGAAAGAAATAAACATATATAGTAATGGCGTAATTTTTTTTATAGGATCATTATTAATTTACTTTCAATGAATTCAAATGCGAAATTTACATTTTATCTATGGCGTCTGTTTTTATTATGAATCCTCAACATTTATAAATGCGAAATAATTTTTTTTCTTGTTGATTTTAAAAATGTTGCCATAAAAATTCTCGGATCGAATATATTTTATGGCAACATTTTCATTTTTATGGTCATTTTTGCTCAAAAATTCTTCTGCAAAATTTTGTTGGGATATATTGCTTTTCTTGTCTCTCATGTGCAAAAAGTCAATGTAATATCTTATTCATTTTGCAAAAGAAAAATGTTGGTCTTATGTAAACCGGGCATAATAGTAGCACTTGAGAGGATAATGCACGGTTTACACGAGAAAATTGTTTTCTTCTGCAAATTTTTGCAGGTAAATAAGAAAGAATTCGCTATATAAAAATATTCAATGTGCCAGAAAGAAATAAACATATATAGTAATGGCGTAATTTTTTTTATAGGATCATTATTAATTTACTTTCAATGAATTCAAATGCGAAATTTACATTTTTATCTATGGCGTCTGTTTTTATTATGAATCCTCAACATTTATAAATGCGAAATAATTTTTTTTCTTGTTGATTTTAAAAATGTTGCCATAAAAATACTCGGATCGAATATATTTTATGGCGACATTTTCATTTTTATGGTCATTTTTGCTCAAAAATTCTTCTGCAAAATTTTGTCGGGATATATTGCTTTTCTTGTCTCTCATGTGCAAAAAGTCAATGTTATATCTTATTCATTTTGCAGGAGAAAAATGTTGGTCTTGTGTAAACCGGGCATAACGCGATATTACTTGGGCTTGCCGCGATTTTTATTTTTTATATGTTAACTTGTGTTTTACGGTGTATTAATATGTTAACATTTTTCATACCTTGTATATAATAATTCAATTACGTGTTTGTGTTGTGCTTGTGACCAAAAAATTTGGATGTTAAAAGAGGTAATCAAATAATTATAAAATGGCGTTTTCTTGAAATAATGGAAATTTCCCATTTTTATTTTTCAAGGTTGTGCTTGTTGGGATGTACAATTGGATGCGCGTTAAAGTACACCGCCATAGCAACTGAGTTAAAAAAACACATCATTATCGTTCCGGTACAGTAGCTTTACGTGAAATGTCATGAAATTCGTCGTGAAGTAAAGCAAATTTAGTTGGTTTAATTGTATATACAAATGTATGCGCGATTCATGCTAAATGATATTCAATTAGCAAGACGTATGGTGAACGTGCTTAAAATTTATTTGTGTATATTTATATGAATAAAAAATTAATATTTATTTTATTATAAATGGAAAATTTTGTTTTATTTCGGATAAGAATTATTATTTATTCCAATTGGAAAATATATACAAAACAAAGAAGCCATATTCGATCAAAAATGACGTCATACTATTGATCCGGGATCAATATTTTGCTGTCATAGAAAATGATATTATTTTCGAGCGATTTGAAATAGCGCGCACTATTTTATTTTTGTTAAATGACAGCTAAAATTTAACGAAGGTTTCATTGGGTATCTTACATGAAAATTTATAGCAAGTTCATTCGGAATTACAACAAAAAGTTACCCGGGTTTTTTGTAAATGAACACGAAAAAAGTTTACCCGACTTTTGTAGTAGTATTGGTGAAAAGCAAGACAATAAATTGTTTATTGTTAAAAATGTCATACATTTCAACTTGTTACCATCGGTATAATTATTATAAAGCAAAATACATACTATTAAAATTTTCAATAGTGTCTTCCATATTTCAATTTTAATAATTTATTTATAACTCAATACCAATAATTTTTAAAATATAAGAAATTATATAATTTCGCACATGAAACAAATGTTGAGTTTGCTAAATCACAAATCGAATGAATGAGTGATAAATTGATGAAAAGTTTTGAAGGTGCCAGTAACAATCCGTTTCAATTTCGGCATTTGCAGTTGTGTCACAATTTGGCGGATTTAAGTAAAGTTCCGAGCCCAAAGGTCGTGTTAGCTCCGATATTGAAAGTGGATACGCACGTGATTTGTTTGTACAATGAGCTTCAAATTCTAACAACATACAACAGCATTATTCTAACGAATCGTCCTCGCCTGGGACTTTTGCTCGCGATTTAATAGAAAACGGTTTGAATGGGCGTAAAATTATTATACGAACAATATGCGATAGTATAAATATAAAATAAAATATGTATTTTATTTTTCATAAAATAAAGACAAAAGTGGAAAAAAAAATTTGATGTAATTCAGTCTTGTCCGATCTAGCCAATCCAATTATTTATTACTCTACCCTTCACTCTTCAGTTTATTGTGGTAAGGGATTACAATTGGCACCGTGCATCGGTGTGATCATTTTACGGTGGCTAGCTAAATTCATTTGTACCAGCTGGTCGCCTATATTTGCACCTTTCGAATCCATTAGTAGTGCGTCCAAATCGCTTAAATTATTGCTGTAATATTCATTCAAAAGTTAAATGGAGATAATTTAGTGATTTAAACAAACAATCTACTCACATGACTACAGCCGTCAAACGCTTATTTAAAATTAGTTTTCAAGCACATCATTTACGTTTATGATTATCTTGTTTTACTGTAATATTAGCGATGTGGCACAGAATCGCTTGAAATGGTAAGTGATCGCATCGGCTGTCCCATTTCCGAATTTTATTCAATGTAATAAATCCGCAATTACACAACATTTTAATACACAAGATATTTTGAAAATACGTCGCACAAAATTACAAATTGTTCTCACAATTTTAATACATCTATTAAATATTAAAATTAATTCGAAATTAAATTGTTACAAATGGCGCGGAGTCTTGTTTTGATGTTTATATTTTGACGTTTACTTTTGTATATACGTATACAAAATAAGTATATGTATGCGTAAAAATCTGACAAAAAATCGCGATTTTTTAAAGTTAACCCGGGTAACTAATCCGGGTAAGTTTTTTTTTGTAAATGAACGTGTTATGTCAAAATGTTACCCTGATAGCTCAACCCGTGTAAGTTTTTTTACCCTGACAGCTAAACCCGGGTAAGTTTTTTTTGCCTGACGTTTCGAATGAACTCACTATTAGTTTTAAGGTGGATTTACATATGCGACGTGCGACGTGTGACAGGTTGCAATAAACGTGATGCTTTCTTAACAAAAATTTACATTTGCAACGGATGCCGCCAAGCACACTAATTAAATATTTTTTGTGGTGTATATTTATTGTGTTTTGTCATTAAAAAACAATGTGGCGAAACAATCAGAAATTTGTTTGCATGTTTCTAAATTTTTATGTGTGTGTGACCGTCACGAAAAAAATAAAATTTGTTCGTGTTTCGGCGTGTAGCGTGTGCCGTGTGACAAATGTCAAAATAGTCGTTTATGATTGGCTATAGACACCCGTCACACGTCGCATATGTAAATCCACCTTGGCTGGGTAATAACATTAAAATGCCATTTATCGCATTCTTATTTTTTATTATTTTATTTTATTATTTTTTTATCTGTTTATATTAGAGGTTGAACCTAGGATCAACCTGGATTGAATCTCCAAAAGTTGACTTGGAGTTTTTTTTTATGTTTTAATCTATGCAATGTGTTCTGGGGCCGAAGCACTCCCAACTCTTTCGCAGTTTACTTTTACCGTCCTACTTTACGCATTGCTTGCCAAATCGAGGACGTACGGCTATAGGTCCGATTTACGTAGAACCATCTGCACATTGCATTGCTCCATGCCAGCCTTATAGTACTGACATGGAAGATGGGTCGGCCCATGAGTTGTGCATTCCGACAGGGGGTCATAATTGTGTTCATTTCCATCATCGATCGTAATCAAATGATGAAAAATCCCCTTTGCATCCCGCCCCTATCGGGATTCGAACCCGGTACCTCCCGGTCCAAACGTCAAAGCTTTAACCACTGTGCCATTTGGTCGGTGACTTGGAGTTAATTCGACTCAATCCAAAAAATTTTTTAGGTCGAGTCGAAAAACAACAAAAAAAAAAACAAAAAACATTATTAATTTTAATTTTTTTGTGTGAGCAGTGGTATCTAGGTTTCAGTGGTTGACACTTAGGCCATTTTTGGCCCATTGTGATACCACGCATTCACGCCACATCATTAACCCATTCACCTATTCACCTACTCACACACCTACCACCTGCACATTGCAAGCTCCATGTCAACCTGTACATTGACATGGACAGTGGGTCGGCGCTGAATTCTGCACTCCATCAGAGGGTCTTAGTTGTGTTTATTAACATCACTGATTGTAATCGGTGATGAAAATTCGATTTGCATCTAGCCTCTGATGGGATTCGAACCCAGTACCTCCCGGTCCAAGTGCCGAAGCTTTAACCACTGCACCACTTGTCCGGTCAGTGGTATCTAAATATGAAAGCATATTTTTAGTGATTTTTTTCGATTTTAATTTATTAAGTTTTCTATAAAATTAATTGCATTCATCTAGAGATTTTTACATTTTTTTGGACTCGATCCAAAGATAACTCTGCTAATATAAACACTAGAAGTTAATTTCAAGGTTAACCTGAAGATACCTACAAGTTGACTCGACTCGCAATATAAACCGCATAATTAAGTTAAGTTTTTATTCCTGACTGGTTCCACTTTAGGACAGTTTACAGAGCTCTCTCAATAGAATAAAAAATAGCCTTTACCTTTTTACCTGGAGAACTAAAAAGGAAATGGTTGAATTCAATTGGCTTGGATGAGCAAAATGTAAATGTGTATGTAATTTGTGTGTGTAAATTATATTGACGTAAATACGTATTGACGTATTTTTGTTCGGCCGGAAAAGGGATATGCCGTGTGGAACAACTGATTGTTTCATCGTGATTCTTTCCTCGTTTCGTTCCCCTTTCACAAATAAACTTATTACGTTTCCATGGACCGAGTTAAGGGTTTCGTTGAGTTTCGTCGAGTTAATAACATGGCGAGCTTATCCCAAAGAAGTTAAATGTACAGAATGAGTCTAAGCAAATGTCAAGTGTCACAAATTCGGAGGGTAAAAGAGAAAGCATCTAAATCAACGGGATTACAACAACAAGAAACCAATATATGCACCCCACGCCAACAACCAAAATTGTTTTCTTAATTTTTTCTGATTTTTAACATAAAGTAAAGATAAATTTATCACAAATCACTTGTTTCTTAGCACAATTTACATTTTATTTTATATAAACACTTGGTAAATTTGCTGGTGGTAAGATATTCCTTCTTGAATTTTTTTTTGCATATTTTCGCATTTTTTCACGATACACTTCATTTTGTACAAAAGTCTGTATTTTTTGTTGTCACATAATACACCACTATATAAACAAATGACTATTTCATAAAGTTTGTATTATTTTGATGAATTATAATTGATAATTTTAAAAATTTATAATTTATAATTTTACTGCGCAAAATTAACACGTCACTTCATACAACAACACAAATCGGTTTGACGGGTGCATATAGCGAAATATGAGTAAACCATATGGATTTTTTATATAACCATCCTATTCTGGCTTGTGACAGATGAGATAGCAAATTTTATATGGGTAAAATATTGTCACCTATTCCTCAGTATTTTAACTTCCTTGGCTTATCCATATCGTTCCAATGCTAAACTTGTTTTGACAGTTCAGGCGGTGTTATGTTTTTATCAGTTTTTCCCTATTTTAATCTGTTTCGTGAATATTTTAACCCGTTTTTAGTTTAACTATATTTTTTCTTTATAATAATACTATATTTTATAATAATTCTATATATATATATTTTCTGAATACTATAATTTTTCTTTTGACAGATAGAATCTCATTTAACCCAACTACTTTCGTCGAGTTAAGGAGGATTAAGAAATTTGACAGAAAACTCTAAATCCGACTCGTTTCCTTGATGAAATAATCCGAGATAACCCCGGTTAACTAACTCTGTCATGGAAACACCGTATCTGTCATGGAAATACTACAACTGTTGTTAGTTGGTTGGTGATGGGTAAGAAAACGAGGAAAGAATCACGACAAAAGAATCGAAGTGAGGGGCGGTGGAATCGGGCTAAACTTACTGTATAATCCATTTCCGGCCCGCGATCACAATTGTATATGTAAAAATAGTGTGCGAAAGAGAATCACAAAAAAACACAAAAACCATTACAAACTATGGTTATTGATGTACATTTGTGTGTTGTGGTGGACTGAAATTTTTTTTCTGGCCGGAAAAGAGATAATTCGCCTCCAACTCAAAAATGAACAGTGGGTCGATTCTGTCTTTCCCTGGGAATTAGGAATTGGGAATTAGGAAAAAATTAATCTTTGTGGCACTTTTTCCCAATTTTTTCCCCCAATTTTATAAAAGTGTATTCTGGCAGTGCTGGGAATAAATTTTTGAGGAAAAGAAATTTAGTTTAAGTGTTGGTCACCCACGGTGTTTTAAAAATTAAAAAATACAATTCTGATTATTAATTTTTAAATACAATTCGGAATTAAGAATATTTATAAAATAAATATTTTAAATGACCGATGTTATCGGGTTAAAAATCAAAATTGAAATGGAAAGTTTAATTTTTTTTTTATCCCGTAAACGACTAAATGCGTACGCAAATATTAGTAATAAAAATCTGGTTTAAAACATGTTTAATTGTTTTGATTTTTATTATTTGGCTGCCACATTACATTAAATTACTCGTCATATTATCCGTTACATTATCCATAGTTGTTGTTGTAGTATTTTCTATTTGGTAATTTATGTATTTGAAGAAATCAGCCACAACAATTTTTTTAATAATTATCTTTCTATGTGTTTTCTAAATGATTATGTAAAGTAAAATGCATTCTAATTCGTTGTTTTATTTATTTTATTAGAATTATAAATACAACGTATGCCATAGATCAATTTAAATAATCTTTCCCCGTAGTATTTCATAATTCCCAAGAAAAAAAATTGGGAAAAATATTTGTAAAAACTGCAATAATTAGGAAAAAATTATTCCCAACGAAAATATTTTCCTTGTCGCCAGAATACACTTTTAAGGAAATAATTCCTAGCTGCAACAATACTGTCAATTCTTTTCATTTCCTAATTCCCAGGGAAAGACAGAATCGACCCACTGGGGGCGAATTATGTAAGCATACGAGTACGACTTACGAGTTTAAACTCAAACCACAGAATATATTCTCTATACTATTCTGTGCTCAAACTAATTATGACAAATGCGGTCTTACTTTGGAACAACCTAATTCCATTCTGGTATAGAATAACAGCGCATCCCCAATGCAAAATAATTTTTCCTTTAACTTTTTCCTTTAACATTTTCCTTATGAAGAGCATACCCAATGAATTTGGAAAAGTCAAAGTAAAGCTAACTTCATTTTACAAAATTATTTTTTGTTTACCTGTTATTTTATATTATTATATTATATATTATTTATTACTTTTCATTCACAGGACACTAATTGTTAAAATTCAAATATGCATTCAATATTTTTTAATTTGTGACAAGCAGAAAAACAACAACAACAACCAATTTTGCAAATGCGGTTTACTTCATTGTATGTCTCATAAGGAAAAAGTTAAAAGTATGATAACATTTTTCATAAGGAAATCACCAACCTAACAAAAAAAAATTTTTTTTTCTCAAAATTTTTTTCATACTTTTCTGTAAGGAAAAAGTTAAAGGAATTTCATTGGGGATGCAGTGTAAATTTGTGCTCAAAGTAACAACCAAAGAAGTTTTTTAATTTATTTTTATTAGTTGGTAACAATTACATTTTGAATTTGAAAACAACGTAAAAACGCAACTAAATTTATTCAATTAAATAGTAATGTGACCGATCATTATTGAATATTATTACAAATCATAACTAATTTCTCGTCTTGTTTAGAAAATTTGATGTCAAAATAACAAAAATCACTTTTATATTTTTATTGCCAACATTTAAAAATAAAAGTATTCAATAAAACTGCCCTGTGGGCAAATTCCGGTTCGCTGGCAATTTACCATTATGGCTTTTATTAGTCGAAAAAATTCAATTGGTATAAAAACCCAGAAAAACGATTCCGGTTAAATGACTGAGAATAGAAAAGGGCAGACGTTTAGATACCTTAGAATCTAACGAAATAAGAAAATCAATATTTCTTAACCAAAATATCCTTAACGAACAAAGAGAAATCCGGTTCTCACCAATTACAGACCCCGCCTTTTTCTATTCTCACGTACGCAATAATATACCTTGAATTTTGTTACTCAACCTATGACTCATCGCCTACGTGCGCGATCCGTAGATTAATTTTTATTGCTTATTTTTTATCATTCCTTCTTTTATTTTTTTTTGCTTTTTTCTACTATATAACAAGATTTTTACTAATACAAATCAGTAGATACTCCTGATGATGACCTAACAAGTCGAAATCGATCGAGTGATTTTTTAAACTTTTTGAAAATTATTCAAAATAATTCTGCGAAACAAAAAACAAGTGATTAATAAAAATGTGTTTATTAAGTATTAAAACTACAGGTAGAATAGAATACTTCTATACCAACAGAAAAGTTGGTTAAATTCCAATTTGGAATTACATATATGGGATTGTTGCTGTAAATTTCTCAAAGTAGTGTGTCAACTATAGGTGGAATAAAAAAAATAACAGAAATAACGTAAGAAACGAAGACAAAAAATTATTTTTCCAATTTGACTTTTCGGCTATAGATTACTTAAAATATTAAGTTCATTCATATTTTTCATGTAATATTTTTTTGATGTATTTCCTAAAATCTTGAGTGAAACTACAATAGTTTTGAGTATAAACGTATTACATATCAACAAATATATGTGTTTAAAATTATAAAAAATATTTATATGCGGTTTGAATTACCGCAATTCGATAAATTATTTTTTTAGGTTAGGTTTAGAAAAATACAATTCTACGGTGTAGTGAAAATTATTTGTGATTTTATATTCATATTTGTATATGTGTACATGAATATTTTATAAATAGAAAAGATAATATACACGGACAATTCAAAATTCCCATACATAAAATAATAAACATGCATATTACATTCAACGCACAAAAATTTGTTCGAGTTTTGTTGTTGTATTTGTTAAGTTTTTTATTCTTGGACGAAAATTTTCGCTCGGTTATTCTTTTTAAATGACAGCAAAATAAAACGCAATTTTTCTTATAGTTTTTATTTTTCTTATTCTGAGTATGGTCGAATACATATAAATCCTATCTCTCGCTCTCTTGCGTTATTTTTTTTATTTTTTTTATTCTATCTATAGTTCCCACTTAAGTGGGAACTATAGATAGAATAAAAAAAATAACGTAAGAGAGCGAGAGATATGATTCTTATATATTCGACCATACTCAGAATAAGAAAAATAAAAACTATAAGAAAAATTGCGTTTTATTTTGCTGTCACTTAAAAAGAATAGCCGAGCGAAAATTTTCGTCCAAGAATAAAAAACTTAACAAATACAACAACAAAGCTCAAACAAATTTTAGTGCGTTGAATGTAATATTCATGTTTATTATTTTATATATGGAAATTTGGAATTGTTCGTGTATATTATCTTTATATTTATAAAATATTCATGTATACATATACAAATATGAATATTAAATCACAAATAATTTTCACTACACTGTAGAATTGTATTGTTCTAAACCTAACCTAAAAAAATAATTTATCGAATTGTGGTAATTTAAACCGCATATAAATATTTTTTATAATTTTAAACACATATTTGTTGATATGTAATACGTTTATACTCAAAACTATTGTAGTTTCACTCAAGATTTTAGGAAATACATCAAAAAATATTACATGAAAAATATGAATGAACTTAATATTTTAAGTAATCTATAGCCGAAAAGTCAAATTGGAAAATAATTTTTTGTCTTCGTTTTTTACGTTATTTCTGTTATTTTTTTTATTCCACCTATAGTTGACCCATAAGACCGCATATTTTTTGTTGGTGATAAAGAAGATTATGCTAGTTTTAATTAATTCATTTCCCGCACGTCAAATATATTTAGTAATAGATGTCGCACTTGTTGATATTTATGTATTGTTTTTGACAGCTAAAATCAGCCGATGATTAAAGTTCTGTATGTCAAAGCAAACTCACCAAATATATGTATATTTTTTTAAAAATAATTTTAATAAAGATTTTCATCCGATTTGTGTTTTGAAATGTAAAACAGGATATATACTAAATAAGCAAGGTAATTATTTATCAATAAAACGTGGTTGCGTGTTACAAATACCTTTTTTAACGAAATATTTTTAAAAATACCTAACCTCAAAATTTTAATGTAATAAAACATTTTTAAGGTGTTCCCTAAAAACTCCTATTGTTCCTCTAAGTCGAAATACCTAATTTATTTATTCGTTTCAATTAATGTACACGTACTTTATATGAAAAAGATTGATCACTGCAAAACTTGTGTGAAAATATTAGACCTCAACTTTCCATACGCAATGTCCAAATTACGTATTACAAATCAAGATTAATTCCAAATTTTAACATTATTATGATTATACACGTATATATAAAATATATTTTAGTGTTTATTTTGTCTACAGCTTTAAACTCATCGCATCGATAAAGAAAAACCATACAAAACATGGATGTAACTTCGCCGCAATATATGGTATATCAAGCCCTTCAATGCGCTTGTAGTCAAAATTCAGAACTACTTAAACCTGCTGAGCAAAAATTGGCAGAATGGGAAGTTGAACCTGGATTTTATTCCATTTTAATCGGTATTGTTCAAGATCATACTATCGATGTGAATGTACGGTGGATGGCCGCCGTTTGCTTTAAGAATGGAATTGATCGGTATTGGCGTAAAAATGCACAAAAGTATGGTAAAAAGTTTTAATGTGGTAAAACCCCGACTAAGATTTTTTTTTCTCGATTTTTATTTTCAGTGAAATTAAATCGGAAGAAAAATCTTCACTCAAAAGTGCTCTATTGACAACTTTTAATGAACCTGTACCACAAATTGCATCACAAATCGCGGTTATCGTTGCTAAAATTGCGAGGTAAGAGATAACATTGGCTGTGTGGGGCTGACTCAATTTTTTCTGATGAACTAGGGTGAGTTTATTCAAGTCCGGTTCATGTGAGTTCGCGGAGAATCGTTAGGAATTTTGCGATCCATTATTTCTGTATAACAAGTCGAATTACTGTCGGTACGAATTTGCTTTGTAGTGTAAGTGCACCGGGTCCAATTTTTTATTTAACCTAATCCTTGGGGAATTTAATTAGCAGTTGGTTAACTGCTGTGAGTTGCAAGGGTGTTCGGAGCATTTGCGAATGTTTGAAAAATAATTATTGATTTATCGTCCTTGAAAGGACCATAAATCCGACGGCTAAACAATATTTTATATTGACTAATAATTGAATCATAATAACTTACCAATTGTGCACGTTGGCTAATGATTTTATTCGATGCTGTAAAAAAAAGAATGGTTATTATTTTAATTTGCAAAATTACAATATTTTGATTGGTTTAAATTATCAAAATTTAGCTTGTTATTTCTATAACCTCTTGCTTCAAATATGATTGAAAAATTCAAAAGTAGCTTTTAATTAATAATTTCTATGATTTCCACAAAACAATTCCTTATTTTACGTAAGAAAAAAGTTGAGACGGCTAGAATTTTTATTGTAGATATTATCCAATGTATGTTTCGATACATGCAAGTTCTTCAACCTTCGTTACAAAAAAAAAAATGTCCTCCCTTATTCCATCCAGTAAACATATTTTAATCGGAAAAATAAAAGAATGGTTTAAATTTAGTGCATGTTATTTTGAAACGGAGCCATTTAAAATGTTTACACCGCCTTATGATTGTCTGTTTTAAAATAATTTAATAAAACGTATCTATTTTCCAACAATATGAAGTTTAGACTTTAAAAATGTTTAAAATATAATAACTAATTTTGTCCAATCAAGCAAAGTTTTCAATAAAGATGTAACTTTTTATTGAATCATTTTAAAAATCGTACTCATTCACGAATTATCTCTATAAAAATAGCGAGGTTCTATTGGCGTTAGTAACGTACTCGCAAGTACTCCTAGCTACTCATCATAACTACTCAATAAAATTTTTTGTTTACTTATGTTTTACTTCTAACTAACAAATTTGCGTTCCATTGAACATCTACTAAGAAGTACATGCAAGTACTTTGCTGAAGCCAATGGAATCCGGCTAGTACATATCGTATATCTGAAAACTTACTATTGTGTATTTTAATATTTCGTAAAATTTTTCTAAATCGTATTTTTTAGGCATGATTGCCCACGAGAATGGGGAGAACTTATTCCCAGACTCCTAGAAGTAATTCAAAAAGATGATCAAATTCAACAGCACAGAGGACTACTGACATTGCAGCACGTAGTCAAAAGTTTATCATCACGTCGTTTGGCTCCTGATAAAAAGTTATTTGAAGTAACTAGCTCAAGACATTAAATCTAATATGTGGTTGCTAACATTAATTTTTATTTAATTTACAAATAGGAACTAACAGAAAATGTTTACTCGTTTATTTTGCGTTTATGGGATGGTTTTACCACCCTCTACTTCCAGAGTATCCAAGAACAAATTTCACCTGAGATCAGTATATCATATCTAGAAAAGGGAATTTTATCGTTAAAAATTTTACGGAAACTAACGATCTATGGTTTTTATCGGCCTCAAAAATCTGAACAATGTATGATGTTTGTCAAAGCCCTATTTCAGCGGTTAAAAGAATGTCTAGAATGTCGCTTACAGGTGAAAATAAAATATCCGGATAATACTGTAATCATTGAACAAACGGAAAAATTTATCCTAAAACAAATGAAAATTTTAAATGAATTTCTCGAATTGCATCCGAGCGCTTTTCTCGAATTTATTCCGTCGGCCCTTGAATTTGCGTTTAATTATGTTTTTAATGAGGGGACAAATATGATCTACGAAGGGAACGTGATTTCTTTTACGAATTTCGCGATTAATTGTATAAATTTGATAAAGGGAATTTTATCGAATAACGCATATTCGAGTGTCGCGGAACGTAAGAACACTCTAACGGGGAGTACAAATACCGACCACACGAAAGCTATTGCATGTAAAAATGAATTTTTTACTCAAGAACGTCTTAGCTATATATGCGAGAAAATCATAATGCATTATTTCTTACTGACGAAAGGAGATTTGGATTTATGGGATGAGGATCCAGAAAGTTTTGCACTGGATGAAGGAGGGGAATCGTGGAAATATTCACTGCGGCCGTGTACAGAAACGTTTTTTTTAACACTTTACTCACAATTTCGGCAGATTATTACGCAGGAGATTATGAAATTTATTCAACGGGCACAAATGACTACGTTGACTACTGAATCGGACCTGAAAGATATTTTAATAAAGGATGCAATATACAATGCGGTCGGGCTTTCAGCATTTCAATTATTTGACGAAGTGAATTTTGACGATTGGTTTCAAAATCAATTACTCATCGAATTGAAAATTAAGAGTAATAATTTTCGGATTATTCGGAGGTCTGTTATATGGTTGATAGGTCAGTGGACCGGAATTAAATTTTCTAAAAAGCTGCGGCCTCAAGCGTATGCTGCGTGTTTGGAGTTGTTACAACCGTCGGAAGACATGGCTGTAAGATTAGCTGCCTCAAAGTAAGTTTGAATATATTTGAACGCGTAAGTTTTATTTACTAACACGTTCTCTTTCACATAGGGCGCTTATGAAAACTATGGATGATTTTGAATTCGAACCGGCAGCATTTTTAGAATTTTTGGAGCCTTCATTTGGTTTACTATTTAGTTTACTAAAGGAAGTGAAAGAATGTGATACAAAGGTAGGTTGTTGGTCGCTAAGTACATTTGAATTTAGATACGTACATGATACAAAATACTTATTATGGGGAAAACATAAGTTAAAGCGTTTGAATTTTGTTGTTGTATCTCGTTTCAGATGAATATTTTATATATTATGTCATTTATTGTAGAAAAAATGAGTGACAACATCCATACCCATGCAAATAATTTAAGTAATTACTTACCGTTGCTTTGGGCGGAGAGTGAAGATCACAATATGTTACGGTGTGCCATTATTTCAACATTGGTATATCAGTTGTTTGTGTCTTGTCGCTTTAATCTATTAATCTCGACCATTTTCTAAAATTTATTTTCAGCTGCAAATAGTAAAAGCTTTATGTGATATTCCTCAAAAATTAGCACCATTTTTGTATCCCGTAATTCGAATTAGCACGGATGTAAATGAACCATCTCATGTTTATCTATTGGAAGAGGGACTTGAGTTGTGGCTCATTGTTATCGAAAATAGTACAACAATGACTCCTGAACTTCTGCAGCTATGTGCTAATGTGCTTCCAATAATAGAAAATTCGTCCGAAACTTTAAGGACATGTCTTTATATCATACAATCTTACATTTTATTAAATCCTGAAGTATATTTACAACGTTATGGCAAAGATGTTGTAACAACTTGTGCCTATTTATTAAGTGATTTACGTCCAGATGGAATTGTAATGATTATGAAATTATTTGAGGCTTGTTTGCGCGCTAAACCGGAATATGCGATAGAGTTGTTAAGACCTGTGTTACCGGATATAGCAAAGTAAGTGAATTCACATTAGCGATTTGTTAAATTGGATTCAATATTTAAAACTTTAGCTTTCAGTGCAAATGGGTTATTTTAAACCTAATTTAATTCGATAGTTAAAACAAATCTCAATTGATTTCTTTAAAAGAATTGTAACATTTAAATTCAAATTAACTCATCAAACTGTAACATTATTTTCATTTTTTGTACCAAAATTTTATAATCTACCTTGCAATAGAAATGCTTTAGTGTTTTAGTATTTGAATCAAATTTCTTATCAGCATTTATCTTTTACTGTTTTGCCTAAATTTTATTTTATTTTAATGAAAATTTTATATTTTCAGGAAAATCTACGAAGATAAAGAATATCCAATGGTTATGTCAATGTATTTAACAGTTATAGCTAGAGTTTTACTATTAGATCAAATATCTTTTAGCCAAATATTGCAAGAAATGAACACATCACAACCATTAGAAAAAATTCTGGACGTGTGGATAGCGAAAATGCCATTAGTAACGCATCAAGATAAAAGGAAACTTCTAAGTATTGCTCTGAGTAGTCTGATTACAGTCCAAAACGATATAATTTTTAAACGATTTAGCGGAATTTTAATCAATATTTGTGAGACACTAAACGATATCATGAAAGAAGATGAGGAAGGTGTTACTGCAGAGTAAGCATGATTATTTGTCTTTAATAAAAAAGAAATTGTATATTCATTTTTTTTTATAGTTCACTCATCCTGTCAGAATCAATAGACATTGAAACTCGAGCCATGTGGAGCATGGAAGATTTCGAATATAAAACGTATCACTATGAACGGTGTAGACAACTATCGCTAAAAGATCCAGTACACACGATCGTTCTCAAAGACTATCTTCAATCTCAGTTAATACTTTTAAAAACCCAATTAGGTGATGAACGATATACAACACTTATGTTATCAGTTGATAAATCTATTTTATCAAATTTAGTAGAATTCGTAAGCATTGGAATTTCAGTGCCACCATCTTAAAATTCTCAATCTGAATTGTCTATATATATTATATATCTATACCTTGGTAGAGAACGGGCCAACGATGACTTGGAATCATAACAGCTTTGGCGAGTTTTCTATCATGGCGGTTATCCTTATATAATATTTATTTATTAAATGTAAGACTTAGAGAGTATGAATGCGACAAGATTTTTTTTTTATCATTTTGTTATATAAATTTAATAACTGCGTTATTTGTTAATTGAAAATATATAATTTATATTATTAAAAATACATACATATTTAGTAAAACAAAATCTCTTAACAAGCAAAAGGAACATTTTTAAATTTAGTTTTTTAGTTACTATATTTCTAGGTACTGCTGATGAAGTAATCATGGAACACATGGGTTTTAGGTTACCATTGCCTTGACTTTTGTTTGATTTTTGTTTTGTTTTTTTGTTTCTAGAAGATACATCGTTTGCATATACGAACACAAATTTACGATTTTTGCTTTTTTTTTTTTTTTTTTTTTTATGTGGCACTAGCTCCATTAATTAGGTGCCATTTGGCTACGATTTTTGCCCAATTCAGATTTTTCTTTATTTCTTTTTAATTCATTTAATTAGTAGTTATTTTTGTTTCCTAATAAGTGGTGTTGTCTCCTCTTGCGTTTATGACATTGGTATCTTCTGGGAATGGAGCTAATCAACGTATCGAAGCTATCTTGTGGAATTTGTCTCCAGTGATCTAGAAACGGATTGCATAGTTGCTTTGTTGAAGTTGATTCCATGCGTGGTCAACGGGATTTAGATCCGGGGATTGTGCAGGCCATGGTAACATGGATTTTACGTGCTTGCAACTAGTCTGTTGTGATCTTGCTGTGTGGGGCCTTGTCATGCGTTAAGATGAATTCTGAACCGATTTGTGTTGATGATGGAAGCAGGATAGGTAGGATATCTCATTTTTGTAATTGGCTGCCGATAAGTTACCTTCTACTGAAATGAGATCAGTTCTTTTACCACTCACAATTCCAGCCCATACCATAACAGTGCCTCCACTGTATCTGTGCACTTCTTTCAAAACTCTTAGCCTTTCGGCGTTACCAGGTTGTTTTCATATTGTTCTAGTATCTGGGTGAAATCCGAATCTCGGCTCAGTGAACAAAACTGGCCATTCATCACCTTTCTGTCCAATTTCTATGATTTTCACACCAATCATTTCTAAGCTCTCGATTTCCATGTAATATCGGTGGTCATCTCAACGCACGGCGAGCGTGTAGATTGTTTTCGTGTAGTTATTCCTGATGGTTTGCTCACTAGCATTTAATATTTTCAGTTGTCCACAAGCATGACTGTAATTGTCGGGTAGTTAAAGTTGGCTCTCGGTCGACTTGGAGTTGAATATAACGGTCCTGCGCTGAAGTTGTTAATCTTATTCGACATGGACTTCCAGTCATACATGGCCGTTGCCATAACCTGCATATAACGGTACGGGACACATTCAAATGACGGGCAACATCTCCTTGGTTTCTTTAATTTCGAAGCATTCCTACTGATTCGTTCATTTCAATACGAGCTAGATTACGATGTGTATTGCCGTATTCCATACTTCTACACCAAATTTTAAAATCACTCTTTTAGGAGCTGAAATAGCTAATCACTCTTTTAGGAGCGCAAAACTGAATGAAGTCTGAGACAACAAATCAAACCATAGGCTAAAAACAATTTTTTGAATAATACAATAATCGTTTTTACCGTTATCCCTGAGGCCATACTTCGTTCATTCATTCAAACAATTTTTTCGATCAACCATTTCTTGTAAACAATTCAGAACGTCATTTTGGAGCAATATGGTTGATCGAAAAAATTGTTGGAATGAAGGAACGAAGAAGTATGAATCCGACCTGAAATTTTTTTGGTATTGTATGTGCAATCGATGTATTTTCTAGAAACAAAACGAAAATCAAACCAAATTCAAGGCAACGACAATATAAAAACCATGCATTCATTTACACTTTTGATGTGTGTATAATTTGTAATTGTCGGTGGTATTAGACTTCATTATTAGATGATAACCCTGCAAAGCGTATTCGAACAATATTAATTAAAATGCTTAAATAAAAATTGGCCGGTATGTACCATCGTATGGTTACGTTCTCGTTGTTTTCTTGGGATAATTGTCGTTACATTAGTTTTTCTTATTATTTGATCGCTAGTGTAGAATTTGTATAAAAAAGAGAAAACATACTACTTACTTTATTATATAATTAAAACATTCTTTTTTGAATAATAATGAAATGAATTTAATAAAAATTCCATTGTTAATTAAAAAAAAGAAATCTAAACAAACAAAATTAATTTGTATTTTTTATTTTCCTTTAATGATACCATTATCGTTCATCAATAAAAATTTGTGAAATTCGTTTAATAACTTTTGTAAATACATCTGTGCCCTAATTCTCTAAGCAGTTAGATAATTTGTAAACGTGTAAACGATAATTTATCTTGCCTTTTTACAATATTCACATTCTCTAATTGCACTCCAAGATAAAATGTAAAATTATTTATTTATTATTTACTTATTCAAAAAAATATAAAACGGTTACGATAAATAAATGTCAAAACTTAACACACTCTTATGATTTACGTAGATTCATATTTAGACTGAGGTCCCATTACTATCATTCCCATTTAAATTTCAATATTAATTTTATGGATACAAGTTATTCTAAATAGCATAAATATTCACAAACAAAAGTTCAAGTTGTTATGAGTTGTGGTATGGCTAATTTCACAGGTTAAAATTTTATACAATTAATTATCTTAGCATTTTTAAATGGTATTCTTTAAACAGTTTTCTTTACCCAAGATATAACTATTAACATCAAGTGAACAAGATAACATTAAACGCCAAAATGAAATTTTAATTATTTTATATCCTTAATAACTCAAAAAATACAATCTAGAAACGTAAATTCTTGCATAAAAATCAAAGCCAGCTAGAATTACACATAGCCCCAAAAATCATATTAAAAAATAGTCGGAGCCGGGAGTTATTTGATATTCAAATCAAGATAAGGTTAGATAAAGATATAAAACTAATATTTCTTTACATCGTATGGTAAAAACGAGACGTGTACAATATAAGTCTTATTTACAATTCATCCGTTGGATTTTGATTAATATTATATATTGTAAACCGTTTAAACGTTACTCTTTATTCTACGTACAAAATCACATTATTCTGTAATTATTATTTACGGTATGCTTTTGAAATTCAATCAAATTTGTATTAAGCAGATCTTAATTTCAGTGTATTTTATTGTTGAAGACGAAATGCCTACACTTTCAACTTAGCACTTTGTGATCGTGCGAGTTAACAATATCTAAGTATAATAGTCTTATCTTGGAATCTGAAATATTTTCTGTAATCCCGGGATTGTATTATAGAACAGTGGTTCTTAACCTTTTTGAACCTTTTGTTAAATTATCTATAATAAATTTATTTTTTTATTATTCCTTTATTTTTTTTATATAATATAATAGATATAAAAAATAACTTTATTATTACATTATCTATTTTAACTTTTTAACTTTCATACTTTAAAATTTGGTATTACGGTTTCACTGGAGATTCGGCATTATACTTAAAATGTAAACATAAATTCATGTATACAAATATTAATAAGCAAAATTTAGTAAACTACACGAGCAACTAAATCGACTCAAGCCTCCGCGCGTACAAAAAGGCGTATTTTTTTAAAATAGCTTAACCGATTTTCGTAAAACAACTTTTTTTTGACAGCTTAGTATTTTATCTTTGCAAGGACACCTTTCTCATTAAAATCTATACAGTACTTTTCAAATTAAAGCATTTGTAGCAAAATGCAATGTTTCGGTGAAAACAATTGGCGTTATCATGGATACTACTCCAGAAAACGCCGCACAAGTTGTTGCTTTATTGCAAGAAGGACGCAATCAACGAGAAGTCGCTCGTCAGAAACATGTGAGTGTCAATTTGCTGTCTCAAGAGTATCCAGAAGGTTTCAAGAAACTGGTACCTTCAATCGGAGACCACATACCAGCCGGTATCGGTATCGAGGAACGATCGATTTGTCATCCGCACTACACTGCGAAATCACCATCTTACGGGTGTCGATGTGCAGCAGGAGCTAAGACAAGTTTAAGATGGAGCTGACCAACATTAATGGACAGTAAGAAGACGCTTGAAGGAAACCAACCTTACTCCAAGACGGTCCGTTAGATCCCAAAATTGACACCACGCCACCGCAAAAAGCGGCTCGAATTTGCTCGCAAACACATAAATTCGAGCATCGAGCAATAGAGGTCCATTCTATTCACTGACGATTGCAGAATATGTCTCCACTTCATGGTAGTGATAGAAGAGGCCGAGTCTACCGGCGTCCAGGAGAGTGATTTTCATAGTGCTGTTTTGCTGAAACAGTCTCGTACGGTGGTGGTTCGTGCATGGTATGGAGTCACATATCGCTTGAGGAAAAACAGATTTTGTTTTCATACCTGGTTGAGGCCGTAGTGGAGGTCTGACCACTGAAAGATACATCGAAGACATTCTCTTGGATCATGTAGCGCCCTACGCAGAGTGCACAGGGGAAGATTTCATATTGATGTAGGACAACGCACGTACGTCTAATGTGTAACTCTTTGCTTGGTTCGAAAGGTTTTGGAGATATCCAGGTCTTACGAAGCTAAGAACGTTCCATGTTCCCATTTTTAAAGCGTTGTCCGTATACAATTTTCGAGGTCGAGTTTGTAATGAATCCGATATGGTAAGCCTTTTATTAGAGTTCATAACTTAACTGTTTTATGAGGGAAAGTTGTTGGCCTGCCGCTCAACCAGCTTGTTACGTGTGTGGGTCACGTACTGGTGATAATCTTAAGGCATCCAATCCTGCCTTGAACACATTTATATAGCGAGCTGCTTGATACAAGACAGACGCCCGCTTCATCCGCTCCTAACCTGGCGAACAGACGCTAGTTTGGTATTGGTTTTGAGGCGCCAACAGGATTTCCCCTATTCGTCTGCACTACACCACCTGATTCATTTAGAGTTACCCAGGGAGCACCGGCGAGGAGGTATGAATCTAGGACTTTGTCTCCCAGGCGGCGAAATCCCTTCATGGGATGTGAAAGCCAGAGAAAGAGTATGATAATGCACGGTGTCACAGCTCGAACTACTCGGCAGTCAATGGATGAGGTTGGACTCGAGACGATGGAGTGGCCAGTCCTCAGTCAATACATGAATTAAGCATTTATGGGACGAACTAAAACGGAGAGTCTGAGCCAGAAATGTAGCACCATTTAACAGTGACCTCAAGATTGCGTTGGATGATGAGTGGGGTGCATTCCTCCCAGTCTTTGTCAAAACCTGAATAAAGTCAATGAAGGCGAACCGAATGCGAACTGTAGTAGACGCATTGTAAGCATTACTAAGTATTAACCAATATAATTGTTTTTGTTTTTCTTGAATTTTTTGTTGCAATTTTAATTTAAATATCCTCAATATTTGTTTCATAATCATCAATTTTGGTTGCGCTTTCATTCAAAATTCACTATAAAAAAAGTACTGAACCAATTTGAAATATGAAAATAGTGTCATTTTAAAGTAAAAATATCAGACTTTGAAAAAAATAATGTCTTGTGAAAATCGGTCAAGCCGTTAAAAAAAAATCGTCTTTCTGTAAGCACTGAAGATTTGATTCGATTTAGTTGCTCGCGAGTGTATGTAAGCTAAATTTTGTTAACAACTTTATGATCAACTGAACATTCGTATTTTGTTAAAAAAAATGTCTAATTATTTTTAAAATTGCAAGCATTAATAGTTTCTTAGAATTACTTAGGTTTTCTGCGGTGTTAGTAGCATATTTGCATTTATTTCTTCTGTAATTACAAAGTTGTATATAGGAAGAAATAAGAAATTAAAAAAAATAAATAAGAAAACTTTATCTTTCTTATTTCACTTTTCAATACGATATTCGCTTATACATCAATTTTCTTTTTATTATATTCTGAAGGAAATTTTGAAAACTTTGGTGGACCCCAGCAAACTTCTTACAGACCCCCAGGAAGCCGCGGCCTCCCTGTTAAGAATCACTGCTATAGAATTTTAGAATTGCGATTAAATTGCAAAAACTATGCGTTTTAAGCAATGAATCATTTAACTATCAAGTTTAGTTAGTCACTGGGAATTTTCCGAACTCCAGAAGTTCCTTAACCAATAATTTTTTTATGTGATTGGGGAGACCAAGTCCTATCAATGAAAATTTATTAATCGAAACTATTTCTAGTATTTTTTTTTTAAATTTATTTACAATGCAATCTGTTTTGGGACTCAAGGCTCGCCTTGCTCTTTCGTGGTTGTAATTTTTACGTCCGTACTTTATGCCTACTCAGCCAACTCGAGGACGTACTGCTATAGGACCGATTTAAGACCATTTGCGCATTGCAAGCTCCATCCAGCCTATACTGGCATGGAAGATGGGTTGGCCGATGGATTTTGCACATCGACAGGGGGTCATAGATGTGCTACATTTCACTACAGATCGAAATCTGTTGATGAAATTTCACTTTGCATCCTGCCCCTATCGGGATTCGAACCCGGTATCTCCCTATCCAAACGCCAAAGCTTTAACCTGTGCCATTTGGGGGGACGTTTCAGTTTTACCATTTATTTTTTACCTTGAATTAGTGTCTAATCTAAAAGTGCCTCTAAATGAAATATTAAACAGTAACTAACTGAAAATCTTTTTACGCTATTTGCCGTAGGCACTTAGCGAAACACACTTATACTTAATAAACACATTTTTATTAATCACTTGTTTTTTGTTTCGCAAAATTATTTTGATTGTTTTTAAAAAGTTTAAAAAATCACTCGATCCATTTCGACTTGTTAGGTCATCATCAGGAGTATCTACTGATTTGTATAAATAAAAATTTTGTTATATAGTAGAAAAAAGCAAAAAATAAATAAAAGAAGGAGGGATAAAAAATGAGCAATACAAATTAATCTACGGATCGCGCACGTAGGCGTTGAGTCATAGATTGAGTAACAAAATTGAAGGTATATTATTGCGTACGTGAGAATAGAAAAGGGTGGGGTCTGTAATTGGTGAGAACCGGATTTCTCTCTGTTCGTTAAGGATATTTTGGTTAAGAAATATTGATTTTCGAATTTCGTAAGATTCTAAGGTATCTAAACGTCTGCCTTTGGGTTGTATATGTAATATGTCTAAATTGTTCAAGCTAGCTGTATGATTTTCTGAAGTTAAATAGTTATGGAAAGTTGATTGATTGCAACCAGACAAATGTTCTTTAGCTCTAACTCCAAAATTGCGCCCAGTCTGAACAATATAGGAGTAACTACAATCATTGCAATTGATCCTATAGACACTAGACACCAGATTTGGAAAGGCGATCAACTCTAGGTTTATTGTTAAAAATCATTTTCTTTATTGTGTTATTAATATAACAAGCAAAACTAATATTGGTATAATTGGACACGATGTTGCTAATCCGTTGGCTCGTTTTTCCTATATACTCGAAACTACGCCAATTTTCCCTCGTTGGACTATCCGGTGGATAAACACCCGTTAAAGTTTTACGCTTTAGCTTTTTATTCAATAACTTTAATATAGTCCTAGTTGCATATTCGTTATTCGTTGCTATTTGAAGAATTATGTTAAGCTCAGTGTTATAATTTGAATTTGACAGAGGGCGATGTTTATTAGTCTATCTATGAGTGAGTGGAAAGCTGACATTTTAATATTATGGGGATGGTTTGAAGAACTAGGGATAACAGCGTCTGTATACGTGGGTTTTCGATAAATTTTGAAGTCTAAAGAAGAATTAATTCTGGTTATTGTTATATCTAGAAAATTAATACATTTATTTTCTTCTTTTTCCAACGTAAAATCAATGGTGGGATATTGAGAATTTAACCAAGTAAGGAAAGAGTCTAACAGTCTATCAGTTCCATTCCATAGACATAATATGTCATCAACATATCTATACCAAATGATTATATGACGAAAATAAGGATTGTTATTTGATATGATCATTTGTTCGAAGAAATTCATGAAAATTTCAGCCAACAAAGGTGACAGAGGGGAGCCCATGGGTAGACCATCAGCGAATTTGAAATATGTATTATCAAAACAGAAATAATTTTGTTTAATACAAGTCTCAAAAACTAACTTCAGTTCACGACGTAAGCTCTCATCTACAACATCCCTATCTAAGTAATTACAAACTATTTGGGACAAAGTATTAATTGGAGTAGAAGTGAAAAGACTGGCAACGTCAAATGAAACTAGTTTTGAATGTAACGGAATGTCGACGTCTTGAATTTTGTTAATCAATTCTACCGAGTTCTTAACCGAGTAAGCCTAAAAGAAATTAGTATGACAATTGAAAAAATTTATGAAACCCTTACATAGCTTGTAGGCAGGAGCATTGCAATACGCCACTATTGGTCTAATCGGAATGCCTTCCTTATGGATTTTTGGTAAACCATAAAGGATCGATGCAGATGGATTCATGACAGAGTACTTCCAACCAGTTCCATCAAATAACTTCTTTCATTGGTTGATACACTTACTAACCGAAGCCTTAAAAGACTTAGTTGGATCCCTGCCAAGCTCTATTGCTTTGCTTTCTGTAATAACATCAGAAATCTTATTGCAGTAATCGACTTGTGTAAGCACGGTAATTGTATTGCCTTTATCCGCTTTACACGCTATTAGTTCATGGCCACGTAGTTTTTTCTTTATCGCACCAATCTGCTTTTTTCTACTACATATATAAAAATTTTTTTATTTATACAAATCAGTAGATACTCCTGATGATGACCTAACAAGTCGAAATCGATCGAGTGATTTTTTAAACTTTTTGAAAACATTCAAAATAATTTTGCGAAGCAAAAAACAAGTGATTAATAAAAATGTGTTTATTAAGTATAATTGAAAATCGTTAAATAATTTAGATTCAATTATATATCCCTTTATCCCTATATCCCTTTTCCGACCCGCGATCACAATTGTGCGTCTACGAAACAATCATGTCAAAAATTTATTTTTGTACGATATTTTGGGCGAACGTACACATTTGTGTATACCGCTTAAATCGTTTTCGTCTGAGAAATACTACTATTACTATACTAATAATAAAACAATTAATATGTTATCAAAAACAAATAATTAATACTCGTCAGTTTTCTTAATTGTGCAAGTGTATTTTCTCTCTCTCTCTCTCTAGCATTTACATCCCATGAAGGGATTTTGCTGCCCGCACTATGGTCCTCCATCCTTCTCGATCCATCGCTCTCGTCCTCCAATTTCGACATCCTAATACGAGTAGGTCTTGTTCGACGTCGTCACGCCATCGTAGTCAGGGTCTTCCTCTATGACGTACTCCGGCTGGTTGTTGATGGAACACTTTGTAAATCATTCGTTGTTGTGGAGATCTTGCAACGTGGCCCAGCAATCTAACTCGATTAGATTTGATGAAGCCAATAATATCGCTACCTCCGAGAAGTTGCTTTATTTCGTGGTTCATGCGAATCCGATATTCATTTGTAACGATATGACGTGCATATCGATACATGAAAATTTTTTTTGTCATGCTGCATTGTGTGTGACGTGACAATGTCGATTTCTGACACAAAACATAGGAAATAACGATATTGCATGGATTTAAGCATTTACAAATTATCGGTGGTTTTGTGATTGTACACATAGGTACATACATTTTATTTCTCTTGTTATATATACCCCACTGCATAATTGTTTTAATGTTTGAGTTTATGACTGGATTTTGTGTATAATAATTAATCTTTTTGTGGTTGTACATCTTAGTCATACTACCAGAGATGAGTTTAACATTTTAATTTTTTTTTTGCGTAATGATAATTCGCCATTCGATCCTGGATATGTACAACTCACTAAAATAGTATGTATTGTTATTATCTAAACCTATGTACTCAATTTTTTCATTACACATACTATGGTCTGGTATACGAATCTATGAAATAATAAAAATTGGGATAGCATTTCATTCGAATTATAAAGTTGAAAGTAAAAATATCTCTCATTTAAAAAGTGTTTTGTTTTGCATATTGTAATATCAAGGATATTCAATAAATTTTAATAATTCCAAGTGAATTTTTGATAAAGGTTAAATCTTTTTATAAGTGATTTTGCTATTATACGAACGAAATTATTAAGTGGAAAACCCAACTAAAAGTGTGAATTATAAATAGTGGTCGCCAGAACGACATTGTGTTTTTGTTTGTTTTCACAATCGCTAGATACTCCATTTTATTGTGTAAGAGGTACGTTAAAATTTCTTATTGTTGATTTTTATTACACCGTGCATTTTACCTAAATACCTTTTATATTATCTTGCTGGTTAATTAATTGGGTTTCTTTTCTCCTTTCACGTTTTGCTTCCCTTAGGAGGAAAAACAAAAAAACAAAGTTCCGCGGAGCGGATTATTATGCATACTTGGATAAGCGGACGACCGCGCTTTCAAATGGCCTTGTAAGGATTATATACCGCAATAATTATAGTGCCAAAAACCGTGCTGTATCAATTCTTCAAGCACAAACGTGCGAAGAATTATTTTTTTTTTGGGTAGTTACTTGTATCAGTGTAACTTTCATAATTCTTATCGAAAAAAAAAAAATCCAAAATAGAATAAATTTTTAATTACGTTCAATTTTATAATATTAGTTAGTAATTAGTAATATTTAGTTTTTGATTCGATCGCAAGGAAAAAAAAAAAAACTTTTCCGTACGTTGGTCCGCAATAAATACCTAACGGCAACGGGGGTAAAGTAACTTTAGCGATACAGTTTTTTTTTGCTAAGATAGTTTATTATGAAGATCTTATTATATTCAATTATTGCTTTTTGTTATTTTTATTTTATAAAAAAATCAGTTATATTTTTTTTTGATTTCTTGCATCTTATCTATATAATCTTATTCCGACTATTTAGTTTATTCGAAACTTATTGTGCCAAAGTGCGTATTATTCGTATTATATAATTTTTTTTTGTATTTTACTCCATATTGGTTATAATTTGATAAAACTAAATATAACGAATAACAGATTACCTTAAATTCTTGTTTAGATAATATTTTTTTTATAAATTGCTTAAAATGATACTTATTTTAAATTTGTGTTATTCAAAATCATAATTTTGTTTTTTTTTTATCTTTATTTTTTTTGTTGTTTAAATTTCAAAATAAATTAAATGGAAATAGTTATATGGTTAAAAATTTAATTCTTTCATTTATTATAATTAGTATTCTTATTTTTCTTCTCTATTTATTGTATATGAATTAGCATGATTGGCTAATTATTTCAAGTGTGGGATAGAGCGCAATTTTAACCAGACTCTAAAAACCATGTAATTGGTGAGTGTTCAGTGATTATTTGGTTCATTCGTTCATTTTTTTCTTTCCTTCTTCTTCAGTTCTCGTTTCGCATTTGACGGTTATTCACGATCCTATACAGCTGTAACAAGACCCACCCAACGACCCCGAGCCTAGCCGCGCTAATATACCGTCGTACAGTGTTGATAGGATAAACATTTTCTATACGTAACCACCGTATGTGGCTAACACCCAATTAAGGTCATTTTATTTTAAATCCGGTTAGCCACAAGGCAGTGTGTTACATAGTGGCGCCCAAACTTAAGGTTAAATCGTTATGTTTTTTTTTGTTTTTTTGTCGCAATACAGACTATACTTCTACTTTATGTATTGATCGGTTAGTGCGTATGCTTCAATTATGAATTTTCTTCAGTATAATCCACATGTTTTGCAATCGTAATGTATATCTATATTAATTATGATCATTAGTTATCGGTTATAACGTTACACTACTACCTCCGGGTATTGATTAGGTTTACTTATATCCCTTAACAAAAAAAAAATTAACCTTACAGTGATTTGAGTTCTCTATTCTTATTCGTTAATTGATATTAGGATTTTCACTCATTGTAAAGATTTCCTCTCATTACGAACTTCACTATTCAATTAATCAATCCAGATTGTAAATCTTTGATCGTTTGATGGATTAAATGGTGAATTTCGCAATCTTTCCACTTCGTTTTTTTTTGTGTTCCAAATAATCCCAAAACCTTTTTGTGACTTGTTATTGAGTTGATGGTTGAGTTGCCTCTATTCCAAAATATTATATTATTGACATTTCTATATATATATATATTATTTCAAATTTTCGTAATACTTATTATTAAATTAGTTTATATTCGTAACCTGGATTTTCGTATATATTATTTTTTTCGTAATTTATTTTATTTACCACTTAACATAATAATTTATCTATAATGGATCCTCGACTACTTGATGTAGATGAACTAAGTGTAGAATGTAGGGTTCGTAATATCAGAGGTTACCCAACGGATGTATTGTTCCAACTCGAAAAGGCTTTCGAACTAGAGTCGGATACACCGGCATTACGACCTTACAAAATGCATTCTGCTGCTAGGAAAAAACCACAACACGAAATTTCAAAATGCTCCAAGAAATTATCTGAATTGAAATCCCAAATGGAGAAATTAGACGTATCAAAAGAGCTTGAAATTAATGTTATACGTGGCTTAGAGACCCGACTTATCCATTTAAACGGTCGATTGACAAGAGCACAACGATCACCGAAGTATGGTAAACAAGCAACAGAACTTTTAGAAACTACTCAAACGTTACTTTTAAAAATACAATCCGTTCTACAAGATAACACCGACTTAGAAACTACTCTAAATGAGATTAAAGAAATGCAATTGGAAGAACCGGGCGAAATTTCAGAGTCAGAGGATGACAATGAAATCCCTGTATTTGATTATTCTGAAGGAGCTAGACATAATTATGAGGACAAAAATAGTACTCCTCTAACAAGTTTAAATTCTTCTAAATCACGAAGATATATGAGTGACACCCGTACCTTAGCTAGATCTGGTATTTCGTATGATGGCCTTTCTAATGCAGTTCCCGTGGATTTATTCTTATTTCAAGTTGAAACATTGGCGAAGTCATTAAATTTAGCGGATGAATTGTTATTTACCGAAATATGTTTTGTACTAAAAGGAAACGCGTTACGATATTATTGGACATATCGACGCTCGAATCCAAATGCTACATGGGCACTTTTTCGGAATGATTTGATAGAGAGGTTCAAAGATCGGAGAACGGAATTTGAGCTTCGTCGCTTAGTGGAATCCCGAAAACAACATCCTAAAGAATCATTTTTGAACTTTTACAATGAAGTTTGGAGCCTGACCTTACAATGTAAGAGGACTTATTCTGAGGAGGAACTAATAGATGTGTTAAGAATGAATATGCATCCTGCGCTGCAGTTAAATTTGACGGACAAAATATTTGATAGTGTTCAGACCCTCATAAAGAGCGCAACTGCGTGGGAAACGACTTGGTCGCGCTTGGGTATCAACATCGACACGATTGTGTCCGGAAAAAAATCTCTTCATGAACTTCATCTACATGAAGGTCAATTTAATGCTTCAGAAATGGAACCACCAGGGGAGGATGTTTTTACCGAGATTGCTCAACTTAATACTTCTAAAGCACATCGGAAGTCCGTGACATTCGACAATATAAATCATAATAATATGTTCATTTGTTTTAATTGTGACGACATAGGTCACACATTTCAAGATTGTCCTTTACCGTTAAAACGATTTTGTTTTAAATGTGGGTATAAGGATTTTATAGCATCCAATTGTCCGAAATGTTCGGGAAACGCCTTGCGGGTTCCGAGGCAGTCTGGGAACTTGGTTACCCCAAAACTAATATTGATGTCCCAGAAAACCGACAATGCGTGCAACACGGACCAGAACGGAAACCAACGCGAACAGAACATTGGGAATGTGAATCGGTAGATTCTGACGATTCCTTCCATTCCGCTACATTCTTAGATACTAATCATAACTTTAATGAAACCCTAATTAATAATAATTCTTCATTTGATTCTAATAATTTTTTATCTTATTCTTATCCACCATTAGTCAATCAATGTTCAGTCGGTACTAAATCGATTGGCATTCAAACTGAAGATATTTGTTCTACATATGATTGTGATACTGTATCGGCAGATGATATTCATATTAATCTTAGTAATATAGCTAAATTACACAAAGTTCAACCTTCTGTCAAGCAAAAGATACGTACACGTCTTTATTGGGATAAAATTCGACAGTTCCATTCCAATATTTTAAATTCAATGATTTCCAATGATTCCAAAGATAAACGACCCTACGCAGATGTTCTAATTGATGGTTGTCATTATCATGGTTTACTTGATAGTGGAGCTAGCGTTAGCGTATTGGGTGCAGGATCGGAAAAACTCTTAAACAATCCAGATATTACACTGCATCCTCTAACTACTTCTATATCTACTGCGAGTGGTGAATGTCAGCGAGTTTTTGGATATATAAATGCTAAAATTACATTTAATGGTGAAACTAAACTCATTAAATTATTAATTGTTCCAAACTTACAACAACCCTTATATTTGGGAATAGATTTCTGGAATTCATTCGGATTATCTATTGTACCACACACCATTTCAAGTTCTTCTATATTTATGTTGCCGAACGATTCAACAACTTTAAATGAACTAAATCCTACAACCTTTTCTTACGAATCTACTACGGATCATCATGTATTGTCTTCTGCAGATCAAGAACGATTATGCCAAATTATTGGGAAATTTCCATCTAGTTCGAAATTAGGTCTTGGTCGAACGCACCTTGTACAACATGAGATCAAACTTATTGATAACAAACCAATAAAGCAACGCTTTTATCCCGTTTCTCCAATTCGACAATTGCAAATTAATACAGAAATCAAGCGAATGTTATCTCTTGATGTCATCGAGGAGTCAACCAGTGCGTGGAGCTCTCCTATTGCCCCAGTGCCAAAGAAAAATGGTCAAATTCGTCTTTGTCTTGACGCTCGACGTCTAAACGAAGTAACACAAAAGGAAGCGTATCCTTTACCCTTAATAGAAAGTCTACTCAGTCGACTTGATCATACCCGTTTTATATCAAGCCTCGATCTCAAGGATGCCTTTTGGCAAGTACCCTTGCACCCCGATTCGCGAGACAAAACCGCATTTTCTGTGCCAGGTCAACCTCTATTTCAATTTAAAGTGATGCCATTCGGCCAGTGCAACGCGCCCCAAACTCTTTGCCGTCTAATGGATAAAGTCATCCCCCATAACTTACACGACCGTGTTTTCACATATTTAGATGATTTGTTAATTACTTCAGCAACATTGGATGAACATTATGACCTGCTTGAACAAGTTGCTGTTCTCTTAACTACTGCCAACTTGACTATTAATGTCGAGAAGAGTAATTTCTTACTCAAACAAATTAAGTATTTAGGATATCTAGTTGGAGACGGATGTCTTAAAACCGATCCTGAGAGAGCTAGAGCAATCCTTGAATTTCCTATACCGCGTACTCGAAAGCAAATCCGACGATTCATCGGGATGTGCGGCTGGTACAGGCGGTTTATTAAAAATTTCTCTATCATTTCTGCTCCGCTAACCAATTTATTGAAAAAGACACAGAAGTGGAAATGGTCTGAAGATACGCAAAACGCATTTGACAATCTTAAAGAAGCCTTATCTACAGCTCCGGTACTATCACATCCGAATTTTGACGAACGCTTCTATATCCAGTGTGACGCCTGTTCCAGTGGAATCGGAGGAGTTTTGTTTCAAATCGATCAGCATGGAGCTCAAAAGCCCATTGCTTTTTTCTCGCAGAAATTAAATGATGCACAAAAAAATTATTCCGTTACGGAATTGGAATGTTTTGCTGCGGTACAAAGTGTTCGTAAGTTTCGCTGTTATATTGATGGTTATACCTTTACAATCATAACAGATCACGCCTCTTTACAATGGTTGATGTCTCTTAAAGATCTTCAAGGCAGACTAGCTCGATGGAGTTTAAAATTACAGCCCTTTAGTTTTGACATTCAACACATAAAGGGATCTCAAAATATCGTTCCGGATACGTTATCACGTGCATTTGAAACCCACGTTGAATCGATTCAATCTACTTTAAATGATGACAATTTTCAAATTGATCAAAATTCACCTCACTTTCTTCATCCCGCATATGTAGAACTAATTACTACACTAAAATCGAAAACTAATGTTAACAGTAATCTTCGCGTTATGAACAATAAAATTTATTTTACTGATCAATTCGGAATTAATAGCGCAATTAGTGATTTACCCAAGTGGAAACTATATGTTCCATCTCCATTAGTGCTCGCGCTAATTCATCAAGCTCACGATCCCCCGTCGTCCGCACACTTAGGAATCGGGAAAACATTAGAGAAATTAAAAAGATATTTTTATTGGCCCAAAATGTTAGTTACCATTAAAGATTACATTTCGAAATGTGAAATTTGTAAAACATGTAAAGCACCTAATCAAATTTTACAGCCCAATATGGGGAATCAACTTGTAACGTATAGGCCATGGCAACATCTTTACTTAGACTTTTTAGGACCATATCCAAGGACTAAACTCGGTAATACATATTTATTTATTGTGCTTGATTCTTATTCTCGTTTTGTTCTTTTATTTCCCATGCGTAGTGCGAATGCAACTTTGTTGTGTCCAGCACTTGAGAATAACATATTTCACGTATTCGGGATACCTGAGTCTATTTTAACCGATAATGGACCTCAATTTTTATCAAAAACCTTTCACAATCTTCTTCAACGTTTCAATGTAAAACATATTAAGACTCCCAAATACTCCCCACAGAGTAATGCGAGCGAAAGGGTTAACCGTACATTATTATCAGCAGTTCGTTCGTATATTTCTGATAGTCATCGCAATTGGGATGCCCATATTCATGAGATTGCTTCTGCCCTTCGAAATTCTGTGCATTCATCGACTGGATTTTCCGCGCATTATTTAGTATTCGGACAACACAAGATTATGAATGGTTCAGAATATCAACTGTTGCGAGATTTAAAATGTTTAGAAGACTGCTCGATCGTTATTCAACAAGCCGATCGTTTGTCTTTAGCTCAAGAGAAAGTTTTGCATCACATGCATCAAGTACATCAGAATAACGAAAGACGTTATAATTTGCGGTCGAGAAGTCGTGAATTTCAGATTGGTCAAATTATTTATGTACGCAATTTTGTTCAAAGCGATGCAACAAAATCCTTCGCGGGAAAGCTTGCTCCTAAATTCATCATTGGTAGAGTAAGGAAATTGATTGGTAAAGTTGCTGTCGAAGTTGAAGATATAAGTGGTAAAGTATTAGGCACGTATCATATGAAGGATATTAAGACATAAACTTTCGCCATAAACATGAACCATGTTAATCGATGTAATTGCCCGGCTTATGAGACGCATCTCAAGGTGTGGGACTTGTAACGAATTGTCTTTAGACAGATCGAAATCTCGTTACCACCTTCAACCTATCTAAACTTACCCGATACAATTGTATACATATTTGCAGTGTTAATCATGACCTGCACAATATTCCTTAAATTCTAATGTAATTTTCTAAATGTATACAAATTGTTTATGTTACTCAAATAACATAATAAATGTATTTACATTTTACCTGAATAAACCATTTTTATATGAGTTTATTCAGTGTGTCTATTACAACAACGTTGAAGGTCGTTGTTCGTAAATATTGCTTATAAGTAAGTACACTGCACTCAATTTCCCACGTTTGCAGTAAATATAATGGTAATGTCGTTCAACTAATAATCGCATGGAAATTTCTGATTTTTGGCACATGTTGCTTAATCAACAAAATATATGTATGCGATTATTGGTGATATCCGAAACCCTGAATTTCTATGTGGATTATTAATGGAAATGGGGGGGGGGGGGCTATTTAGAGGTGATTTCAATCATTTAAATAGTCTGATTTTTGTTTGAGAAGGGGGATTATGTTTTGGAAGGCAGACGGTGGCAGTCTTCATAAAATCGTTTGAGACCATTGTTGGACTAAGCCGTATTGTATTTGAACATAAAAAAAGGTTTAAGTTGAGAGGACAATAAAGCACAAAGTTTAAGAAAAATCCGTTTATTTTTATTTTTTGGGAGTTGTATTAACGTGGTGAGTATGTACTAAACAATATTTTTATTCACAGGTATAAGAAAAAAAAAGGAACTAACATATAACCGGTCCAGGCTGTACTAGTGAATAAGGAATTTCGTGTGACGTTTTTCGTCGGAAATTCCCGCTGTTGACTAGTATAGTAACAAGGTGCATGGCCAAGCACCTTTCTTATTACTAACCCGCGGCCACGCGCCGTTACTTAAATATAGATATTTTTTTTTTTTGTTTTGATTAATCGGACACCTTGCCAATAATAATGTGGTAAGGGCCGAATAATCAGCGGATCTTGTGTGGCTCATGCCGAATGGGTAAGCCAACTGCTAGTGATGGTACTCACGGTTCCCCCTCCTTAACTCCCTCGCGATTGGGCGAGACGTCTTTCTTTCAACATCAAAAATGTTAGCGGTATACTAGGCTCGGTTCACACCTCCATCCCCCACGACCATACATACCTCTACCCTTTGAGCTACGGGCTAATGCCGCTTGGAGGGAATGTGAACAGGGATATTATTTTTGAAACTGTTTGCCGACAGCAAACTGTTTCATTATGGCGCCCAAACTAGAAGCCCGAAAATAATCGTATTTGTTAAATACAGGCTGTGCTTGGTTAGAAATATCAGACGCTATCATCTTGCTTTTAGTCTATATAGTTTTTCTGAATGATCCGTGTTTTGATTAACTTAATCTAGCTATTAAAGCTAGTTAGTTGAAACCAGTGGATGCACACTCAATTATTTGTGCCAACCAGAAGAGGTTCATAGTGATTAGTAGAATTCTTTCGAACCCATTTGGGTTGTTTAGTTCCCCATCAGCGCAAAATGATATTTCTTACTCTAAGTACAGTTGTTCCATATATATGGGAGAATAAAATTTTCCCAAACAAAATCATCCATTAAGATTGTTGTCTTCATACAGCTTTCTCAACTTGAGTTGTTTATGACCCAGTGAGGGAGAGTGTTATGCGCTCGCGGTTGTAATGTCAATCATTCCTTTCTTGCCTGCAAATGCAGGGGGTATAAAGGACTTGACATTCTATCGGCTTAGCCGTAACACTACATTAAACTGGTACAAACACCCAAGTTTCACATTTCCCCAAAAATAATTGTAATTTGTTTTGAGTTCTTCAAAACAGATTCTCCAAAGAAATTCGACTAAAAATATGAATTTCCTGGTGGTCAAACCACACAGTGCATAGTTAGGTTTCGCGTTCAAATCCGCTTTGTATATTTAAAATTTTAATCATCACCCTTTGGGGTGTAGGTCGTATATCGTCTACATTTAGTTAATCACGTCTAGATTTAAACCTATTCAGTTGTTCAGATATCTTTGCTCTGCTATTAGGCGAGTATGACTGCAGGCCTGGACATAAACTGAGTAAAGTTACGATACGCATTGTGGAAATTCTTAACGATAGCCGGCGAGTTACCGTTCCTTCTGGTAGTCCATTGTGGTATATACAGTTATAGAACTCAAAAACCACAGGTGATTCACAAGCATATCTTCGGTTAGCTACTCGCACAGTCGTGATCCTTTGCTCGCGAAGCTTGACTATCAACTGTGAGGATGAGGGCAATTGGAATATGCTTGGCCAGTAGGTACAATTTGTGGGATTGCTAATCCAATCCGAAAATAGCAATGAGAATCACTCAGGTGTACATACCGAGTTAGGACTCTCACTGCATGATTTAAATTGGATGTGCACTTTCGCCAAAAAAATTTTCATTCATATTTTAACCTATCCCATTCCTTTTTCAACCATCACCAGAGCACCTGGACCTCGCTCGGCGGGGGCTGCACAGGATCCGCCACACCAAAGTTATTAGAAAGTTTATAAACAAAAATTGAATATAGTGTACCAACCCATCAGAAGATTAGAAGAAGTGAATTAAGACATAAGGCGTATTTATTTTGAATTACCAGCTTAAAAGCGATAGTAAAAAGTAGAGGGTGTAGGAGTTTGATAGCGATATAAGTTGGGTTAATGAGAGGACGAAAATTAAATAGGTTATAAGTATTACGGAAGATAAGTGAATTTACAATTTAGGAATAAGCAGTTATTAGGTAGTTAGTAGATTTTTAGGGTTTGCTAAATAATAGAATGTCGGAGAAGAAATTGTTTAAGGTAGACCATCTGGATGAGGATGAGTTGCGCATCGAGTTTGAAGTGCGTAACCTGGTGGACAAAATCACTCCAGGGAACGTAACCGAGACTCTAAAATTGGAGTTAACGCGCAAAATAGAGAATGAGTCCAATAATTCGTTTTTGGTCCCTAAAATAGCACATGAAGCGGCGCGTAAACAACCCGCAAGGGAGATTACGTTGTGCTTAAAGAAATTGAGCCATCTACGTCAGTGCATGCTGGATGGAGTTATTAGTTTAAAACCAACAGCTGAATGGTTACCAAAACTGGCCACCAAGTTCGTGCACCTTCAAGGAAGAGTTGCACGAATTGGTAGGACGCCTAAGTTTGCAGCATTAGTAGGACCCCTTAGAGATGCTGTCGAGTTTGGTGGGGAATTAGTGTCCCGACTGTTGGCAGGTGAGTTAACTATTGAAGATGCCCGTACGCAGTTGGGCAGTTTAAAGGTCCCAGAAGAAGCACCAAAGCAAACAGAAATCAATGATGACGGCCAAGGTAAAGGTGCAGTATCTAAACTCAAGAATCCAGTACAAATGGCGGCTCGAAAGGATACTGAGCTATTTCACCAAAAATTAGACCAAATACGACTCGATGATGATATCCAAAGGGAGGAATCCTTCGAGTATGATAGTGATGAATACCAACTTATGCCGAATTCTACGCATCGGACAAGTAAAATTAATGAGGCAAAACTACGACAGGAGGTAAAAACATGGAAAATCAGTTTCTCTGGGTATAGTAGCGAATTGACAGTGCAACGTTTTCTAACCAGGATTGAATGGCATGCTAAACGATCCCAGATACCACTTGATAGTGTGGTGGGAGCTCTTGACTTGTGCTTAGTTGAGGAAGCTCTAGAGTGGTTCTGGAATTCAGTTGACCGCAACCCAGAGATAGACTGGAGCAGCGTGAAACAAGAAATGGCGTTACGCTTTGCTCCTAATATCACAGAGGATGATATACACCGAATGCTAAGTGATAGAAAGCAAAAATACCCCCGCGAAACTGTCCAGGAGTACTATCAGGCAATGCAAAAAATCGCATTACAATCCACAAGAACCATTTCTGAAGGCGTTATGTACACTTTTATAAGAAGAAACATGCGTCCAGGATTGCAAATGGCGATGCACAACGAACCAAGATTTGCAACCCTGGCCGACTTCATTCGTAGGTGTAGCACGCTGGAGCAAGTGTGGCGAAGATTTGGACATGTTCCGGAAGCCACCTTCGCACCACCCAATGACTTGACACCTAGCAATTACGGCAACCAACCTTTTAGGCGAAGAGTTGCGTTCAACACACAAACTCCTAAGGTACATGAGTTTATGTTGGAGCAAGGGGAAGTGGACGAACCCTTATCCATGCTTAAAGCAACTTCTGGTTTTCAAGGCTACAATATCGATCCCGGAGAATACCCCACAAGGACTCTGAAGTCAAGTGGTCACTCAAGTCCAATAATCCGACCACGTCTGATGGATGAGCAAGAAGGGGATATGGGACAGTATGAAATGCCCGATACGACCCCATACTACTTAGCCAATTCCCAGCCACAAATATGTGCCATCAATCAACAGAATAGAGCCCAGTCCATCAGGGGAAACCCCATCTTTGACCCTGTGGGTCAGCAAAACTTCCAACAAGCCACAGCAGTTCAGAGAATTCACTCTCAGCCCCTGATGAGTGGTGCAAGGTTTAAGTGTTGGAACTGTGGGGATCCTAACCACACATTCATGGGTTGTCGCAAACTTGTCTCTCATGTTTTCTGTTTTGGTTGTGGAACAAGAGATGTATTCAAGCCAGATTGTACTCGCTGTACCCCATCAACGGAAAACTGGAGATCGGAGATGAGGGAGCCTCGCCAAACTCGTCTCCAGAACACACCTCCGAGGCCAAAGAATGCCACAGAAGAGGCAGCCAGCAATACGGACCCCGAATTGTACCGGCTGCACCGAGCTTAAATATTAAAAATAATAATACACACCGTTCGATATCTTGTCAAACAGACAACAGACAAAGGATTCGAGCGTTAAGATATTTTCGTTTGCGACGATGGTGGCGCAAGCAAATATTATCATCAATAATTCACCAAGGGTTAGATCATCGACCATATGTCAATATAACTTTAGACGGAGAAAATATTCGTGGTCTTCTCGATTCCGGAGCCAACATAAGTGTGTTGGGTAAAGGAAGCGAACAATTTCTACAAGACCATGATTTAAAATATTTCCCCCGAAAAACTCAGGTGTTTACTGCCAGTGGTACACCTGAATCGATACTCGGATATGTCACTATACCGATTACTTTTGGAGGACAAACTAAAAGTTTGCGTCTCTACATCGCGCCCTCACTAGAGCAAAGGTTATACCTTGGTACTGATTTCTGGACCACATTCAATCTTCAGATAACAGTATCCGAGCTCAGTTTACCAGGTGATATCAGTGATGTAGCCTCCAAAGTAAATGCAGACAATAGCCAGCATGTGTTAACATCAGCACAGCTAGAAGAACTAGATAGAATTAAATCGGAATTTCCATCGTCTGAAAAGCTAGGTTTGGGAAAAACACACTTAGTGCAGCATGAGATAGACACTGGTGATGCTAAACCAATCAAGCAACGTTATTATGCCATTTCTCCTGCTAAGCAACGTGAAATGGATAAAGAATTGGAACGAATGCTGTCCTTGGGAGTGATTGAGGAGTCTTCAAGCTCGTGGAGTTCACCAGTTACTGTGGTTCCCAAGAGCAATGGTAAGGTTAGGTTGTGTTTAGATGCACGAAAACTGAACTCGGTCACGGTGCCAGAGGCATATCCACTGCCAATAATTGACGGTTTGCTCAGTCGCCTGGAAAACACTAAATATATTTCCAGTTTAGATTTGAAGGATGCATTTTGGCAAATCCCATTAGAACAATCTTCAAGATGCAAAACCGCCTTTACAGTGCCTGGCAGACCCCTCTATCAGTTTACCGTGATGCCGTTCGGTTTATGCAATGCGGCTCAGACGATGTGTAGACTAATGCACAAGGTAATACCACACGAACTGCATGATAGAGTATTCGTCTACCTAGATGATCTCCTCATTACTTCACCTACCTTCGAAGGTCACATGCAGTTACTCAGGGTTGTAGCAAAACATCTGACATTGGCCAATCTAACTATCAATATTGAGAAATCTAAGTTCGTCCTGACCCATTTAAAATATTTGGGCCATATAATCGGTGAAGGCTGTATTAGAGTAGACCCAGATAAGGTTAAGGCGATACAAGATTTCCCCGTTCCTAAAACTGTCAAGCATATTCGGCAATTTCTGGGAATGAGTGGGTGGTACCGCAAGTTTATACCAAGATTCTCGGAAGTAGCGACCCCACTCACCGAGCTCCTAAAATGCAAAGGCATTATCCAGTGGAATGAGCAGGCACAAGAGGCATTCATTAAATTAAAGGAATGTCTTACAACTGCACCAGTGTTAACGCATCCAGACTACACTCGTACCTTCTTTATTCAGGTAGATGCGTCAAAGACAGGTATAGGGGGTGTCCTCTTCCAGAAAGATAGTAAAAATGAGGAACATCCCATCGCTTTCTATTCTCATAAGCTGAACGGAGCGCAAAAGAATTATAGCATCACAGAGTTGGAATGCCTGGCCGCAGTTCTTAGCGTAAAGAAATTTCGAGCCTATGTTGAGGGATATGAATTTGTCATTATTACGGACCATGCCAGTCTGCAATGGCTGATGAACCAGACTGATCTGTCTGGGCGGTTAGCTCGTTGGAGTCTAAAGCTACAAGGTTACAACTTTAAAATCGAGTATCGTAAGGGGTCACAAAATGTAGTGCCGGACGCTCTTTCTCGAATACCCGAGGAGGAAGTAGCTGCTCTTACCATGCATGGAACGAATTTACAATTAGACCTACAGTCTGCTGAATTTACACGAACAGTATACTTGGACCTACTGAAAAATTTTCAAGGCCACAAACCAGAAAATATTAAAATCTCAGATGGGAAAATTTTGATTCACCTACCGAGTAGGAACCCTGATCATCAGACAGACATTCCAGATTGGAAACTATGGCTCCCAGTCAGCCTAGTCCCAACAATTCTCAGTCAAGCGCATGAACCACCTAATGCAGCCCACATGGGTATGGCTAAGATGATTGAGGTCATACGCAGAAGTTTCTACTGGCCAACGCTAGTAAAAGACGTGCAAAGATATGTACAACAATGTCAGGTTTGTAAGCAAACCAAAGCCCCAAACACCACTTTGAGACCCCAAATGGGCAAATACAAAGAATTCGAACGTCCTTTCCAGAAGTTGTATCTTGACTTCCTGGGGCCATATCCCAGGTCTAAGAGTGGTAACACCCACCTGCTAATAGTACTGGATCACTACTCGCGATTCGTGCTATTAAAACCTCTGCGAAATGCAGTGGCCAGTAGGGTCGTACAATACCTGGAGGAAGAAATGTTCCCGGTATTCTCCGTGCCAGAGACTATCTTGACGGACAATGGACAACAATTCAAGTCCAAACTATTTCAGAGCCTCTTGGATAGACACGGAGTAAAACATGTTTTTACTCCAGTTTACTCACCCCAGGCTAATGCTTCAGAGCGCGTCAATCGCTCAATCTTAGCTGCCATTAGGGCATACCTAGAGGAAGATCACCGGAATTGGGATCTCCATATCCCGCAGATTGCTAGTGCACTGCGCAACACCGTGCATTCCTCTACATCTTATTCGCCGGCATATCTGGTCTTCGGACAACATTCCGTTCAACATGGCTCTCAGTACCCCCTATTGCGGTTATTGGGAGGAGGAGCTTTGATGAACCATTCAGTTCAAGGGAAAGACGATCGCTTAGCGTTAGCTCGAGAACTTGTATTATTCCACCTTGATCAAGCGTACAAGCGGAATGCATCCCAGTACAACCTGAGATCAGCAAGGAGGGAATTAGCAGTCGGACAAGAGGTGTGGGTGCGAAATTTTACCCAGAGCAACGCTAGTTCCAAATATACAGCTAAGTTAGCAAACAAATTTGTACCCGCCACAGTACAACGCCGAGTTGGGACAGTAGCCTATGAGCTAGTCACGAGGAATGGCAACCTACTCGGAATTTTCCACGCTAAAGATATTCGAGTGTAGTAACCCCACTGATTCTGTAAAATACTCCATCTCATGGTGGAACACTTGGATGCACTTAAGCGTAAGAGGAAGGAGTTGGAGAAGGAACGAAAATGTAGGAGACGGGAGGAGAGAGAAATAAAGAAGAAGGAGGTGACGGCTGATGGTAGCGCGGGTAATACAGAGCTCGTTGTCGCGGACCATTCTGTCGTTACACCATCTACGTAGAACTAGATATCTGAATAGATGATGTAAAGACAGAATGAAGAATGGTATATCGAATACCATTGCAAGTAGAGTTAAGAGAATAGGATAGGCTATATAGGATAGGTTAAAGAATAGTATAGGAATATGGTAATAATTAGCAATTAATATTATGAATTAAGTAATAAGAACCGCATATAAGACACAAAGTTAACATTATTTTCCATATTATGTGGCCAACAAACAACAAGGGAAAAAAATCATAATGAGGACATACACAAAAGGTTATCCATGGATGGTAGAAATAGGAGTAGTGTTGGTTTTCGTGAAATCGCTGGGTGGTAGTGTGTACAACGAGTTTCCAAACAACCCAGGCATATTCATGGAGGAAATAGGAGGAGATTATTAATACCAAACTAGTTACTCCAACACAACTGAGTGAACAACTCCAAAAACTACAAACGATGATGCCGAAAGATGTCCAAATACCTGAATACCAACAGCACTGGGTTCAGCTATACAAAAGCTTACGTTTTGGAGCCCGAATTCTCGGAAATCTGCTAATCTTCGAGATAAAGGTCCCATTATTAGGACACGAAATATACCATATATATAAGGCTTACATAGTACCAACGAGGTACAATGCAAGGATGTACATTTAGTACCGGACGCAGACGTGACATTACTGGATCAACAGGGGACATGGTACTATCAGATGTCAGTTGCGGAGTTGGCCGAGTGCACGCAGTGGGAGTCCGGGGTTCAACTATGTAGACAGCAACGCACGTTGTGTAATGCTCAGGTGGATAATAGGTCATGCAAGGTCCATATATTACAAAGAGAAGAACAAGCATGGGGGAACACAACTAAGCCAGGAAAATCAGTGGCTGATATTCAATGCACAACCCGAAAGAATTACAGTCATATGCAACAATACCACGGAGTACCAAAAAAATCCAAGGCAGTGGTATACTTCAGTTAAATGCAGGTTGCCAGAGGGCTACAATTAACCTCTTGCCTAGTTTCAATGTAAGCCAAGTTTGGTTGGACAAAAAAATAATTCGGACCCCGGGGGTACTAGGGAAGTTGGACCCGGAGCTGGAAGATTTGGCCGTTGCAGTAAACTCAATTCACGAAAAACAACATTGGCGACGAGTGAATGTACATGACCTCAACCACTATGCAAGTTCAGGGATAGTGCTCATCATAGGGGGGATACTAGTCATTAGTTGGAGGCGGCGCCGTAACATCAGGAGAGTCTGGAAAGCCACTACTAAGCAGCGACGTAGCGAGAACCAACTACCAACCTTCACACAACCTCGCCGGCGTCACAGTCACTGACCAGATACCTCAATGATGAATGGATATACGTTAATGTTTATAACTTTATAAGATATTAATTTTAAAAAAAAAAAAAAAAAAAAAAAAAAAAGGGAATCTTAATTGAGCGATTTAAAAAAAAAAAAAAAAAAAAAAACATGAATAAATACATAATAAGCTTTAATAAGTTTTAATATATAGTTAAAATATAAGAAATAGTTAAAATTACTTAATAATATTATAAAGAAATCTGTATTTAGGTTATAAAAATTAGATTAGTTTGCCCGGCTGAGACTTACTCAGGGTGTGGGGCGTCCGCCACGTTGATCGCCTTTCAATCAGTTCTCGACTCTATCTACTTTCCATAAGAGCATGAGATCTCTTTTAATCTCAGGATGGGTTTCCCCACGGTGTAACGAATTGTCTTTAGACAGATCGAAATCTCGTTACCACCTTCAACCTATCTAAACTTACCCGATACAATTGTATACATATTTGCAGTGTTAATCATGACCTGCACAATATTCCTTAAATTCTAATGTAATTTTCTAAATGTATACAAATTGTTTATGTTACTCAAATAACATAATAAATGTATTTACATTTTACCTGAATAAACCATTTTTATATGAGTTTATTCAGTGTGTCTATTACAACAACGTTGAAGGTCGTTGTTCGTAAATATTGCTTATAAGTAAGTACACTGCACTCAATTTCCCACGTTTGCAGTAAATATAATGGTAATGTCGTTCAACTAATAATCGCATGGAAATTTCTGATTTTTGGCACATGTTGCTTAATCAACAAAATATATGTATGCGATTATTGGTGATATCCGAAACCCTGAATTTCTATGTGGATTATTAATGGAAATGGGGGGGGGGGGGCTATTTAGAGGTGATTTCAATCATTTAAATAGTCTGATTTTTGTTTGAGAAGGGGGATTATGTTTTGGAAGGCAGACGGTGGCAGTCTTCATAAAATCGTTTGAGACCATTGTTGGACTAAGCCGTATTGTATTTGAACATAAAAAAAGGTTTAAGTTGAGAGGACAATAAAGCACAAAGTTTAAGAAAAATCCGTTTATTTTTATTTTTTGGGAGTTGTATTAACGTGGTGAGTATGTACTAAACAATATTTTTATTCACAGGTATAAGAAAAAAAAAGGAACTAACATATAACCGGTCCAGGCTGTACTAGTGAATAAGGAATTTCGTGTGACGTTTTTCGTCGGAAATTCCCGCTGTTGACTAGTATAGTAACAAGGTGCATGGCCAAGCACCTTTCTTATTACTAACCCGCGGCCACGCGCCGTTACTTAAATATAGATATTTTTTTTTTTTGTTTTGATTAATCGGACACCTTGCCAATAATAATGTGGTAAGGGCCGAATAATCAGCGGATCTTGTGTGGCTCATGCCGAATGGGTAAGCCAACTGCTAGTGATGGTACTCACGGTTCCCCCTCCTTAACTCCCTCGCGATTGGGCGAGACGTCTTTCTTTCAACATCAAAAATGTTAGCGGTATACTAGGCTCGGTTCACACCTCCATCCCCCACGACCATACATACCTCTACCCTTTGAGCTACGGGCTAATGCCGCTTGGAGGGAATGTGAACAGGGATATTATTTTTGAAACTGTTTGCCGACAGCAAACTGTTTCAGACTGCCCCACGACTGTAACGATATGACGTGCATATCGATACATGAAAATTTTTTTTGTCATGCTGCATTGTGTGTGACGTGACAATGTCGATTTCTGACACAAAACATAGGAAATAACGATATTGCATGGATTTAAGCATTTACAAATTATCGGTGGTTTTGTGATTGTACACATAGGTACATACATTTTATTTCTCTTGTTATATATACCCCACTGCATAATTGTTTTAATGTTTGAGTTTATGACTGGATTTTGTGTATAATAATTAATCTTTTTGTGGTTGTACATCTTAGTCATACTACCAGAGATGAGTTTAACATTTTAATTTTTTTTTTGCGTAATGATAATTCGCCATTCGATCCTGGATATGTACAACTCACTAAAATAGTATGTATTGTTATTATCTAAACCTATGTACTCAATTTTTTCATTACACATACTATGGTCTGGTATACGAATCTATGAAATAATAAAAATTGGGATAGCATTTCATTCGAATTATAAAGTTGAAAGTAAAAATATCTCTCATTTAAAAAGTGTTTTGTTTTGCATATTGTAATATCAAGGATATTCAATAAATTTTAATAATTCCAAGTGAATTTTTGATAAAGGTTAAATCTTTTTATAAGTGATTTTGCTATTATACGAACGAAATTATTAAGTGGAAAACCCAACTAAAAGTGTGAATTATAAATAGTGGTCGCCAGAACGACATTGTGTTTTTGTTTGTTTTCACAATCGCTAGATACTCCATTTTATTGTGTAAGAGGTACGTTAAAATTTCTTATTGTTGATTTTTATTACACCGTGCATTTTACCTAAATACCTTTTATATTATCTTGCTGGTTAATTAATTGGGTTTCTTTTCTCCTTTCACGTTTTGCTTCCCTTAGGAGGAAAAACAAAAAAACAAAGTTCCGCGGAGCGGATTATTATGCATACTTGGATAAGCGGACGACCGCGCTTTCAAATGGCCTTGTAAGGATTATATACCGCAATAATTATAGTGCCAAAAACCGTGCTGTATCAATTCTTCAAGCACAAACGTGCGAAGAATTATTTTTTTTTTGGGTAGTTACTTGTATCAGTGTAACTTTCATAATTCTTATCGAAAAAAAAAAAATCCAAAATAGAATAAATTTTTAATTACGTTCAATTTTATAATATTAGTTAGTAATTAGTAATATTTAGTTTTTGATTCGATCGCAAGGAAAAAAAAAAAACTTTTCCGTACGTTGGTCCGCAATAAATACCTAACGGCAACGGGGGTAAAGTAACTTTAGCGATACAGTTTTTTTTTGCTAAGATAGTTTATTATGAAGATCTTATTATATTCAATTATTGCTTTTTGTTATTTTTATTTTATAAAAAAATCAGTTATATTTTTTTTTGATTTCTTGCATCTTATCTATATAATCTTATTCCGACTATTTAGTTTATTCGAAACTTATTGTGCCAAAGTGCGTATTATTCGGGCGCGAGAACCGTATCATAACTTATATTCACAGGTGTATCAACGAACTTGGGTAAAGCGCTTCACCAGGGACCTTGATAACTGTTGGGTAAGTTCTTGTTGTTATTATATAATTTTTTTTTGTATTTTACTCCATATTGGTTATAATTTGATAAAACTAAATATAACGAATAACAGATTACCTTAAATTCTTGTTTAGATAATATTTTTTTTATAAATTGCTTAAAATGATACTTATTTTAAATTTGTGTTATTCAAAATCATAATTTTGTTTTTTTTTTATCTTTATTTTTTTTGTTGTTTAAATTTCAAAATAAATTAAATGGAAATAGTTATATGGTTAAAAATTTAATTCTTTCATTTATTATAATTAGTATTCTTATTTTTCTTCTCTATTTATTGTATATGAATTAGCATGATTGGCTAATTATTTCAAGTGTGGGATAGAGCGCAATTTTAACCAGACTCTAAAAACCATGTAATTGGTGAGTGTTCAGTGATTATTTGGTTCATTCGTTCATTTTTTTCTTTCCTTCTTCTTCAGTTCTCGTTTCGCATTTGACGGTTATTCACGATCCTATACAGCTGTAACAAGACCCACCCAACGACCCCGAGCCTAGCCGCGCTAATATACCGTCGTACAGTGTTGATAGGATAAACATTTTCTATACGTAACCACCGTATGTGGCTAACACCCAATTAAGGTCATTTTATTTTAAATCCGGTTAGCCACAAGGCAGTGTGTTACACATTGTTCGCAACTTTAATAGGACCAAAAATTGAACGGATGACCTTTCTTTCGAACGTAGATAATAATCTACAGTCGTTAGAGGTCATGGTCCAGCTCTCGCTTCCGAAAGTCAGCACAGGTCTTATAAGTGCTTTATAAAGTGCGAGCTTGCACGACTGCGATAGGTGTTTAGATCGCAATAATTTTAATTGGGCGTAGAAAACTCGTTGTCCGGCAGCGATTCGGGCTGTTATTTCTGCCTGCATATCATTCAAGGATGTTATAAGTGACCCGAGGTATTTAAAATTTTCGACGCTATCAAAGTTATGGTCGAAAATTTCGAGATTTGCCATGGAGATGTTCCTGGGTGTTGTTAAGAATTTCGTTTTGGTACTGTTCACCTCCAAACCAAGTCTTCTTGCGCAGCGGTTGAGCGGTATGAAACTGTCCTTGATGTCGCTAGGTCTTCGGCCAAGAAGCACAATATCATCTGCATATCCAAGAATTTGGCCTGATTTATTGAATATACAGCGCGAAGTTTCAATGTTGCTTTTCCTCACTACGTACTCAAGCGCCAAATTGAACAGCACAGGCGCGAGTGCATCTCCTTGTCGAACACCAGATGTTATTTGAAAAGAGTCTGACACAGATCCTTCAATTACAATTCTACATGCAGATCCAGACGTTGTTAATTTACACAGAGAAACAAGTTTCTCTGGAATACCTAGGCATATGACTATATATAGGCCAGAAGACTATATATAGTTGATGAATGGTTATATTATACTCCCAACATTTTTCCAAGATCATCCTCATGGTAAAACACTGGTCAGTGGTCGATCAGTTGGTACGAAAACCACACTGATAGTCGCCAATGATGTTTTCGGCGAAAGGGATGAGTCTAGCAAGTACAACATTAGCCAACACTTTGTAAGCAGTGTTCAATAGAGCTGTGCCACGAAAGTTTTCACATTTAAGACGGTCGCCTTTTTTATGCAACGGACATATGAGCGCGGTCTTCCAATTCTCCGGCAACTCTTCTTGGTCCCAAATACATACGATGAGATCGTATAGACTTGTTGCAAGTGTAGCGCCTCCGAGTTTAATCAATTCTGCGGGGATTCCATCGAGACCGGATGCCTTACCGTTTTTCAATCAACTAATAGCTGCGTCTACTTCCTCCACTGTGGGATATTCGACAAAGACCTCTTCACCTGGCGGAGCTATTGCTCTAATGGGGCTCACTTCGTCATTCCGGTTTAGCAGACTGTGAAAGTAGGTTTGCCATACTGAGAGAACATCAGCCACGTTTGTTCTCAATTCTCCGTTCCCGTCTTTTATGGCTGTACTTCTTGGGTGGAAGTCTTTAGTGAGATTCCTGGCATTAGCAAAACAGTCCCTTGAATTTCCTACTTCCGCTTGGAAGCTGATGTTTTCAATGCATGACCTCATATGAACGCGTTTCTTTTGTCGAAGGTATTTAATCGTGGCTTTCCTTGCGCGTAAGTATTCTGCTTGAGTGCTTCTCGTGTTGCGAGCCAACCATTTTTCACGAAGCTTTCATTTATTTTCGACGACCAGGCGGCATTGATCATCGAACCAATCATTGCGGGATCTCGCCGGTCTTCTGCCGATAGTGTTTTGCGCCGCGGTGGTTATGGCTGACTGTATAGCGTGCCACTGCTCCTGGATATTAGGAGGAGCTCCTTCGTTGTCGCTGGGCCGCTCTAAATAGTTAGTGACAGCTGATTGGTAACTCTGCAGTGACGCTTGGTCTTTTAGAGCATCGACATTCCATCGAACGGTTTTTTGTGCTTGTCTATTGAAGGTTGATGACAGTTTGCACTTATATTTAAATATGACAAGCACGTGATCGCTGTCCATATCTACACCTCTGTAAGATCTATCGTCAGATATGCTTGTGGAGTGTCTCTTGGACACCATGACGTGATCGATTTGGTTTTCCGTTCTTCCATCATTCGATCTGCACGTTACTTTGTGAATTCTCTTATGTGGAAAAAACGTACTTGATACAACTAAGTTGTACATTATTGCCAGGTCGGTGACGCGTTGGCCGTTGTTGTTACTAGTTAGATGCAGGCTGTTAGGACCGATGTGCGTTGTATTTTCGGCACTTCTACCGATTTTTGCATTAAAGTCGCCCACGATTTTAATGTCGTGGTGCGGTATGTTATTGATGACTTCCTCCAGCTCCACAAAGAAGAGATCTTTGATGTCATCAGATTTATCTTCGGTGAGTGCATGTACATTAACGATCGTGATGTTAAATTTATTAGTGCGAAGTCTGACCGTGCATATCCGCATGTTGATAGGGCGGAAATCGATGATGTGGTGCTTCACGCGCCGATGGATGAGGAAGCCAACTCCAAATTCTCCTCCGTTCTGATGGCCGCTGTAATGAAGAGTGTAACCATTGGTGGTGTCATGGATCCCACTCCCAGACCATCTAGCTCTTGTAGTGCAAGTACGTCTAATGTGTAACTTTTTGCTTGGTTCGAAAGGTTCTGGAGATCTCCAGGCCTTAAGAGGCTAAGCACGTTCCATGTTCCCATTTTTAAAGCGTTGTCCGTGTACAATTTCCTAGGTCGAGTTTGTAATGAATCCGATATGGTAATCCGAGGCCTTTGTTCAGGGTTCATAACTTAAATGGTTTTTATGAGGGAAGGTTGTTGGCCTGCCGCTCAACCCGCTTGTTACGTGTGTGGGTCACGTACTGGTGAAAATCTTAAGGCATCCAGTCTTACCTTTAACACATTTATATAGCGAGCCGCTTGATACAAGACAGACGCCCGCTTCAGCCGCACCTAACCTGGAGAACAGATGCTGATTTGGTATTGGTTTTAAGGCACCAATAACCCGCCCTGACATGTAGTGTCCATGACTATAAACAGGATTTAGTCTGCTCGTCTCCACTACACCGCCTGATTCATTTAGCGTTACCCAGGGAGCACCGCGAGGAGGTATGAATCTCGGACTGCGCCCCCCAAGTGTATTGATCAAGTAAAATATTATAAGTGCACACCAAGGTGAAACTTTGCTTGTGTGAAAATATGGAACTGATCATGGAACTGCCATTAGATGTTGTCAAATCAGACACTTGAATCACTTGACATTTATATTTGAAAATTGAGCAACTGAAATGGCCTAAATACTATTTTTTTGTCAAGTCTCGCAGTTAATTAAATTGTTAGAGCTTGATCTTTTTTAATTCTAAAATAGAACTATAAATTAAAATATTATAAATTACATTTAATTGTTAATAATATCTAAACGAAAGCCTTTTACACATTCAAGTAAAGTTATTCAACGATAAATTATTGGTGATACTTTTTGACATAAATTTATCTTGCCACTACATTTTACCTTGAAAAAAAATTTAAAGAATGCGAATTTACTACAACATCACGATATCCAATATAAACCTAGTCTACGATAATTTTTTTCTTGTGTAAAAATTATCACTTTTACAATTTATCTTGGTTTTTACAGAATTAGGGCACTGGGAATGCGTTCACGAGATTTACATTGTTACATTATTGTAACAACTGTCATTGTAGAAATGACGTAATGGTTAACATTGAGATTGTCTCAAGTGACAAAATAAACGAAAACTATTATGGAGCATCAAAATAATCACTATCCATAAAACACAATTTTTTTTAAAAGAAATATATTAAAAATTTTGTTCTCTAAATTATTTTTCAAACATATAGTATATATAATGGTTGTTGATAGTACGATCATGTTGCTTTTGATACCCACACCATTAAAAATGACATTTGTAGAGGCAGTCTCGAGTAGGGTTGAGAATGACGTTTGTAGCAATGTAGAAAAACGCACTTGTTCATTGTTACAATTTAGTTTCATGAACGATTTTGAGCTATCATTATTAACAATATTGTAACATGTACAGCTCATGAAATCATACGGCAAAACAACTGATTTTATGTCAATAAATTGCCGTTTTCGGCAAATTGTTTTTTCACCGTAAACGGCCGTTCAACGAAAATAATTCACAGTTCACATACCACAGTTCGGCGAAACAACGCAGTTTACGGACAGAAAACGATAATATTTTCTTATTTTGCAAATGGTTAATTAGAAATTGGGCATAAGGTTCTGAAAAACAGCTAGTCTAAATGGATTAGAGCACGCGGTTCTGGAAAATAGTCAATTCTATTGTAGTAATTACCCCATTTCTGTACCAATTGAGATGAAACATACTTTGAGTGATGAAAATTGTATTCTATATGTAGTTCTGAAATAATGATTTTTCAACATTGCTTGTATGATGGAAGAAACAATAGGATTTGCAAAATGGCTAATTTGACTACAATTAACCCATTTTTTATCGATTATGATGAAACTTGGTGTGAATGAGGAACATGGGATTAAAATATGTTACCTACGTTCTGGAAAATAGTTCTTTGAATTGAACTACACTTTTACAAACTTTTACTTACTTTTGAAAACTTTTACAATCGTGAATACAAAAATAACGAAGTTTTTCTACCATCGGCCAGTCAAGGTCGCGTTATGACGTTTCTGTTGTTATTCTGTGATACTACCAAGCAAATTATTTGGAATGTTCCAATTTTAATTAGTTTGTTCCTTCTAGGTTATATTGGTAAATAAAATGCGGTAACTTTTTAATATTATTTATTTATAAAATGAATGGTTTTTATTTAATTATAATAATTTAATTTCTAAATCATTAACTCTTAATTATTTATCGTTTTTGATTATTTTTATTTATCAATATTATTTATCAAATAGGTAGGTTATCAATATTTTGCATTAGCAATCAATAATTTCCATCTACATGAAATGAATATTACATTTTATATTATTATTTATATTTAATTTTAATAAATACAATTAATTATATGTAAAAAAAAAATTTCGTTTTAAATAAATTGGAATTAAATAATTTGTATTGCTTTTTTAATTAATTTATATAGATTAATAAATACAGGAAAACATGATATATTTTAGAACACATTATTCGTATAATTTAAAACAATTTTAAAAGAGGTTAAGAATCACATCCTTGTTTTGCAAATAATTGAGAGCATAAAACTTCGGCTCTGGCGATTATGATGATTTTCCTAATACAGATTATTGTTTGAAATATTCAAAGAAAACTTTCCAGTTTTTTGTAAGCAATGATAAACACAGCGTAAAGTTCAAACAAGTTGGGCTCTCACACTGAAATTTTTTTTTTTAATATAATTTACGATTTATATCTAATACCCGTTTACACCAGTAGAATAAAAGTATGTAGCAAAAAAATATGTTGGTGTAAATTCAAACTAAATTACTTTAATACTATCACGTACTATTTTGATATTAAAGTATAATAGCTATCAAAAAAATATTGGTATTATAGTCGTGGTTTAAACTCTACTTTAATATTATAATACTTTAATTTCGTTTAATTTTTTTTCAAGTGGCCGGTAAAGACATTTTTGTTTGGATATACGAGGGCAAATCAAAAAGTCTTGCAATATCATATGAAAAAAAAGAGTGAGTGAGACAGCAATATTTTTATTTTCCGACATAATCTCCTTTAAGGTTTATACATTTGTCACTTCGATCAATTAACTTGCCTAAACCATCTAAAAAAAAAGATTTCTTTTGCTCCATAAAATATTCATTTACAACAGACTGTACTTCATAGTCACTGGAAAATTTCCGGCCCCTTAGTGATTTTTTCAAATTGGGAAACAGAAAGTAGTCACTGGGTGCCAAGTCTGGACTGTACGGTGGATGCGGAATTTCCACGAAGCCGCAGTCTTTTAATGCAGCTTGAGCAATATTAGCCTTGTGCACTGGTGCATTGTCGTGAAGAAGCAAGATTTTTTTCCTAACTTTCCTTGGCCGTTTTTCCCGGATCGCTTTTTTCAATTTTCGCAAAACCTCTGCGTAATATATGCCTGTGGTTGTGGTTTTCGGTGGCATATAATCGATTAACAAAATTCCTTCAGCATCCCAAAAAATTGTTGCCAAAACCTTACCAGCAGACGGTTGAGTTTTGGATTTCTTTGGTAGTGGTTCACTACGTTTAATCCATTGCATCGATTCTTGTTTGGATTCCGGATCCCAGTGATGAAGCCATGTTTCATCGCCTGTTATTATGTTATCTAAGAAATTTTCTGGATCTTCTTTGTACATATCTAAAATCGCCTTTGAAGTTTGAATACGCATTTTTTTTTATTCTGCATTCAACAAACGGGGAACCCATCGCGCACTTACTTTCGACATGTGAAGGTGGTCATGTAATATAGTATATGTGGTACCGTATGAAAGAGAAAGTCTCCACGCTAACCGCGGAACAGAAATACGCCGGACCTCCAATACAATAGATTCGGCCAAAATTACGTTTTCATGGCTAATAGCATCTGCTGGCCGACCCGAGCGGTTGTCGTCTTCTAATGACTCCCGACCACTTTTGAATAATTTTACCCACTTTGTTACTGTGGCATATGATGGTGCAGATTCGCCGTAAACTTTTGATATATAGTTGAATATATAAATTGCATTTCGTCCATCTTTACAGAAAAATTTAATAACGGCGCGATATTCAATTTCATTCATTTTAAGAAAAATTCAAAACACGTGTTACTAAATTGACAAAAACAAACGAACTGTAAAATTTACATCGAAATGTTCTTCTAGAAGTTTCATCGCGACAAAAAATGGTTTTGAAAAATATATTGTTGTCTCACTCACTCTTTTTTTTCATATGATATTGCAAGACTTTTTGATATACCCTCGTACATTTCCATTTGTGGTATTAAACAAAAAAAAAATTATATTTGTTAAACAAAAAAGTAATATAGTATTATAGTATGGGCTTACACCGCTTGTGATGTAAACTGGCCGGGCATTATAACTAAATTAAAATAAAATATAATTATTTAATAAGACTTAAGGACTAGACACACCAAGCGTCGACGGCGGGCAGCGGATTTAAATAGGCATTCATTTATTTATGTATTATATAGAAACGATAATATACCAATTATTTACAAAAAGCATTACAATTTTAGGATTTTTAATAGAAAAATTCTAATTTTAAGAAATTCACAATTTCCTAATATAACAATTTTTCTATTAAAAATCCAAAAATTGTAATGTTTTTTGTAAATAGTATATAATTGTTTATACTATCGTTTCTATATAATACATAAATAAATTAATGCATATTTAAATTCGCCGCTCGCCGTCGGCGCAAGGTATGTCTAGTCTTTTAGAGGGAGTTCTTTTGTATGAATAAAAAATAAAATTTTTTTGCGTTAAATCCGCCATTTCACAGTTTGATTCTTTCGTGGTGATTCTTTCCTCGTTTCGTTCCCAACTAACAACCCAAGTTGAAGTATCGCTACTTCCAACTTATTTCGATTTTTATGGAACTAACAATTGATGGAACTAAGTTCCACGGTCAAGTTCCATTTTATTACAAGTTTTACTATGAACTGTGGAACAAAAACCCGTAACTCAAAGAACTGGATATTATGCGAGTTCCATGTCTTCCATGAAATATCTCAAAAATGTAACAAAAGTTAGAACTGTCAAAATGAGTTCCATTTTGTTATACTTCGGAACAGTTTGTGGTGAAGGGGAACGAAACGAGGAAAGAATCACGACGAAAGAATCAAAGTGTGGAATGGTGGAATGGAGATATGAAAATCGCTTACATTTTTATATTTACCTATCTATTGCGTTTGAAAACAAAAATAATTCAATTTTTTTATATAGTATATTTTCTGTTCACCCAATCTACACGAGGACACAAAAGACCGGTCTTTTTCTTCGTTCTTTTCCACTCTATAAAACCTGTTTTATGGCAACCAGTTTTATATGTAAAGGGAAACAAAACGAAGAAAAAACCGATATTTTGCGTCCTTGTGTGGTTTACAATAACTGTTACAATAACTCTCTATCTTATTTTTTTTGCTATTATGTATATTTTTATGTTTACGATATTAAAACCTCAACTTTTCGTATATATATTTACACTTGAATCTCGTTTATCCGGGATCCGATTATCCGTGACTGCCGGTTCATACGACGGATAAAAATCTCGGATTTTTCTATCCCAGATTTTTGTTTAATTTTTTTCAACTTTTTTGTATGAAAAGAGGCGTGTCTGTTGTATAATTTACGTGATGTAATTGGTTTAAACGATGGGATAGAAAAATCCGAGATTTTTATCCTTCGTATGAACTCGCTGTGAAGTCGTATTCATACGACGGATAAAAATCCGGGATTTTTCTATCCCATCGTTTTAACCAATTACATCACGTGAATTATACAACAGACACGCCTCTTTTCATACAAAAGAGTTCAAAAAAATTGAAAAAAAATCTCGGATGGAAAAATCCGAGATTTCTATCCGTCGTATGAATACGACTTGAACCTCTATTATCCGGGATTTTTCGTACGCATCCAATTGTTTTAGTCTTTTGTTTAACCGGGATTTCATCTGATTAACCGGGAATTTTTCAGTAAAATTTAAATTTGCCTATGCCGTAGTGGATGAAAGCTAATTTTTTGTGATAGTATTTTAATTTTTTTATCGTTTCAAACAGAATTTATAAATGAAATGGTATTCACATATACATATGTAAATAAATTCGTAATTACATATTTTGATTTTATGTTACATATTTTTTATATTAATGTAATTAACGTGATTTTGATATTTATTATTAAAATATAAATATAAGTACAAAACTGCGATGAATCCCGGATAATCGAGATTCAAGTGTAGTATGTATCTAAATAATAACCTAACAAATTGAGCGTGTTTGCAATATGGACTAATTATAAACCTTAATTTTGATTGGAGTATGTAAAGAGATTTGGAAGTACTCCTATAATTTTGGTTTTAGAAAATTAAAATTTTGTGCAACGTTTTTACATTTTGTTTTGACGGAGTTTGTAAAAAAATACAATTTGCTTATGAGGATCTTATGGTAAGTCCGGAATTAGTTCGTCCGATGTTTTTGATATTTTTAGATATCTGCTGAACTCACAATTCCTCCAAACCTTCAATAGGCATGCATTAGTGTAATAATAATCTGTAAATATACATATTGCTTGAAATGTCACAGCTTTATGTACATCAATTTATGATGATTTATATTTGCAGACTTACGCGACTTTTATTTCTGGTATATCAATTATAAAAAACAGCATCGATTTAATATTAGGAACACCAAACCAAGTTCTCATCATACGTCACTCGTATTTTACTTTTCTTAACACGCATAAAACTACAACTGAAGGCCGATTTAAGCTCGATTTATATTATCCGTTCCTTTCAGTTCCTTCATTTTTCATATCAGACAAAAAAAAAAACATTGTTACATGTTTTTTTCATTGGAGTATTTATATTATGCGTTCCGTACTTGCAGGAACTGAACGGAACGGATAATATAAATACTCCTATGAAAATACATGTAACAATGTTTTTTTTGTCTGATACGATAAATGAATGAGCTGAAAGGAACGGATAATATAAATCGAGCTTTATCCATTCCTTTCAGTTCCTGCACCTACCGTGTTCAGACACCATCAATTTATACTATCAGTTCAGACATCTTCATCGTATGATTATCGTATATATTCGTATTTTTTGGTTACGTATAAGGTAAAAGATAACTTAAAATAATTCAAAATGTTTTAGTAGCAATTTAATTTTTGTGTATGCAAGTTTAGGAAATAAAGTTTATCACGCGAAAGATACATATAATTAAATAATAAATAGTTTATACCAAGAGAAAATGTTTTCGCATTTGAAATTTTGGAAATCTGTTCCATAGGATAAGGCTCCCAAATGACCCACCCTATCTGCCATAAAATTATACCGTTTCATACACCAAACACCCTGTATAAACGTTAAATAACAAGAAAAAAAATTAAAAGATACAATAGAAAATATGAACACATGTTTTATTGCTCAGTTCATCAAATAATCTAAATACTCGTATGCTCAGTCCTTACTTTATTTTCCTTTAACATTTTTTTTAATATTTTATAGTTTATTAGACTAAAACAACTATAAAATATGTGGGATAATTTAAAAGAGCATATAAGAAAAATTTAGTGGCAGCAAACATTGGCATGAAGAGTATATTTAAAAATATTTTTAATTTATTTCATTCATTTATTTAATTTATTTGCAGCATGTCTGCATATATTCGTATATTGGATACGTATAGACTAAACGATAACAAAAAATCCAAAAATGTTTTAGTAGCAATTTAATTTTATTTTGATTTTTGTAGTTGGAATATATCCTCGCTATTCTTTATTATTTTTTCGCGTTCAGACTTCAGACAAAACATTCTTTTCAACAATATTTCTAAGACACGGTCCCAAGTATAACAAAATGGAACTCATTTTGACAGTTCCAACTTTCGTTACATTTTTGAGATATTTCATGGAAGATATGGAACTCGCATAATATCCAGTTCGTTGAGTTACGGGTTTTTGTTCCACAGTTCATAGTAAAACTTGTAATAAAATGGAACTTGACCGTGGAACTTAGTTCCAACAATTGTTCCATAAAAGTCGAAATAAGTTGGAAGTAGTGATACTTGGGGTACGTGAAGAAACTGAACGTAATGGATAATATAAATACTCTTATAGAAAATATATGTAACAATGGGCGCTTTCAGGTCACTCGACAGTTGGCAACATGTTGAGTAAAATCACGGCCAACGTTATAAAAATTTAGAACTCTATGAAATTTTCAAGTCAACTTTGCGGTGATTTCACTAATCATGATGCCAACAGTTGGCGGACCTGAAAGCGCCCAATGTTTTGTTTTGTCTGACACGGTACGCGAAGGAACTGAAAGGAACGTATAATATAAATCGACCTTAAAGCACACTTTAGATGATCCAAATTGTCGGACCATTTAAACATCTGGGTCTTAAATTTTCATCGTTTGATATTGTTTTCTTCTGCAGTCAAATTGGATCGACAGTCCGAGACCCCAAATCAACTTTTCTACACAAACGACCCGAAATGTGATGAAATATGATATAATTGAGACTTATACCTCTGTGCTCTCGCGGAAAAATTTATTACTACGAAAAAGAGTTTAGTCAGGCTTTTCTATGAATTATCTATGAAAAGTGGTCTTGGAAAGTTTAATATTATTTGTATATTACATTAAAATGTAAAAACTATAGATTTATTTTCAATTAATATTAAAATTATCAATTTAAAAATGAAAAAAGTTTCTTGGGTGTATCTGAAGCAAGCTTCGTTTTTTCCACTGGCGGCATTTTCTGTACTTTCCCTAGTCTCAATAAGTTTCTTTGGAAATCTATACCGTCATTGATTACGCTGTTAATAATTATACTTATTAGAAAATCTCAAACAAATTTTGAATTATTGTTTTAATCCTTTTATATCTAATAATTTTTTCATTTTAAATTAATAAGCTTAGTAAATTATTTAATTTAATATCTTACTATCATAAGTTAATAGGAATATCTCATGTAATTATATAATTGTAATTAAATAATTGACTATTTCGTTTATTAATTTATTTTAGGCATAACGTTTATGTGTGTCTTGAAGGAGTTGAATGATAAAATACACTCCTTGCGATTTTAAGTAATTAATTGTCCTAATAATTATGATTGTTCTACTTTTTTATGTAACTATGTAAATTTAAATTTAATTAAAAAAATTATTTAATTTTAGTACCTGTTTTATTTCCTTTAATTATTTTTAAAAAGAAATACGATTCGGTGTAATTTCATATATAAATTGGAATGTTGAAGGTAAAATTTAGTTAATGGTTGGGTTATTATTATTAATACTATTATAATTATTGTTATATAAATTTACCGTTACAATATGCCGACATTATTTCACAGTATGGATGATAAATTACCGGTTCTTACATATGTAGATATAAAATGACTATTTAAAATAAATTAATTTATTCGGTGTGTGCGTTTTAATTACATTTACTTAATTGTATTATAAATTGTAAACTATGGTATAATTATAAATTCTATTCATTAATTAATATAATTTATTGTATTTTGCTTATTACTCAGAATTAATTACATTTATTTTTTATATAGAAATAAATCTCTGAAATTATTTAAATTTTTATTAATTTTAAATTTATTGTTTCCGTTTTTGTTAAGAAAGTATAATTGTAAATTTTAATAAACAATAGAAATAAATAAACAATTTTTTTAACAAAATTAAATTATAGTTTAAAGAAATTAGGAATGAACCTAATCCATTAAGTCGCTCGACACAGTCTTATATATGATTTACATACGAGTGTATGTATTCTTTAAAAAATGTTGTTAGTTAAAGTACTGAAGTGGTTTGATACAGATTTAATTGGTTGTTAAATTGACTCCATTTGCTCGGTTAATTCCAATATAGGACTTTCACTTAAAGGTTGCATTGGTGGTGATAATGAATGTCCCGTATGCGTCCATGATGATGGTGGGTATAGGGATGATGAATTGGTCTATTTTGTTAAATATATATTTTATGTAAACAAATCTAATGAAATAATTATTTTTAGGTAAAAGTCAATTAACTAATAAGCGTTTTATCGTTATAAGGATTCTATCTAATGTTCTTCTATTAAACATTTATTTTAATATTTACATACATTAAATATGTTACAACACTTCTAAGAACAAACACTAAACATGTAATCAGTACATATTAATTAAGATCAAGCTTTATATTTTATTAAGATAAATTAGTAAATAAGGCTAATAAATATATGTATATGCATATGGTATTAAATATAATTGTCTGGTGCTAAATATGTTAATATCAATATATTATTATTACTCCGAAATCTATGATACGGGAGTCCTTTTTCCCAAAATGATTTATCCTTCAACCCAGGGACTCAGTGTGTATCATCATTTTCGTTACTGGCTCTAATTTAAGGGGGAACAAATTATCGTACGCGTAAGCATAATTGTTTAGACAATTATAAAAATATTTAGCGGTTTACATATGAAAATGTTCAAAAGTTATGTGATATATTTTTTAAGTCAAGATGAAAGTGAAACGCGAGGTGGTAAAATAAACAAAAAATGGAAATATGTATACGCTGCTTGAGAGATCCGGGTTTTCAAGATGGAGTAGGAGACGAGGAGGAGTGCATAGAACTTCAGTCTGTAAACTATTTTCTCAAGTGCTAGATAATGTGATTACGTGATTACTTAATTAAGTGCGCTCGATTGCACGCACGTTGAAATTTTGAAGCCACATGCATTTGACGACGAAGATACTAGGAAAGGGTTTGCTAGTATCATCGTACACATAAGTGATTATTATTTGTATATACAAATTATCACTTTATTTATAATAATATTTAGAAATAAATTATATTCAATTTAGCAGACACATTTATATAAAAAATATGTATGTTACTTCAATCACCCAATATTTTTGAGGATACATTTCTTCAAAATGAATACTAGAAAAATTTTAAGTACATATTAAAATGTCAAAAAAGTAGATATACTTTGAATATTTCCCAGCTGATACTTTAAAGTAAAAGTAAAAGGTTATTCACACAAATCTGATCATTTAATCACTTCGCCCCTATACATGTCACGGCTAGTCACTGGCGCCCTAAAACCAATAGCAATTCAGCATCTATTCTCTAGGTTAGGGGCGGCTGAAGCAATCATCTTGTATATGCATCCACCAAAGTTAATTTAGATGACGTCAAAGATTTATTCTTTGTCGAATTGGAGAAAGTCATCAATAATATACTGCACCACGACAATAAAATTATCGTAGGCGATTTTATTGTAAAAATCGAAAAGAGAATCCCCGATTTTATCAAGGATCGAATGATGGAAGAGCGGAAAACCAAATAGATTATATCACGGTCTTTAAGAGGGACTCCACCAACATGTCCTGACGTTAGATATTACAGAGGCGCCGACATGGACAGCGATCATTTCCTCGTCGTTTTCAAATATAAATGTAAATTATCATCTACATTCAATAGACAAGCACAAAAGACCGTTCGATGGAATGATGATGATGATGACAAAGCATTAAAAGATAAATTCACTGCAGAGTTACTAATCAGCTGCCACTGACTATCTTAACCGGCACAAAAAATTAATAATCTCAATTGACATCCAGGAGCAGTGTGAAGCGGAAGAAGACCACTGAGAAGCCGCCATCATTGGTTCGATGACGAGAGCCACCTGATCTTCAAAAATAAGCTTCATGAAAAATAGTTGACTCGTACCACTAAAAGCAATCTAACAGAATATCTCCGGGTCAGGAAAGCTATACGATTAAATATCTCCGGTAAAAGAAACGCGAAAATATGAGAAAAAGTAACGAAAACATCATCCTCCAAGCGGAACTAAGAAATTCGAGACACTGTTTTGTTGCACCAGAAATTTCACTACACACTTCCACTCAAGAAGAACAGCCAACAAAGACGACAATGGAGAGCTTAGAACAAAGTGACCTCCACTTGAGCAATTGCTCGGCCGGCTGAGGCGGTCTTTGTCAAATACCCCGCAGCAAAAAAATGCAGAAAAGTATACAACTATGGCTTGAAATATTTTGAACCACATATAGTCTAACACATGACACATTAAAACGTCAATTCGTAACTTTTTGTCTGGTCTGCACCACCAGACCGAGAGTGTGATTAAAACATGGACGGTATCCCCGCAGAAGTATTTTAACTCGGAGGCGCTACCCTTGGTTTAAATATATACGATCTCATCGTCTCTATTTGGGACAAAGAAGAGCTGCCGGAGAATTAGTAGGCCGTGCTCGTATTTCCAAACCCTGCTTACAAAGTGTTTAATGTTTTACTTACCAGATCCACCCCTATCGCCGAAAATATCATTGGCGACTATCAACGTTGTTTTCGTCTTAAGCGATTAACTGCTGACCAGTGCTTCCCTATTAGGATGATTTTTGACAAATGTTGAGAGTACAATATAACCATATATCAACTATACATATTACTTCCGTCAGGCATATTCCTGTATCAACCACGAGAACCTCTGGGCCGCACTCATACTATATATCTTGGAATACCCTAGAAACTCATTTCTCTTTGTGAATTAACAACGTCAGCGTCTACATGTCGAAGGAGTATCAGATGCCTTTAAAATAACATCTGGTGTTCGACAGGGAGATGCACTCGCGTTCGTGCTGTTCAACTTGACGCTTGAGAATGTAGTAAGAAAAAGTAACATTGAAACTTCGCGCTGTATATTTAATAAATCAGGCCAAATTCTTAGATATTCACATGATCGTACTTCTTGGCCGAAAACCTAGCGATATCAAGGACAGTTTCATGCTGATCTATCACCACGCAACCAGGTTTGGTTTGAAATAGCAGAAAAACCAAATTCTTTTCAACGCCCAATAGTATCTCCATGGAATATTTTGGACCGTCCATAATTATGATAGCGAAGAAGATTTTAAATACCTCGGATCAGTAATAATATCGTTAAATGATAAGCACGCAGAAATAAAAGCCCGAACTTCTAACGAAAGTCCGGACTTCGAGTTTTCTACGCCCAATCAAAGCTACTGCGATCTAAACATCTTTTGCAGCCGTGCAAGCTTGCATTTTATAAAGCACTCATAAGACCTGTGCAGACTTTCGGAAGCGAGAAGCTGGGCCCCGACCTCTAATGAATGTAGAATGCTCCCTACATTTGAAAAGTATATAGATCATTTGTTTTATCTTTGGACCAAATTAATTTGCGAACAGCGAATATCGGATTCGAATGAACCACGAGGTAAAACAACTTCTCGGAGGCAGCGATGGAATAGTAATGAATAGTAAGGATTCAACGATTTTACTAACTCTTTGATGGGGAATAAATGAAACTACGGGGATGTAGGAGGAAGGTCAACAAACATTTCGTTAACATCGACCTCTGTACAACCAATTTTTATCTCCACGGTATAATCTACTATATAGCGAATGAAGTTTGTCACAATCAAATTTTCGTAGCAGATAATATATAAATGCTAAAAATTAGAAAAAATATTGTGTTAGATATCTTTTTTTTCCTGTGAAAATGTCGAGTTTTGAGCCGAAGCGTCATTTGCGAGAACTTTGATTTACTTACTTTTGATTTTTGTGAAGAAATCTGCAGAATTATAGGTGCATCGATTGCTTGTAGAAGCATATGGTGAGGCTGCCTTAAGTGACAGAAGTTGTCGAGAGTGGTTTCAAAGGTTTAAGAACGGTGAATTTGAAGTTGAAGCGAACGGCCGAAAGTGTACGAAGACGTGGAGTTATGGCAGTATTATTGGATGAAGATTCGTGCCAAATGCAAGAGGCACTTACAGTTACATTAGGAGTGACTCAAGAAGCAATTTCACATCGTTTAAAATCATTAGGAATGATTCAAAATCAAAGAAATTGGATTCTATATGAACTGAAGCCGAAAGATGTACCACGCCGACACTTTCGAGTTAAACTTGAAAATTAGTTCTCTGAACTAGAGCGAATATCACCAGATATAGCACAAGGTAGAGTACTTGGACCTATTCTATTTATCCTCGAAGCCAAATCAGTATATTTCAACTTTACAAACATAAATGTAAACTGCGGATTCCCGTAGTTCTTAACTTAAACAAAATTATAAATGCAAATACAACTAAACACATTATTGTTATAACCCTCGATGCTAAGTAAGATGGAAAGAACACACCAAGGAGAAAAAGTAGAGGTAAACATCAAATACATACATAAAGGAAAATGTACTGGCTCATGGGTAAAATTTCTGAGCTCTCACTGGGCAAGTCACACAGCGGCAATTGCTAAAACTAGTAAGGACCTTTGGAATCAAACTTTGGGAATATTTTTTAGCATATTCCCAAATAGTACAATGCTTTCAAAATAAAGTGCTGAGAGGGATTGTGGAAGCGCCATGGTACATTAAGAACGAACCTTCACAGACACTTAAAGATGGAATACGTCACCGACGAAAAATAAAACAAGCTGCGAAACACGTACAGCGACTATTTAAGCATTTTTTTAAAGTGACAACCAATAGGTTATTCATCATTAACAGAGAAACTAATTTAAGACAACGTGTGTATTCTCATTTTGCTACTTATTCTAATTTTGTTGGTTAAAGAATTCTGTTCCGCGGCATAACTTATTTATCAAAATAGCCCTCCACAAGCTTTTTTATTTCACTTGCAACTCGTGAAAACATTGAATTTGATAATTCACGCCCCTCTGTAGATGTAGAAGTCAAAGTCGCCTATAAATTTGATAGAAAGTTCACTTCCACTGTTAAATAATATGTTGCGAAGTCGTATGTACGGTGTACGCCTTTAAAATACACCTGATTTGTATTTAATGTGGCAGTTGGCCTCGTGTTTGCCATTTTTCCATACACTTTGATAGTCCATACTACTCAAATTTGTAAAAATGTTGATTAGGCCTTTTGGTACGTTTGGTTACGATACTTACCTTGGCGTACGGTTATGTTCAACGGTGGCTCTAGGATAGCCGATGATTATAACCCATCTAAACAGGCAGCGCAATATTTTAAAAGATGTTTGACAACCTGTTAACGTAAAATATATAAATAAGCCATAGGTAAAATATATAGTTCTACTCCAAATGGGCCGCGCTGTTCGGCAGGCAGTGTGTCGACCGAGTAGTCCAAATTTATAGCAGATAGTTTAAAAAATCTATAATATTGAGCTCTGCGCTGATATTAATTAGTATTTACATGAGAGTTTAATCGAAACAAATGTAAATTCGAGAGTAAAATTTTTCTCAGTGACCGAGAAATCAACGGCTTGTAAAATTTTCGATCATCACGTACACGCTTGGGAAGTTATAGTTTCTCACTGACTATTTTTATCCCCGACTTTGTTTTTATTTACATTAATGATATTCAACAAAGGCTTTTAACTCTACCCACAGCTTTACGCGTTGCCCATAAGTACCACTCGTGCATTTCACAAGAGATGGGACCCATGTTACGTCGCACCTAATTTGGATTGTGGCAGAATATATTTGAGTAGTGTATAACCCTGATAACGAACGTAAAAGAACCGGTGAATTTTGCCATTTTCTCTTAAATGGTAATGAACACAACGAATAGAATACTGCTGTAAACGGGGAATAATGTTCGTCAGCACCCTTATTGTTCAGATAACGTGGAACATGGTGACATTAGAATAACACATAACCGGCTATACCAGGCTTACAAAAGATCGAAAGAGATTTGCAGAACCTCACTAATGCACTTACATGTACAATAAAACCTAAAATTGAGAAGATTAGTTAAATATCGATATTTGAAAAGTGGAATTCGTTAAAAAGCTTGTTCCCATTGGACCATAATAAGAATGCGTTCAAAACATCTATTAAGATCTTTAAAAGAGGATTAACGCGTGTCACTCAACGAACCCGAATAGTTAAAGACTAATTTAAAGAAACTTCTGACCTTATTCTTACTTAATAAATACAATATATAATAAGTTTCAGGATAATTTTCTGTTATTATTTGATTTTACGCATGCTATTGTCCACGTCTGCCGGTATCGGTACTCTAATATTAAACACATATTAATAAAAAAATTTATATAGACGTCATCCCAAAAAGTCTTATTTAATTTCATATGTTTAATCAGCAAAATGTTCTATATATAAAAATTGTAACTTCTTAAATAGCAAAAAATTATAAAACCACGCAAATTTATATTGCCGCAAAGATAACACATCGTAGTCGCAAGTGTTTCTTATCAGTATGCCTATTTTAAAGGTAAACTAAATATTGATATGACGTCAATATGTCGACGAATTAAAAGCCAGCTCGCTAAATCATCTTACACTAGTGATATTCCTTATCATGAACACTAAGAATGATTATTGATAGTTTAAAAAATAATTTTCCCAGTGTAAAATATAAATCATTTTATCATTATCATATTAATTGTAATTGTAGGTCATATAATATCTGCCGGAAGATTACGTGTGCGTGTGTGTGGCTACGACTTACGATTGACGTACTACATGAAAACGATGGAAACGACACGACACCCTTTATAAACAGCACATTTCTCTTGGAAAAAGACAATTCATGATAGAAATCATTCAATATTCATACTTTTTCAAAAATTTTATAAAATTTTTAAAAGATTTTGAAGACTTAAACTGATTGTAGACGTAAAAAATAGTAAAATAACAAAACAAAAGATAAATAGAAGATGTACATTGAATTGGACCCAATAACGAATTTACTTCTAGATTTAAATTGAAATTTTGATATTATTTTACGCATGTATGTTTTATTTGATTGATCACAATATCAGGGTCCGTGAAACATTAACCTGTGTGTTAGTCAAGTGTGTGTTATATGACGTCAATCCGTACGTTTTTGGCTTATTAACAATGATTAAAGTAAAAATGTTGGTTTTAAAATAAAACCAAATCAATTGGGATTTCTTTAAATTTGTCTTTTCACATCTCTTTAAATTGTATTCAATTAATTAATAATTGTTTTTATAGCTTTTAGGAATGTATAGAATGTACAGTATTTAAACTTAATTCATTCATTGACGCAATAAGTTCATGAGTTTTGTTACTTGTGTTATTTTTAGAGAGTGGGTGTTACAATGATTTCTAAACACCAATGTTATTGTCCAGGGTTAGTTTATCAAAGTTTCAGAAACTTGCATGATAAAGTTGTGATTTGTGTCGGCTAAAAATTGCACATAACTATGAAACTATTTAAATGGGGTCGATCTCCAAAAAATATGATTGTTCTGATTTTATTGGGATTGGCATATTTTACCTTGACCTCGTTGAGCGGTTTATTGTTTTTTAATAAAATTCATTGTGGTAAGATTTTTAAGTTTATTTCATTCATGTATCGCTTGCGGCAAAACTTTGGTAGGTAAGCATTTATTGACGTCATTGTAGTTCTCAATTATATTTGTTTGTTTTAAATAGTTTTATGAATATGTAGGATACTTATTAAAATTCGTGACTTTGAATTACGAAATGCGTAGTGTTGCGGTCTTAAATCAACGTAAGTCACAACGGTGGGTTTAATGAGATAATAGAATGACGTGTGTGATTGAATGCATATAATTGTCTTTGAAAAAACCAAGCTTCAAAGTTTCGTTTTATTTTAGCTTTTGCTAGAAAGTTGAAACATGTGAATAACCCCTTATATAATTTATTTTGGAACCATTAAAAGTTACTTCACAACATCGGATAGTTTGATCAAAACGAAATGTGCAGGAGAAATTTAATGAGATGAGTCCCACGTTGATCATTCGACCTCGCAAAGTCAAAATAACATTACTTTAATCTTAAAGTCAATGCGATGACGCAAATGTTTAATGTCGTACGTAAGCAATAATTCAATTATTCGATTAATTGTAATTATTCGGGCATTTTTATCTATCATAGATAATTTTTTATCCTGATACACAGATTTTAGAAATATTTTATCGATTTTATATAATTTATAAACAGTATATGTAGTGTATTTAAAAGAATCTAAACAATAAATTTTATTAAGAGTAGAACTACCTTGAGTAGTTTATATTGTCGGCCAACACTATTTGGTGAGGTTCTCTGTACCGTTTGCCTCAAACCGATACCTTTGTCTAAATTTCCTACTAACTAAATTAATGATTAGTTTGTACCAGTCGATCATAGATGACACAAATATGGTCCCGTCGGTTGTTTCATTAAAATTTGCTAAATAAATTAAGATTTATTAATCTCCAAAGTTTTACTAATTGGCGATTAAGAAATCTAAACTGGGTTTACATTTTAGAATTAAATATCATACACGTTTTGGTTTAGCAATATTAGAGACAGCTATCAATAACTGGTATGACCTAACCAAGCAAATTAGTAAAGCATTATAGTTACTGATTTAAATTGGCATATTAAACACAGCCTATAGTGCCATTTCCTGTGCGAGCTAAAGGTGAAATTTGTTTACATGAGAAAAAGCCAGTTACTTCATCATTTGTTTCAACTATGAGGTTTACATTACATTAAAAATAGTTTTCTGAGAAATTGATGACTCTTCGCTCTAGTTTTAATATATTCCATTAGATGTCAGTCTTTTTGCGTTAAAAGGCGAATAGAAATAATTTTGCGTTAAAATCGCATGACCTTTGTGGGCAAGGCGTTTCTAGAGTGTCTATTCCTTAAGCTCTATGGCCTTATTTATTATGCTTCTTAATGAGTGGCCACTTTGGTAGGCTAGACTGAAGTTAAATTTTGCATCAATTTTATTTTTGTAAAATTTATTTATTTATTTTCTGAACAATAGTTATAAATACATTTTCTAAATAATATTTATAATAGTAGTAGTAACTATAAACATAAACACCAAGCAAGATAAATTATAATTAAGAAAGAAAACAGTAGTAATAATAATTATAGTAATGACTAGAAAATTAATAATTAAATAATAATAATAATTTAAATTAAATAAACAATACTTTTCATCATTTTTTTACTAGGAAAACAAAACACGATCACAAAATCTAAGAACAATTATTTCTAGCACTGTACTTTTATATGTATATGTAGATCTTGTGATAAAATTTTTAAAATTGTTAAAAATTAATAATTAACACTAAAATTGCAACTATATAATAATAAATAATGAAAAAATCACAACTACTCTCTAGTTTTAAATGAAAACCAAAACGTTTTTCTTAAAATAAAGTCTAAAAACGCAACATAATGGCAACGGCCGGCTCACAATTTGCTTTACAATTCATTAATTGAAAATACCTGATAAATTGGTTGAATTGTTGTTGTCCAATTATCATGCCCGATAGCCAAATTATCACTAATTTGACATGTTTGCATCGATCCGGATAACGTACTACAACAATCTGTGTGCGGATGGATGTGAGTCGGTTTCATCGATTTTGGAGATCCAAGTGGTAGATTATGCTGAGGGTTTGCAGCAGACACAGTCGATGAGGAACATTTATCCGTTACAATATTAGGAAGTGATTGCTTCGCTGTTATCGTGGTTGCTTGTGACGCTGATAATACCGCTGCTGCTCCCGAGTTGGGATTCGGATTTTCTACGATCGTTTGGAATGCAAGCAAATCTTCAGATTCACTTTCACTTAATGGCAGCGGAGGTAGAATTTGTTGCTGTTGTGCTATTTTATAGCTATGTTGCCTCAACATTTGACGTCTTGTCAATGCAGTTTCCATTGCAACCTGTTTTTGTAAAATTTGCCTTTTCTGCTGCAAAAGTCTATGTTGCATCAATTGTTGTTGCAACGGTGGTTTCTGAATCGGTTGCGATTGCTGTACAATAATTGATTGTTGTGGTGTTTCTGCCGCATTTTTCGATGCAAACTAAATTCAACAAATATTCCATTCAACACCGTAACTCTATGGACTAGGGTTTGGAAACTTACCATTGCCACCGCTGTACTGTTGTCCATTGGTTGCTGCTTGGTTAGGGTACAAATTATAGAATTCAATTCGGAATTTTTATTATTAGGATTTACATGAAATTGAGTATGTTGAATTTGGCGGACGGTCATCTCGTCGGGCGGGAGACTGGCTTTATACTTGGTTTTCAGTTGGGCTACCTCTTTTTGTAGTAGATGAAGTTCTAGAACACCTTTTGCCTTGCATGCTTCGTGTAATCGTTGACTATTGAACGCAACAGTATTGTTTAATGGCTGATCTGCATAAGAATTTAAAATACCTTGGGCTACCAAACCATCGCTAGCCCTTCTGCCTTCTCTGTAAATATAATTATCCGTCTTTAAATTTGCAAGTTATAAAAATCAAAATGATTAGCTATAATATTTACCTAAAATCAACAGGTGAACGAGTCATAGTCCTCGATGTATTTCGCAACCCATGATAATGATGTCCCAACGGGTTATGCCGCGAGAAAGTACAAGGTGATTTTGCTGACATTGAAACATAAACGGATGGATTTGTGTTCGTTGGGTTGTCGTCAGTCTTTATATCAATTTCCGTACCAATTGCGGTGCTTGCACACGAGGGTAAACTTCCAGCCAAATCACCACCGCTACAATCGGAAAAGTTCAAATCTAGACTTTCAAATGTTGAGAAATTACTACGGCTCGAGTCACAACTTAAATTTTGGCTTAAACTTTTCGAGTTTTGGAAATTCGCTACCACACCACTTGAAGAACTCGAACTTGCGTATGAATTTAATCGTTGCATCGGCGGTGGTATACTAATAGGCTGGTCATCAATTTCGCCATGATCAGTATCACATCCCTCATCAGTACTTGAACTATATTGTTGCGTAATCTGAGAGTGTGATCTAGGTTGTAAACAAGAGGCATCCATCTCTAAATTTTGTAAATAGGAATAGGTATGTAAATTATTTAGATAGTCCTTGTATGGAATCGAGCGAAATGCGTCGTTATATCCAAAAATTTTATCACGGCCTATATAAGCATCACCTTGATGTATGGCTTGTTGCATTCGTGACGCATCGTATCCGGAATAATTTGTATGTCCATAACGAAATATAGACTCTTTTGTATTTACTAACGGCAATGGACTTTGTTGTAATGTGTTAATTAATTTACTTGCTTCGGATGGTATTTGATAGGCGACAGATTGAAAATTTGATTTTGAGTCAAAACTATTTGATGATGTTAATACACGATGCGGTGGTATTGAACCTAAATGGTGATGTACAGGAAATTGTTGACTATTTAAGAGTTGTGGTTGATAAATAGAGGTGCTAGATTCCATGATACAACCGTTTAATTGATTATTAGATCGTGTAGTTTCTGTGACTGCGGTTGCCTGTTGTAGAAGTCGTCGACAGTCTTCTGTACTTTGTTTTAATATTCGTTGATCGATACTACTTGATAAAACACGATTCGATGGCACTCGGTTTATATAACTATTATTGTATTGTACTAATGTACTACTACTAGAATTTGTTTGCTGACAACTGCTTTCTCTTAACCATATCATTGATTCTCGATGACTTGGACCACTGACCGATAATGTTGGACTACAATCTCGGTCACGAAATAACATGGAATTACGAAAATTTACATTGGACTTGTTTAGTAGAAATTGTTGTGGCGGTTCGCGAATATTGCTTTCGCGTAACGTAACCATGGATACTTGTGGCTGTAAAACGTCACAATTCCGATCATTATTCGTTGTAGAGGCATAATGTTTTGGTGATATAGGTAGATCAGATCTTTGTGTATTAAGCGCGAGTTTACGCATTGCCTGCTCCGCAATTGATGATGGTCGCCGTCGTTGTTGCTCAAGTGAAGGTTGTTTTGATGTATTGGTTTGAATTAAACTAGTTTGGTTATCTTGGGACAATGATCGATGTCGTACACGTTCTAATAATAATAAATAAATGGCAGCATAGTGATCATAACTATTAAGCTGGAAATATAAAGATGAATAAGTTGTAGATACTATAGTATTTTATAACGAGAATTTGCGAGGGGGCTTACTCTTAAGCTATCGCGCGTCCTTTGCGAATCAATACCAATGCCTTGCATTACTCTAATTATGTTCTCGTTCGGTTCAATATCCGCCATACAACTACTTGAATTTAATCCTGTTATCTGTGGATTGGATACCAATATCGATTCCATTGACTCGGCCATCATCCATCGATGTCGTTTAATTTGTTCGATAGAGTATCGTTTCATAGGATCAAGTACCAACATTTTACGGATAAGCGATTCGCAGTGTGCAGACATAAAAAATGGTATACGAAAACGACCAGATAATACACGGTCACGAAGTAATTGTAGTGTAGAACCATCGAATGGTAAAGCACCACAAACTAACACATACAATACGACACCGAGTGACTATAAATTGCAGAAATGTTTTATTAACCACATGCTTGTAGTCGCAAGTGTTCTTGACTCTACTTACCCATACATCAATTTCTGGCCCTGTATATTTCTTTCCTTCGAAGACTTCCGGTGCGGCATACGGTGGTGACCCACACCATGTTGCCAGCAGTTCGCCTCGCTTATAATAATTGGAAAATCCAAAATCAGCAATTTTAATATTCATATTTGAATCTAATAATAAATTTTCAGCCTTTAAATCCCGATGCACAATGCCACGATTATGGCAATATTCTACCGCAGATAGAATTTGCCAAAATGTAACTCTGGCAATTCCCTCCGACATTTTACCACTTCGGGCAATATAATCAAATATTTCCCCTTGACTAGCATACTCCGATACGATATAAATCATGCTTTTTGTTTCCATAACCTAAATTTAAACATATGTAAATAAAAATATACCACGTTCTAACCAAATCGTGTTAGTCGTACTCGTAAATGTAGAACTTACTTGGTACAATTTAATAATATGGGGATGATCTAAACGTTTCATAATGTCAACCTCACGATAAACTTTTTGTAAGTTACTAGAATCCAGCTGAGTTTTATCGATTATTTTAATCGCCACCTGGAAATAAATTAGAATAATTTTCCTTATTAAATAACCGTAAACAACAACAAAAAATACTTTTGAAATATAATTTAAAAAACATGAGACATTGACACGTCCAGAAAGAAATTCCAATACCCCAAACAGGTAAACCAATCCTTATAATATAACGATATCGTAGTCTAATTAAATTAGGAAAGTTTGTGGTGTCATATAAAGCGTATTTTTAAGTATGTACTCGTACATTCAATTATAAGGGATGGTGAAAATGAACAATATTTGGATAAAGTTTTTATTTTGAACAAAATAAATTTAAATCAGAGATTTATTTTTGATTTATCATCCCGACGAGTAACGGAGTGAGTTTTTTTTTATCAGATCAATCAGTCAATCCCCACAGCGTAAGCTGTATTCTAAACGGTTTTCCAATTTGGGTGGGTCGATGTGCACAATATCCATCGTTGCGTGTTATAAACACATGTCGTCTACCTCCATATCGTGCAATTTGGGCCAAAATAAATCGGTTAACATCGTTCTGGAGCGCTCGCTATTGCGCCGCGCGCAACGTTTATACGAATGAACACTAATTTTGATAATAAAGTTTTATCATTTGGACGTGGTGCTCAATTGTGTAACTTGTCATGGTGAATTGGCATCAGTGACTGAAAAAAACACCGGATTAGACAGATGCCACCAAAACAACATGGCCACCACAAGCTGCAAACATCGACCCACCCAAATTTAAAAACGCTATATTAGACCGATTTTCTCGTAGCGATAGTTTAGGACAAGTGCCTTTCGGTTGTTAATACGAGAAGTATAATGTTTCACTAATTAGCAATCAGGTGTACAACTACTAACTTCTAAAATAGCTCCTTTTCACATCTTCAACTAACAACAAATTATTTGATTTTATTTCCATATTCATTGCTCACTTGTTGTGGTCTTGAAACTTCGACCGACCGCTTTCTATTTATGTTGTGTATAAATCATTATTACTTTGCTTTTCCTTTAATCACGTGTCTCAAATTAAAAATTATTACAGCCATTTTAAATGTACTTTTATTATGGCCTTGGTTTTATACTTGTGCAGGAAGAAGAAAGGTACAACTTTAACGGTTTTTATGTTTATTTAAAAAAAAACAATTTAATTTAAAATAATTTAATTACATACATATTTCGTATATACGCAAATCGAAACGACACAAATCGAAACGACACAAATCGAAATAAATTTTCCTATATGTACATTCATATTTTTATGTATAGGTTTTTCACTTCTAATTTCATTTCAAATTCAATTTTATTTATTTCAAATTCAGTTTTTTTTCTTTTCAAATTTAAATTTAATCAAATTCAATTTTATTTATTTCAAAATCAATTTTTTTCATTTCAAATTCAATTTTTGTAAAAAAAATCTGTAATTATTTTTAAATCTAATTAAACAAAAACAATAAATATATTATTAAACTTATACAATTAATTAATGCAATGGTTCTCCAACTGCAGCTAATGGCAATTTCATGGACATATCGACATAATAATTATTGCAATAGGCTATGAGGTAACTTTTGCCCTGGATGTTTCAATTATACTTACTAAATTTATATAAGTGTGTGAATCAGCCAGGAAATCCCCCGCTGACAATTTTATTTATGAAAAAAACTTTTCAATGGAATTCAACATCGTGGAGTACGGAGAAAGAAAAATTTATGTATGAGTTGTCTCACTAATTTTATCACGCACTTCTTTAGATTTGTGGATTGTTCAATTGTCCAGTACCATGCCCCTATGATGTTAGCTTCAGCCAGTTTAACAAATAGTTCATCAAGGAACGTAATAAAAATATTAGCATTAACAGATGGGTTTGCTATTATTTGACTGTAAATATAATATGATCCCATGTTAATTCATCGCCGCTATGAGTGAAAATTTCGTCCTCTCACAGTTGGTACTATTATATGAGCAGCAGTATTTATTTTGAATCTAGCTCTATAGTTCTGCGAAGGTGGCAGTTGAAACCGGATTCATTAATAAACACTATTTTATCCCCTGTTATATGTTTGAGCAGAACATTTCATTATGAATATTTTGTGCTATGTACAGTGCCTCAATATACATTTCCTAAACTTGTGGATGGACCATCGTCGTTTCTTTATTGACGTTATTTTACAAATATTGAATTTGAAATGAAAAAAAATGAATTTGAAATAAATAAAATTGAATTAAAATGAAAAAACTTGAATTAGAAGTGAAAAACCTATGTATCCCTTTTTCTACCAGAGAATTTTTTTTTGCTTCAATTTAAGCCCAACCCACACGAATGTGTGTTTAAAAAATGACAGGTTGTAATGTCTTCCGGATTTTAACGGATCTTAGTTAAATCGGAATTATTTTTGAAAAAAACATTATAATTTGATAACATATAAATTATATAACATATTAATTGTTTGTTTTTGATAAGATTTTAATTATTTTGCTATTATTATAGTTATAGTGTTATTTTCGGACGAAAACGAATTAAGTGTAATGCACAAATTTGTATGTTGGTTCAAAAAACATACAAAAATAAATGTTTAATATGATTCTTTTGCGTTACCCACACAATTGTGACGGCAGACAGGAAAAGGGATATACATATATACACTAGCCTGTTAATTAGTACTAAAATGAAACATTTCCTTTAGAAAAACACAAAAATATAGAAAAACAGATACAGAATAAAATGGGGAATTCCCTTTATGTAAAATTTAAGCAATGCAAATAGAGATTTTAACGACGCAACTCTGAAATTACGAAAATTCAAGGACGACGCAACTTCGGAATCGACGCAAATCGAAACGACCCAGATCGATCGATCGTTTTACTGTCTATATGTTGCATGTCATTGGCTTGAACTAGGTCATCCGCCAATTATATTTATACTCTCAAAATACATAATTTGGGCTCTTATAATAATTTATATAAATGGTGACTACTTCAAATAGTAATTAAGTAGTTTTAATTGGTGTAGCTTTCTCCGTGCAAACAAGGCATTTACATAACATTCATATATAAAGGTCGATTATGAAATGTATTGTGTAATTGTGTATATTAAAAACCAATAGATACACACACACATAATAACTACTATAATTATTTATTTAGATTTCACAATGTTGGAATGACTTAAATTCTTCTATGTTGTCACATATTGATTATGATTTTCATCAAATAAAATATAAAAAGTCCCGACCTTGTTCAAAGCGAAACAGAAGAGCAAATAAAGAAAGAAAACCTACATTAAATACGAAATTTGTAATATTTACTTAGATGTTACACCTTTATTGTTTTAAATTAAACCATTAAATCGGGTTGGCTAATTGATCGAAACAACGTAGGTCTACAACTGTTCTCTGTATGTGAAAACTTGTTTAACCTAAATTTTTAGTTAATTATGTTTGTGGGCGAAAGGTTTGCACAAACCTATTATAAGGAGAAGCTGATACATGTAGAGACTCCTTAGTGATGATGATGCCATATTCAAACCACACTATTGCCTTTGTTTCTGTGGAAAATAAATAAAAGTAAAACGAGGAGGCACTTCTTTATAAAAAATAACATTGCAATTGGCACCCAGCGTGGGGCAAATAAAACACTGCTGTTTGGGCTGTTGCTGGTTCTATTCTAATTTTTAGCAATTTAAACTTTAAATTCATAATTTAAAACCAAACAATTTTATTTACAATACTAATTAATCCAATTCAGTGGAACTATTATCATTTTGTCAATTCGAATGGCGATTGAGATGTAATATACATATGTAATTTAATTAATTACTTCAATAAAAATTTGAGGAATCGATTAAAAGGAACAGTATAGAGGAGCCCTGTGGAGGGTGTCAAATAGCATAGAGAAGAAAACAGAAGGCAGCCGGGCTCATTCACCTAGTTCGGCAGGCAGCAAAACTCGTGTAAAATGTATGGCTCTAGTTCAAACATTCTCAAATATTTGATATGCACTCCATTCCAGAAAAGTACGATTGTAAAAAGGGGGTGGGAGGGGGGGGGGGGGGGGGGGTTAGGTTAGAAGTGCAAAAAATTTCTTTCACCATTGAGTGCAATACAACGTTTTATCAACTTTTCAGATTCAAGTAGGTATGGAAATTGTAAGATAATGAAAAAACAAATTTCAGTTTTCAATTTTTTTATCAGTTTCAAGTGAATGAAGTGTATATCAAATATTTGCCAATACTTGCTTAGTTTTAGTTCGAAAGGTAACATTACACAACCACGAAAAAAGTATGATTCTAGCGCACATATAGAAGCCAAAAAACAATGTCAAAGATGTTGTGAGTTACAGAGCACACCCAATAGAATTCCTTATGACTTTTTACTTACAGAAAAGTATGGAAAAAAACTTGAGAATTTTTTTTTCTCAAGTTTTTTTTTCATACTTTTGTGTAAGTAAAATATCATAAGGAATTTATTTTGTATGCTCTGTTATACGCCGATTGATTTCTCGACAACAAACTTCCATTATTCATCGGACCGTAAAATTATTTTATAAAACAGGAAGGAAACGGAAATAAATTTCAATGAAGATTAAATAAGCGTTTAATTTGTGCGTCAGCACAATAATGTTTCCATAAAAAAAAAATATTACATTTCCCTTTTCACTAGTTATTGTAAGTTCACTCTCAAAACAGTTTACTTGTAAAACTCAGAATGAAAACTGACTCAACTAAGTAAGTTTGACCGAAGTAAAATAATTCAGATAACTTTCTCACGTTGAATTTAACTCTATCTGTTCACATAATCCAAGTGCCAGTTCACAAAAGTTGTAAACTGAACTAAATAAATAATGCACGAAACAGACGTGCGGAATTTCCACATGCGGATACACAAGCGGAAAGGCAACTAAACCACATGTGTGTATTTTACGCTTACGTTTTATTACGCTTAATATTTTTTTCCGCTTAAACTAACCCTTTTATAATATTTTATTTATTTTAATTAGTAATATTAAGATTATTTAAGAACACAAAATTTATCGCGTCACTTTTTACAAAAACAAAAATTTCTTTGGTGGGCTTTTTCTTTGACATATGAGACCGCTTTTTACATTGCGTGAGAATGTAATTCGTTTGTTGCGTGGCAAGAAAAATGAAAAGTGGATTACGTGATTGTTCTACAACAGCCATATGCATTTTTTATATAGATATCCTGCTCTGACTTGTGACAGATGAAATAGCAAATTTTATATGGGTAAAATCTTAACACCCATTCTAAGTATATAATTCTATGATATTAATCTAGCAATTTAGAAAAAAACCAATTTGCTTTTTGTTTTGTTGATAATTTCAATATTACTTAACCAGCCTATCGATCGAACTTGTATTTGTATCTATGTTTATTTGTTTATTTTAGAAACGCCACAGTAAATCTCGGAGAACGAGTGCAGTCTGGAGTGGCAAGCTCTGGTCAAAACCCTAAAAATCTATAAACGCAATCTCTCTCTTAATCATAGAATTATATACTGTAGAATGGGTGTAAAGATTTTACCCGTATAAAATTTGCTATTTCATATATCACGAGTCAGAGCAGGCTGGTTATATAAAAAATGCATATGCTGAACTTATATTTCAAAGCAAAAACCTTAGTATTAGATTTAAAAAATCATGAAAAAATGGAAAACCAACCAAACTGGTTTTTGCTTTTGTTCAAAGTGGCCGCAAAATTTCGTGCTCTTAAAAAATATTGAAATTATTAACTAAAATAATTAAAATATTCTAAAACAGTTAGTGGATTGTGTATTTGTGTAGTAGTGCATCATTTGGTAATAAAAATGGAAATCTTTTAATAAAAATGAAGTGTCTTACAGGAAGCCATCGGTAATTTTACCAAGTGTTTATATAAAATAAAATGTAAATTATGTTAAAAAGAAAGTGATTTATGGTAAAAATATTCTTATTTTAATTTAAAAATCGAAAAAACTAAATAAACATTTTTGTTGTTGTTGTTGGGTTTTTCTTTTTGTACACATGTGTCATTTTCACTAGTGGTCCTAGTCTGGTTTTCCCGGGGAACAGGGAATTGGGAATTAGTAACGGTTTAATAACAGTTGGGAATATTTTTCCAAAGTGTATTCTGGCGTTTGGGAATTTTTTTTATTGGGAAAAAATAATTCCATTTTTTAGCAGTTTTGACGTTAATTTTTCCCCATTATTTTTTGGAGAATTGTGATTCGTACATTTTTGAATTTTTAAACATTATGTTTGCTAATATATATTTAAAAATAAATTGAACTTAGTTTATAAACATCTACATAAAAAAAATTCCTCCAAAAATTATTCCCTCTCTGTCAGAATAAACATTCGGGAAATATATATTTGGGAATTAGTGCAATTTGTAATCACAGCAAAATATTTTCCCAATATCCCCGGGAAAATCATGGGCTGTATTTTTCTTATTTTAATTTAATAAAACAGAGTTTATTTCGTGTACTACGTTGTTTGCTTAAAATAATTTATTTTTATTTTAGAATACTATAAGTACAATGTTTTACCGAAAATAAAAACAATTAATGTACTATATTGGAGGAATAAAAATCATTTTGAATTTGTGTAGTTTTTAATTTCAACTTCCTAATTTCATTGCATTCGATCGAACAAATTCTAAATAAGGTCCTGTTGATTTATATGCTTTCTCTTTTACCCTCCGAATTTGACTCAATTGCCAGCTGCTTAAATTCATTCCATATAATCTATTACTATGCTCTCGATACTCGGGATTTCAATGTCATGTCGTTTGAGTCTCAAACATTAAATAAAAATGAGATAAAATAAAAAACATTCTCACACATCGCAATCTATATATAAATTACTTGTGGGATTACCGTATCATTCGATTAAATAAAAATTTTACATTTCCAATCGCCGAGAAACAATGTTTTATACAGTGGGTAGAATGGTAAGATGGTATGATTGTAGTAGCATATATTATAAAGATTCTATATTCTGTGTTCTGTATTCTATATTCTGTGGTAGTAGTGAATTTATTCATAAAGACGTCACAATTTAATAGTCAAACAAATGAAATCCCGGTGTACGGCTGTAGTAACTATTTAGGTTTCTTATTTTATGTTATGATTTATATAAATTGCATCCACCATTTTTCCGTTTTATTGTTTATAATGGGCGTTTTCGGAAATATCCCATGGAAACTTTTGAGTGACTTGCTGACAAAAATTTACCAAATCATTTTCCGAACGTGTAGAGTAACTAGGGTATTTTACTTTAAGTTGTTTTTTTAATTTCTATCTTTCTGACAATTCATATTAAATTAGTAGTATCAGAAAAATTAAGGTACAAACGTTCGAAGTATAAACAAATAAACAAAATGCAACAAAAATGTTGTATCTGTTAAAATACGTCATTGAATTTTGCTGAATATAAACATTACCACGCGAAATGTAATTTACGTTTTGTATAGCTAGGGTAACTTGAGTAACTTTTGTAACCAACTAGATTATTGCATTGGTCATTTACAACACAATCGCATTAAAACTTAAACCAAATGGGTTTCATCTAAATCCAAAATGATTTTAGATTAAGGTAGATCCAATCCAATTTTTAGTAATATAGGTTTGTGCTAATATATTAAAACTGATATTTCAAACTACAAAATCGACATAAATATTTATGTTTTTAAAATAAAATTAAAATATTAATAAAATCACGAAATATGCAAGTATAAACGTAAAAAAAACATTTTTACTTGCAAACTTTAAAGCCAAAAACTAAATCCGAAAATTGCTGTTGAATCCACTTTTACCAATGCAATACAGCTAACATTAAAAAAATTAAAATTACTCAAAAGTTACCATGGGATATTTCCGAAAACGACTAATATGTATCTCAAATTGCGCAGAAAAAAATTATCAAACAGATGTTTACGCACGTCATGCTTCATAAATTTACCAGTAAAATAATCACGCTGAATATGAACTGGTACTATCAAACGTTTATATTTTTAGTGGTAAACACGACGAGATTCTTTTCATGTATAACAGAATTTAAGAAAATTCATCATTCCTCATCTATATATTGAGGTTAAAATTAAATCGTGTTTAAACAATTATAAAACATCGTGGTTTTTATTTTCATTGACGTCAATAATTTTAAGCAAACATTAATATTCTATACGTAGTGATACATCGTTTCTTCTTGTTTAATTTTAACATATTGGTTGATAGGGTATGTATCATAAAATAAGTATAGATACTAGGTAATAGGTACTAAATAAGATACCTCTACCTACTAAAGAATCTAATCTAATCGTTTATCGAATTTTAATAGTAAAAAATTCAAAATGCTTTTCTCAGAGTTGGTTTAATGTACAAAATCTAATTTTGTAAATTTAAATCATTAGTTTCTTTTTGTAAAATTGTATTCCTCCAGCCCGTAGTATTCAAATTTTATACATTAGAATCGACAAGACATAACAATCAAGCATTTGCGCTGTTTTTAAATTAAGCAAACGTTAGACCTACATAGATGCTATCGTTCTTCTCTAACAAGAGGAAATATGTATTCCGCTTCTACCTCAAAATGATATCGAACACTGATGCAGATGGTCGTCTAATCGTACCCTAAAATTATTTCGCAGACTTACCAATAAACTTAACCCATAAGCGTTTGGAAAAACGTTTATAAGAAGACCCGTTATACATTCGATAACGAAATTGGATGATTTTACGTATAAGGAGTACGGATAAGCGTTTACATATATTGTTTGTTTTCAATATAGTGTAATGCGTGGATTCCACAGTGAAACAAATTTTTTCAGTAAAAAATACTGAAAAACCGAAAAGAGGAGAGTATACATATTAAAATTACGTAGAGTGACTAAAAAAACAAATGTTGCCATAAAAGTATTGAGTTTCATAATTTTTATGGCAACATTTTCCAAAGTAAATTTTACTGAATTTTTTTTTTGTTTCTTTCTAACAACTAAAGGATTTATATTTTTAACTCGTATTAATTTTACTGAAGTAAATTGTTTCATTGTGGAATACCAGCATAAAACTGAAAATCGAGTAAATCTGAAATCATCAAATTCGACCCTTTAAACTAAACAAACAAAAACCAATCGGTAATAAACCGAAATTGGTTAAATAAAATGAGGAACATTGCCTTATTCACTCTTTTTAAAATTCGGCAGTTTTCGCTGTGAATGTATCGGCTACATGAAATTTTAAATTGTTACGGTTGATTGCATTCAACAAGTTTCAATAATAGTCATTTAAATATTTCACAGTTTACCATTACTAAAAACGTATAAACACGTCAAAAATACCAATTGTTTCTAATTGAAAAGGTCTGCTAAAATTATGTTTTTATGAAGTTGGTATTAGTTAAAAAAAACTACGTGTCAAACACTTTGCTTTAAAAGGGTGAACAAAACTAATGAAAGCAGATTTGAAATTCAAAAATTAACGGTAGTAATGAACATTTTTCACTCCTAATATTTGGGATGACGAATAGGTATATAATTTTAAAAATAATGTGAAATTCTAAAATTTGAAGGTTTACATTCTACACAGTACAGATTTTTGGTTATATATGAACATTTCAAATTATTATCCCTGCATCCCCAATGAAATTCCTTTAACTTTTTCCTTACAGAAAAGTATGAAAAAAATTTTGAGAAAAAAAATTTTTTTTTTTGTTAGGTTGGTGATTTCCTTATGAAAAATGTTATCAAACTTTTAACTTTTTCCTTATGAGAAATACAATGAAGTAAACCGCATTTGCAAAATTGGTTGTTGTTGTTGTTTTTCTGCTTGTCACAAATTAAAAAATATTCAATGCATATTTGTCTTTTAACAATTAGTGTTGTATTTTGTGTCCTGTGAAAAAGTAATAAATAATATATAATATAATAATATAAAATAACAGGTAAACAAAAAATAATTTTGTAAAATGAAGTTAGCTTTACTTTGACTTTTCCCTATTCATTGGGTATGCTCTTCATAAGGAAAAAGTTAAAGGAAAAAGTTAAAGGAAAAATTATTTTGCATTGGGGATGCAGTGTATCTTTTGAGGTCGGCGATCGATCGTCGTACGAGAAAGACGCGTTTTTGTCTTTCTCTGTATAGAAAATTGAAACTTAAATTTTTTTTTCTGTTTTAAATAAATAAATAAATAATATTTTATATATAAAAGTTATTAAAATTAAATATATAATATAAAGTGTTAATAAATTGGTGTTAGTAAATTGAAACGTGAATTAACGTGAAAGTGTCTAGGTTGTTATGACGGGTTGTTTTGTTATTTGTGTGACGCACTGACGCAGCAATGGTGAACGCATCACAAGCTAAGTGCTTTTGTGTTTCATATTTTTATTTATACTTTGTTTAGTTTATATTTTGTTTAATTTTTATTTTTTTGTAAAAAATTTATATAAATTTTAATTTTATTAATGTAAATATTTTTTAATATACGCATTTGTTATATGTCGTATGGTTTACGATTGTGTGTGTGTATGGATATATGTACGTACATTCACGTAGTTTAGTTTAGTCAAATAAGACAAAAAGGATGAAAATAAAAATACTCTTCTGTTGCTTGTCATTCATTTTCCGTTCATTTTTAAATGAATTTTTTATGCTAATTTCTCTTCGCTCTTGAATAGTAAAATGAATTTTCAGAAATGTTATGCAGTAGAAAACGAATAGTGTGTAATGAGCGAATAATGAGAAACTAAAAAGGTTGATCTTATTTTTTGTGTTAGCGAACGGGATCTACTGCTCTTTTGGTTTTACTTTTCTATTCTAATAAGAAAGCGAAAATTCATTGTAGTACTGATTGGATAAAATGTATTGTTGCCTGTATTGAACGATCGAATAGAGAATACATATCATTTCTTTCTACTTTATTCTTGATAAGTGAATAGTAAAACAAAATATTTTTTGTTCTTTTACATATTTCTTGTTGATCAGTTTTACAAATAATGCATTAATTCCGTGGAAAGATTTGCTGACAGCAATTTTTTTTACTGATAATACGCAAAAGAAAAACTTTAAAATTTCATAAGAGTGACAAATACACCCATTACATGATCAGTAATAATGTCATTACTAGTAATGTCATTACTTGTGTCATTACTCTTTTTAGTTATGGTACCATTACACGGTGATTCCAACACATCATTATTATCGTCATTACTTAAGTTCTAATTAATCGTTTTGTATACAAATTTAGTTCTACTCTATATACACAAAACTCGCCGACCGCAAAAAAAAAAATATTGTGATCGGCCAAAAAATCTTTTCAACGAGTATTATGCCCGGTTTACATGAGAAAATTGTTTTCTTCAGCAAATTTTTGCAGGTAAATAAGAAAGAATCCGCTATATAAAAATAATCAATGTGCCAGAAAGAAATAAACATATATAGTAATGGCGTAATTTTTTTTATAGGATCATTATTAATTTACTTTCAATGAATTCAAATGCGAAATTTACATTTTTATCTATGGCGTCTGTTTTTATTATGAATCCTCAACATTTATAAATGCGAAATAATTTTTTTTCTTGTTGATTTTAAAAATGTTGCCATAAAAATACTCGGATCGAATATATTTTATGGCAACATTTTCATTTTTATGGTCATTTTTGCTCAAAAATTCTTCTGCAAAATTTTGTTGGGATATATTGCTTTTCTTGTCTCTCATGTGCAAAAAGTCAATGTTATATCTTATCCATTTTGCAGAAGAAAAATGTTGGTCTTATGTAAACCGGGCATTATACATAATATTATGTATATCAAAATGATAGAATACATTACATTAATATTTTACATATTAATAATTTTTTTTACATATATATTAATATATGTTAAAATATATTTTTGTGTCCGTTAAATCGGGTGCTTACTTACCTAAAATAAATATTACATATATTTTCATTTGATAAAAAAAATATAATTTTAACATTAAAAAAAACGTTAAAAAATTCCTCCAGCCGACGACAAATCCTTCCTTTTGTCGTCAGCAATCCCGAAAAACAATTTTATATACATATTTAAATAGAGTAGAACTAAAAAGTATGTAATGATTTACAAATAGTAATGACGAAAACCCTACACTATCATTATTAATGACAGTATTGACGTCACACACAAGTAATGATGTCTCGAAATCAGAAAATCCGGATTTACATCATTACTAAACATCATTCTTCAATACCGCACATTACATGATCATTATTAATGTCATTCCCAGCAAGTAATGACATTATTACTGATCATGTAATGGCCCTAAAAGAACAGAAATATTTTTTATTTCATTTTATAGTAAAATTTTATATATATATGTATGTATATGTGTGTGTATGTGTGTAGATATGTATGTATATGTGTATATATATAAATATTCATGACTTTTTTGTAGATTGATTTAAAGGGATGAGACCTCATATGTATTACGGCATGGCAAAGGGAAAATGGTTTTTAATTTTTTATTTCCATTTGTAATGACAATTAAATCTTTGATGTGATATCCTTCGGCCTTTTAATGTTGACTGTTTTTTTTAAAATTGCTTACTGGTGGCACTATTTTATCTAAAAGAATTTCTGGCTCAATAATATTTCTCGAAACAGGTTCGTCTTTGCATGGGAATGATATATACGAATATCGATTGATTTGAATTCTAAATCCTAATCAACGACCTGCTCATGTACCAATTGTGTAAAAAGCCTTCCGCGTGGTTCTATCTTCCGTTCGTGTCATCACCTCACATAAATCATGATCGTTTTGTTTGATTGAGACAATATACTGCGGAAGATGCATACAATCATTTTTGGGCTTAATAGGAATTCTAGCAAATCGTAATTCTAACAATTAGCATTAATTTGGGAGAGGCTTAGTTCGCCTGGGTCATCTGTCAACTGGCTGTTTTGACGTGTAAATGGAGAAATAGGAAAATTCCTTGGCCGATTATTTTCGGATTTATTTTGTTGAAAAATTCAGTACTTCACTCGGGATTTATGTTGAAATCCCGGTTCAGCTCAACATATCAGATTCGAACATGATTAGTTAAGACATTGCTTAGCACGGCCGAACTCCAGAACTTCTCTAAAATCCATTTTTACATTCACATTTAATTCTGCTTACCTGATTTGACAATAATTGGTCGGGGTATGGCCAAGTTCCATTCAGAATTATCGAATTTTAGAACTTTATCAAAATCAAAAAGACACATTAAAATCCCAATACAAGTTGATCCTAATTTATTAGAATCCTAGCCCAGCTCTACAATCTGAACTGGAAAATTTCGGTTGGAAACGGCATGTTTCATTCATTATAGCTGAATCCGAAAATTTCGTCAAATTCGGCTTTGCACCCGAATTTGATCATCATTTGTTTTGAGTTTGCTTAGTTCAATTGAACATGCTACAGTGCCCATCCAATTCTGCGTACCATATTTAACAGTTATTGGTTGAGGAATAGTAAAGTTCCATTGAGCATGATATAAATATCCTGTGCACTATAATTATACTTTGCAATTAATGGAATATTCTCTTCTTTGGTGAACAAAACTAATAAAATATTTGAAATTTTTGAATTAAATTAAAATTGTTTGAAATATCCTATCAGGTAGTTAATCTGGTATTGAATAACATTGATATTTTTCCGGGAACCATTGCCTTTGGGATGCCTTACATATAAAATTTGTTGTTTTTTTTTTCGATTTAAGGGTTAAATACTAATGAATTTTAGACTAAGTTTCATATAATTTAAATCATTATGGATACAGGAAATCCTATTGTAAGTCGTGGAATTGCAGGAGGATTAAATTAATAAATGTTTATATTATTTAGGAAGCCGGAAAATATTAATTTAGAATTAAATTTCAGGAAATCTACAGACGTGAAATAATATTTCTTTGAAATATTAATTGTTGATTGTGTAGATTAGAATGGTGTTGTCATTGCATTAATAACTATCGACTTTATTTAAGGGTCTGCAACTGGGTCGATTTAATCAATTAAATTTTGCATTAATTTACAATTACATTTCAGGAAATTTCCAGATGTACGTGAAATAATACAAATTTTTTCTCAGGTTGCTGATTTAGAGAAGCAATTGTTGAAGACCAATACCATCGTTATCCATTAAACCTATTAAACCTTTATCCTTCCTTAGTAGATTAGTATTGTGCTGTCTTTGTGTTACTAACTATCGGCTATACCTAGGTGTCTGTAACCGGGCCGATTCTGTCCCACTTAACTAACCTATCCAATCCTTCGGTTTTGTTATATGTAAAAAAGAGTGTACGGTGGGCCCGGCGTCACGCGGGAGCTCCTGTGTAAGAACTTGGTCGTGCATTCAGAATCAATCAATCAATCAATCAATTTCAAATTATTATCTTTTGAATTTGTGTGAAATATGACCAAATAACAAAATCCTCAGAACATTAAGAGCAGCAACGTAAAAAACATTGATACACAGAGACTGCGGTCCAATTCATGACTTATTTTGTTTATACTGACTTATTTGAAAGTCTACAATAAGTCTCCTCACGAGGAGACTTATTGTAGACTTTCTCGACTTATTTTGGAGAGTTTCCATAAAAATGACATTTCATACATTTTTTGTCCGTAATAAAATTTAGCTGTGATGATACGATAACAGTAGAAAATAAATGTATAATTTGGTGAGAAACATTCTAAACAAGTTCTATTTTCATTTGATGGTCGGAACATTTATCTGGTACCAATTCTAGTACCTCTCTAAACGTAATAAAATTAATGCTCAAATGATTTTTTGTCAAATTGGTATAATAATTCCAAAAATTGGTATATGTAATTCCAAAAAATTGGTATATATAATTCCAAAACTAAAGTTGGTTGTACAATATTTCAAATCCTACACCAAATATGAACTAGACAATATACGATTCAAAGAACAAATACTTTGAATACGTATTTTTCGCATAAGACGCGTTTCGAGATACTTCAGTATTTCTACAATATGTTTTATGATTTTGGAGTAAAGCAACAGGAATATTACTGTTTACTAATATTAACATCATAACCAAAAAAAAGACCACTCATTATTAGAACTGTGAACTGTCAATTGTCATATAATGAAATGTATTGTTATGTTCAAATAAGTCTTGATTTGAATTGGATCAGCAGATTATTTATTTCAAGCCGCCATTTTGAATAAGCCAAATTATTAACTTATTTGAAAATAAGTCGCGAATTGGACCGCAGCCAGAATGTATGTATATCCGCTCCGCCCATCTAGTTTTTTTAAAAATGTCAATTTGAACGAAAAATAGAAATGTAAACTTAATGAACGGAAGCGAATTGATATGTAAAACATAACAAACATTCCGTAACACACTGAAAACGTATTTTTTAAATAAATTTACATACAACTTTCTAGTTTGTTAATGACGAGACACAAAAAGTATTTAAAAAAATAATAAAAGCACGAAATGGCCATTAAGAAAACCTTCATGCATTTCTGTTTATATACATGCTCCTACATACTCTGCGTTTGTAAAGTATGTTTAAGCAATGCCTTCATCATTTGGTGTAAGCGGCCTGTAGTTTAGAAGGCATTGGTTTAAGTCATAAATTAATAGTATTTGTACATTTATATCCCTTTTCCTGTCTGCCATCACAATTGTGTGGCTAAAGAAAAGGAATCATACCAAAAATTTATTTTTGTATGTATTTGGACCAACATTCATATTTGTGCATTACTCTTAAATTGTTTTCGTCCGAAAAATAACACTATAACCACATATTAAATAGTATCAATATATACATATATATATTTACATGGACACTTCCATGTAAAATCGTGTTCCAAAATTTTTTTTTCTATAAGACAAGAGTGAAGTTAGGTGTTTTAGTCCAAGTTCGGAAAAAATTCGAAAATCAACACAACTAGTGAAAAAAAACTTTGTGTCAAAATAAAAAAGTAAATGTCATGTGCATGTGTAGTCAAACATAGCCTTAATTTTTAGTGTAGTTATGCTAGTAAAATGCTAGAAACGTTTATAGCTCACCGTTCTGAATATTGGATGTTTCTAATTAAAAATCTAAAGTCCATCATCATTTCTTCAGCCATCCACAATGAAAATATTTGCATGTTAATGATGTCAAATTTTTTGGTTACCGGTGGTAAGTACATGCCGCCCCGTTTAAAAGTATAGACCATGCCATTATGTTCGATTCTAATCCATAGGAATTATTTACGATGTAAATGTTGAGCTCTTAAGTGGTGATTTGGTGAATCAACTGCAGACGAGGAAGACGGGCAATACATTATGGAAGGTTTGGCAAGAAGTTTTCTGTTTACGGTCGACTGACTGGACAATTTGAGACGAAGTTTTCTCGTTTCGAAAATTATCGTGTCCGAGCTGTGCTATTCATATTACATGTGATTTTACCGAGCTGTATATGTTAGGAGGGGTACGTAGTGTCCAGCAATCATTATGTAATTTAGTTGATCCCTTATGTTTTGAACAATTCTCAATAAATTTTGTTTTGTTATATTTTAGTATTGCTTGTCGCACTAGAAGAGAAATGTGAGAAATCTAGCCGACATAATAATTCGAAACATGAAAAATAAATTAAAATTCAATGTAATTTCCAGGAACACCATTATGTAATTTCCAGAAAATCGAGTTTCGTGTTTAAAAAAAAACATTACGATCGATATTTATGGCAACCCAGGGGATTTGAAAAACTCTGATCAAAATTACATAAGTGATGACTGATGAGATTAGCCTCAACGATTCTTACGTGATAAGGAACACCATTATGTAATTTCATGAATAAATGATAATTGAAACACTTTTTTTTAACTTCCATTATTTTCTTTCACAACCAAAAATTGTAAACTTTTTGACAATTTGATTTTACTTCGAATTTTTTTCGAAGTTCGAAAAACGACAAAAGCGACACCGTGATGAAAATTTTATTACTGCGATAAGATAAGAGAAAAAAAGAACACGGACGTCCTATATATAAGTTATTTAATATATGCTATAACTATAATAATAGTAAAATAGTTAATATGTTATCAAAACAAATAGTTAATATGTTATATAATGAATATGTTATCAAATTATAATGTTTTTTCAAAAATAATTCTGATTTAAGTAAGACCCGTTAAAATCCGGAAGACATTACAACCTGTCATTTTTTACATACACATTTGTGTGGGTTAGATTTAAATTGATGCAAACAAATTTTTTGTCTGGCAGCAAAAAGCATATGAAAGAGTCGAAGATAATGGAAGGTGATCATGCAATAATGATAAATGGAAAACCAAAACTATTTCTTGGCAATTACATGAATGAAATCTGCGATCGGCTATATAAGAACATTTATGCGATCAGTGCAACGTGCCCGATTACTTAATTATGTTGTTGATGATATTGCATGTTAAATTGAAATTTTAAAACAATAAAATAAAAGTTAATGTTAGTGTGTGAATAGCATTCAAATCTCATGTACCGCATTTTATCTTATGTACAGGTATGTTATTGTTGTATTGAGAAACAATATTGGTTTTATCACAGAATATAGAGTACAAACAGAAGGGACATAACCCGATTTTTCTATGGAAAAATTTCGACCGTTTTTTTTTATCCTTGATTTGTATGGAAAAGGGTAGAATATAATAGTGAAAAAAATTGTGCACTGAACTTTTTTACATTCAATAAGGGTAGAGTCAAATTTATTTTTGGTCCACTTAGTAGCGTATATATATACTTTATAATATATGGTTTTATCGAGAAACTCAACCAAAGCAAGACTAAAATCCTATAGTAGAAAAATATTATTTTTTTTTCATTGACTTGAATTTACCATGGAAAGGTTAAAGTTCGATTTCGATCCGCCGATAAAAGAAATTGCGATGGGTATTAAAATACCTTTGTTTTCTTTGTACTGGACTCTAGTGGTAATGTACCAGATAATGTACATATGTATACAAATTGTTAACCTCATCTGGAAACAATTAGCCATCAACATTAGTGCTTCGTCGTTTCGCGTTTGACTATGGAAACAATGTAACACATAACATCGGCTAACTTATGTAACTATTTTTATTTAGTTCTGTGACTATCTCTCTCTTTCTCTCTCTAGCTTCACATCCCATGAAGGGATTTCGCCGCCCGCACTATGGGCCTCCATCCGTCTCGGTCCATTGCTCCTCATCCTTCAGTTTTGACATCCTAATGATCGTGGATCTTGTTCGACGTCGTCACGCCAGCGCAGTCGGGGTCTTGCTCTACGACGCACACCGGCTGGTTGTTGATGGAACACTTTATTGGTCATCCGTTGTTGTGGGGACCTTGTAACGTGGCCGAGCCATCTAACTCGCTAAGATTTGATGAATCCGATAATATCACAACCTCCAAGAAGTTGCTTTATCTCATGGTTCATGCGAATCCGATATTCGTTGTTTGCGACTTTAATTGGAATAAAGATTGGGCGAATAACCTTCCTTTCGAAGGTAGATAACAATCTACAATCGTTAGAGGTCATGATCCAGCTCTCGTTTCCGAAAGTCAACACAGATCTTATGAGTGCTTTATAAAGTGCGTGCTTGCACTTGATTTTGATTGGGTTTAGAAAACTCGTTGTCCGGCAGCTATTCGGGCTTCTATTTCTGCTTGCATGTCATTCGATGATGTTATAACTGACCCGAGGTATTTAAAGTTTTCAACGCTATCAAAGTTATGGTCGCCAATTCCGAGATTTACCATGGAGATGTCCCTGGGTGTTGATACAAATTTGGTTTTGCTACTGTTCACCTCCAAACCAAGTCTTCTTGCGCAGCGATCGAGCGGTACGAAACTGTGACTATCCCTCAAATTAAATTTTCGTTTTGATGGTTATAGGTTTTATATAGTTATAGATGACGGTTTTTTCAATAACGATATATAAATACATAAATAATAAATTCCGTTAAACTTTCAGAAAACTAATAGGAACGACCTACTTTTCGTAGTTTCTCCTGGATCACCTAATTCGTCTGAGCTGTAGGGAGACATTTGCGTAGACACAGTCAGTTTTTTTAAAAACCGAACACTAAATCATTTTTTTAACTTCGGCGATATAGCGAGCGGTAGATCCACTGAAATCATCAGGATTGAAAATTTTTATTATACTTTTAATTTTAATTTTTATTTCTTTAGGTACTAATTGTACTTTTATAGTAACATATGTTTATTAAATGATCTTACAATTATTAGTAAAGACATCTTACAATTATTTGTTTTAAGTAAAATCCTCTTTACTGAAGTATATTTTTTAACACAAAGTGATTTTGTTATCTAGAAGAAAACATAACAAAACAAAATTTTTGGTTGAGCTGTTAACGTTGAGCAAACGCAGGCTAACCCCAATGAAACTCTTTTATTAAGTAAGCTTCCGCAACAGGCAATTTCCGAAACCGATACTAATTTAATACTTATCAACTTATTCGCCGATATCAAAGCAGGCAATGCAATAAGTCCGTATAGTCATCCGAATTGATTTTGCTTATTTATATACTGAGAAATGTCAACACAATAAGTTTTGCTTTGTTTGCACAGTGTGCGTTTGCACAGTGGCTTTCTTTTCAATTGCTGTATTTATAAATTCACATTATATATTTACTTTATATTGATGTATTTATAATACATCAATACTTATAGGCTTTTATCTCAAACGTGAGGACTGAACTCGAAAGGAGGATGCGCTACAGAAAAATAATTTATAAGTAAATGGTAGTAGAATTTAAATCAAACCAAAATAATTAATCTATATCCCATAAAAACTAGTAAAGTATAATGATTCAGATAAGGCTACCACACAAGAAAAAGCATAAACATTTTCAGTGAGATATTAGTTCATCTCGACGGGAAATACTACGTAACTAATTTGGATGTTGTTTTTCTCATTTACAAATGACTTTGTTTTTCCCTTCCTTTGTTTTTCTCATTTACAAGTGACTTACTACTTTGTAGCTAAACAATCCTCTAAAACAGCAATAAAGTTACCCATAATTCGATTTTTATACACTTTGCAAAGGTTTATTTAAAATGTATAATATTACTGTATTTAATTAAAAAGTAAATCTGAGCTTACCTCTGTTTTTGTAATCCGATGTCGAGCCAGTTTAACCACTGCAAAATTTCCTTTTCCTATCGTTCGTTCAATATCATAAAATCCAACCCGCACCGGTCCACGACATTTTGACGATGCGGCAATTGTCGATGGTATTGTGGATGTGGATCGTGCTTGTGCTATTGACTGTGAACTGGCTATATGACTATTTGCTAAATTTGCGGTTGCCATATTACTACTATGTTGTTGTACTCCCAAAGACGACGGATGATGAAGACGTTGATGTTGATGGTGGTGACTATGATGTGGTGTGTGATGAGATTGCAGTGTACCACTTGTCATTGATGATGCAATTGGTACTGTTGAGGTGGATATACAGTTGGAAATTTGTTGTGAAGATAACGATGTGGACGAAGAGGAGGTGGACGACGAGGTTGCCGATGAGGATGAGGATGATGAGGAAAGTGATAGGGTTACAGTTGATGTTGCAGAGATATTGGTTGCTTCATTTGAAATGTCATCTTCTCTTTCGCCCATTATAAATAAATCGGTCTGGGGCACTTTACTTTTCTCTTTTGTAAATTACTTTCGCTTCACTATCACATAATTAATGCTTACAAAGCTTTTTCACTTCACTTTCAAGTGTTATTAATTAACACAAATAATAATTTACTTTCATTGTTACATTATGTCGGTTGCGATTTGGTTTGAATATGTCGTTGACACTGCATCCACAGTACTTTACTGTAACAAAGAAATAAAAAATAGTTAAACATATATTTATAAACAAAATGGCGTTTTTGTAAAACGGTACATCAATGGATGGATACATTGTCAATATAACAAGCAAATAATCAAAAATGCAATGTATGTACGTAAAACAGTTTAACCATGTGCGTCGGACAAGTCATTTATATTTTAATTTACGTCAACAACATTATGACGCGATTTAAAAATTTGTTTTTAAATAACACACACATATTTGTCTCGTTTGTAGGAAAAGGTAATAATTATAGAGAACGGTAGTATCGTATACTACACTCAAACATTTTTTATTAAGTGGAAATCATTTTAATGTCGGAATTTAATTGAGGTCAAAGTGAAAATTTAACGTTTTGTGTATTGTTATTGTTTTGTGTTGTATCTCGTTTTCTGGCAAATAACCAACAATCGTTTTTCAGTCATTCTGATATTCTGGCAATACGACCAATCAGTATTCAATTAATATTTAATTAATTTCTAATATCATCTTGAAACTGAAACATAATTTTTTTCTTGGTCCCTTCAAGTTAATTACAAGCTTCTAAGATTTATACCCCACTCGTCATCATCGATGTTCATAAATAGGCGTCGAGGGAACGATTCGGAATTAAGATCGATTTGGTATAACCATATATTAAATAGCTTATATCAAATATACTTATATGCATATAGGACAGACGCGTTCTTTTTTCTCTTATCCTATTTCATTTTTCTTAAATACGTCTACTACATATTTAATATAACTTTCAATTATAAATAATTTACTATTTATAAATTATTATTTAAACGTCATTGTCATTAACATTCGATCGAAGGATTAGTATTTAAGATTTTTTTTTTGCTATTTTCACGATGACGTCAGTAACACAAGTCTAAATTTAGACGAAGAAAGATAACTACACAAGCATTTTTTATGAAAGACGCATGAACGTACATACTCGCACATATTATGTACGTGCATGAACGAATATATACACGACGCTATATATAAATGATGTGACTAATGGATATAAGTAGATACATACAGACGTACGTACATACGTATAGTTAGTCTTGTTTATAAATACAATATAAAGCCGTGCAGAGAAAACAAATTATGTTTATAGAAAATGAAAAACTAATAGAAAATTCCGATAGAAAAAAGTTCAAAGTGAAGGAAAATGTTCTTTTTCTTTTTGCATTTATAAAAATTTCAAAGTTATAATTTTACAATGAAACAGAAAATACATAAATGTTTTCATTGTATGTATATTAGTAAATGTAAAAATTTACAATTATTACATGATTGAAGGTTGACATTGCGAAAGGTTTTATAAGGTCAATCAACTGTTTAATTTTTATCTGACAGAGGTGTATAATTTGTTATAAATATTGATATTTGTTATAGTTTATTAAATAAATGCTAAATACGAAGCTAAAATACTTGTCTCTAAGGTAACGCAAATGGCGAAACTCTAAGCCTAGGCGCTTCGTGTGGCAAATATAAAAAATTTCAATGCTTTATTTCATAATACCTAACGCAATACCTAATACCTAATATACAATATTGTTACTCTGTATTTGAGGATATATATTTCATCAGTGTAGTTTTAAACACAAATAACAGGATCCCTTAATTTTTTTAGACAAAATGCATGATGAAATGTTAGATGATAATCTTTAAGATTTTAATTAAGATAGTTAATTAAAGATAAGATAGTTAATTAAAATTCGTCCTTCCTGCTATAATTTGTCGGTTTGTCGATAATGGAATCTCTATGTAGTTCTCAAAGAGCTGTACAATATGAAGTGGACTTCGAGTTTCATTAGGTTGTTTAGATTAATCATCCCTCCATTGCTCTAATAGAAGTGAAAAAGATTTATCCGACTTACTTTGATTAATTTTTGTTTTAAAAAACGCGCATCGAAACTTCATAATAGGCTCTCTGTTCGGACTCAAAGTTTAGTATACGCAATTTTAGTAATGCGTACTACTTTGTAAGTATATTTATTTGTTTTGTTTCTTCGTGTATTTCTCACTTAACAAATTTCTTCTAATTTATAAATAATGATTTAACTTAGGCTCTTTCCGAAACGGCTACTTATTTCAGAAATATAAAATTATTTGCCGCCATTATTATATGCCTAAGGAGCGATACTCATTCGAATTGAGTTTCCATAATTATTTTGCGAGCAAGCAAATCATTGGTTTTGTTTCGTATGAAAGTTATAGACGTGATCCATACTTCTTCGTTCATTCATTCAAACAATTTTTTCGACCAACCATCTCTTGTGAAAAAATGCATTTTCCATTAAAAAGGTGTGTTCAAAGTGGGTACCTGCTCACATTGGACCAAAACAGCAACGCGTCGAAGATTCTTAGCGATGATTCGAACTGTTTAACAGTAATGAACAGGATTTTCGCATTGGTATGTGACAACGGATGAAACATGGGTCCACCACTACATTACAGAAACAAAATATCAGTAGCTGTGTAAAGAACAGCCAGTAAAAGCCGTTCGAAGCAAACAAAAACGCAAATATAGGCGGTGAGGTTTCGGCCTCTGCGAAAAATTCAACTTCGACAGGTTTTTCCATCTCTCCAACTTTATTCTCCGAATCTGGCTCCATACCACTTCTACCTGTTCGCAGACCTCAAAAAAATATTCCAGGGAAAGAAATTTCAGTCTATTTTGAGGGCAAAGATAAATCGTTCTATAAAATGGGCTTCGACATATTAGAGAAGCAGAACTACTACGTTGATGAATAAAGATTTTGTCTCTGTCTTCATGGCAATCTGTATTAAAGAAAACAAAACAGATGTACAAATTGTGAAAATATTCAAAGCGGAGACATTTTTGTCATTGAATTTAAAATCAATTTAGCAAATTAATTTAGAAATATTTTTATAAAATTGTGTTTGTGATTAGTTCGTACCAACGGTAACAAAGTTTCGAATTTATCACCAGCTAAAAAATTTACTCTGTGCCACAACGAAGAAACTATGTGTTGGCATATAATCTTATTTTAAGCGAAATTGTGAAGCATTGAACTGTTGTGTAATCGCATGCCGTATAATCGTTGGAATTATGATAGTAAGCAAGCGTTGCAACATAAAATTTTATTAGATTTTACATTTTTCCAAATTATGTCGCTAAATACAAGACAGCCTTTCTAAAATTATTACGACAATTTATATTCTTATTTTCTTATATAATTTAAAAAACACCAAAAAAACAGTGAGTTTTTTAATAAATGTCAAGCTTTTAACTCGGAAACGGTGCAAAATAGGAGAAAATTACTTACAATGAAAACGGTTTAATGTCGAAAACGACATTTATTGGTGATCTAAAACTTATTAGTTTGAGAGATATTGACGAAAGCTTTTTTATTTTGTGTGCTCTTTGTGATTAAACAGTTAAAAATAAATACATATGTACTTTTTATTCATACAAAACTCAGTGTAAAGTGTATGGTTAACTGCATTACAGAACAACAATTTTATCAAAGTTATAATACTGTTTCGTTGTAACGACAAATAAAAATAAATGAATTCAATACTTGTTTGACTTATTAAACGATTAAAACTAAAAATGCATATAATAAGTCAAAGAAGATTTGATTTAATTTATTTGTCGTTACAACAAAATAGTGTTAGAAATTAAAGAAATGTTTTGCTGTAATACAGATCAGTTTTTACTCATATCTCTAAAACCATACACTTTACGAAAATTTAGTATGAACAAAATGTATTTATTTTTAACTGCTTAATCAACAAGTGCAACCAAAATTAAAAGATTTAATTTTAAAAAAAACTAAGTTTAGTCAATATCTCCCAAACTAACCATTTCCAATGTCATTCAAGATCATCACTAAATGTCCTCTTCGATACTGAACCATTTTCATTAAAAGACCTTTCTCCTCTATTTCCATGAAGAAAGCACGGCATTTATTAAAATACTCTCCCTGTATTATGTAACTTCAATTAAAATGTACTTGCTCTAATTTTGTTTAAAATAATTAATTAATAAAAGATAAAAGTTTTTTTATAATTAGTTATTGAGATATATTAAGAAAGATCCTAACTTGTTAAGTTAGTTGCAACCTGATCCTCTAGCGGCGGTTCTCTAACTTTTACAATTGCCAATAATCTAGGTATGCCGTTCGAGCTAAGCTAAATATTAACGGGGTCTCAAAAGCATGCATTTAAATCGACAAGTTAAAAATTTGTATAGATATTTGAAAATTGTTTTTCTTACATATTTGACTAATTTGAATTTAATCAAAATAATAATTAAATTAATTTATATTTGAAATTTCATTTGTTGGTATCTTAAAACTGTAAATAAGAAGGCTAAAAATCAATATGTCAAAATGTATCTGTCAATTTCATATGCAGAGCAGATAAATTTGCTGCGAAAACTATGGAGACATCAAATGCTATCCAGATTAGAACCTCTAAACTGAATTTTCTAGTAGTGGAGCGAAAGTAAGTAGTATCAGCGAAATCGTGAAAATATCTTTAGAAAATTTCAAAATCATCAAATACAATGTATCTTAGAGTACTATACCGACCTTTGCTCGTAAGCTCTTCAATATAAGCTAAATCAAAAATTAACTAAATTAAAATTTAACATTTATTTAAAGTAAAAATTTTTACATGTGACTGTTTGGGAAGCAACCTCAGGCTGAAATGAGTTTCATTAAGATTTACGGCTATGATAAGTAGAAGTATTCTAAAAACACAAAATTCCCCTACACAGTAAAAAAAACGCGGTGTGAATGGAATTTAATCCGAAAAAATACTTTACATTCTATCCAATTACGTTAAATTAACTCCGCTAGGAAGGGTACTATTTTTAAAACATTCGATAGGATTAAACAATATACTTTTTACGCCGTTTGGTGTAAAAGTAATAGTTCTTAGTAATTGACGCTTATAAAAGTAGGACAAGCGCCGATCTGGTGGAAAAAATATAAATAATAATTTCATCCGAAAAAAGTAAATCACGATCAAAATAAAAACTCCACTGGGATAAAAGAAACTTGTATCCGATCGGTGGGATATTATTTGACACCGATTCGGTGTCAGGAGAACTCCGTTTTTTTTACTGTGTGTGATATAACTCCGATTTTTCTCACTGCCTGGTTACGAATAAAACGGGTAAAGAAATGGTAAAGTACATATTTGGGTAGAACAGGCAACTAACATTCGGATCGCGGTGCAGTTTGTTCATAAAGGGGTTTTTGTTTCTGGAAATTTAGAGAAAACACTAGGTGGTTAAGCTTACACAACAAATAAAAAATGGTATAACCGAGAAATTATAAAGTCAAGTTTCAGCTCAAAAGACTTTTACAAAACTAATATACTAATCATAGTCGAAAATTAATGTCCCAAAATACTTTGCAAAGATTAAGCAACATTCGATTTTAAGCCCGAGCTCTTTCTGGAGTTCGACACGAATAACTTAATTTTAGTTTTTCACCGATTGCGCGATTGCACCAAGCATTTGTACTTACATAAAGCAAGGAGGGAGAAGAAAAAATCAAAATTTAAATAGAAATAAAGAACTTCCAAATATTATATCCACTGATAAACAACTTTATCAGTTATTGTGTAATCTTACGTTATAAGAAAATGTGTGGATGGAAATATTGGTACGTTTATTTTGTTCAACTTTATAATTTTAGCCTAGTCTTTAGTTTTAAGCAAATTCGTTAAATTGAACATTTCCCAGTTGCATAGTTAAATTCAATGTTATACATTTGAATTAAAAGTCATTGGAAACTTGTATGATATAAGCCTTCTTTCTCGACATTATTGAAAATTTGTATTAGTTTTGTAAAAGCTTTCATAGATTGGAAGTTATATACTATAATAAACATTTGTTGAAATATGCTCGTTTATGATAAAATTGAAATAAATTTTAAAATTCATGATTATTGATTTTAACGCTCTGTCTATAGCTCAATTTTGTTTCTGAACATCTTGCGTGGAAATAACTCCATAGTAGCACTAATTAACAAAATTAATGATTTTCATAATTTCCTTATATGTCTTTAGATAGAAGATAGATTGCTGTTATTTGAAGGTAAAATCAATACTTCATTTACATACTCACACACCGTTTATTCATCCGTACACGTTGAGATTCGCACACCGGTGGAAATAGCAGTTGTGTTAATCAAGTTCTTCTATCGTGATTATGCCCCTATTATGGTACTCACCTCACCTCAACTCTCTGAGAAATACGTCATAATGGTGACTTGAACTGACCATTTTGAAATATTTGATATTATACTTGTTGCGGTGAGGTGACTCTAGTGTCAAATATACTCACCAACAATATATTGGTGAGTTCATAGTAATTTTTCAAGATGGATAGCAAAAATCGGAAACGTAACTAATCAAGATGGATAGCAAAACACGGTAGATTTTTTTCATAATAATTTTTATATAGGATTTCATTTTACTTTTTACACTATTTGCCTTTTTTTTAAAATTCGTTTTATAATATTATTGCATAATAAAAAATTATTTCTAGGCATAAAATAAGAATTTCTAATGAAAAACACACGAAACGTCAATATAGTGGAAAATGTATGTCCAAAACGCCAAAAATTACAATATTTCCAACTTAACAACTAATAGAAATAGTCATATTAAACAAACACATCTCACCGAAATAAAAGCGAGCACCATAATACAAAAATCTAACTCACACGACTTGGATTGGTGAGGTGACTCGTTCGGTGAGGTGAGAACCATAACAGGGGCAAAAATATTAACAATATGCCCTTTGTATTTTGCTGTTGATAGAACTTGAACCTGGCACCTACTGA
>OX371223.1:384423406-384503546 GCA_947310385.1 Nephrotoma appendiculata
AGGAGTTTTACTAAGAGTTTTACGACGACATTTCGGTTATAATATATTAATATAATGTTCTTTAGGCCTACAAAATTTATATAAAAATACAATTTTAAGACACGATGTAGGAAATACATGCCATTTTGATAAAATCAAAATTTCACTAAAGGCGGCCGCATCAAATTTGCTTGATTCTCGAGCCGAGCCAACAAGATTAAAAATGTGTGATCTCAAAACGGCGGTACAACAACAATTGCATTATAACAACAATAATTTACGACAACAATTTGCATTATATATCACACCTTTTTAACTTTGTTGGCTCGGCTCGAGAGTCATGTCGCCGCCTTAAAGGCGGATTCAGTACATGCGTTCTTTCGTTCTTCCTTCCTTCTGAAATTTTTATAAACCAATTTTATTGGTTAAAAATAACATTTTTTTTCTTGTTTTCTTTCTTCAACTTGGATTGATTTAAAAACAATTTCAGAAGGAAGGAAGGAACGAAAGAACGCCATTGAATCCGCCTTAATTCTATTTTAAAATTGTGTTTTATATGTTTTTTTGTAGACCTGAAGAACATTATATTATAATCGAAGCGTTGTTGTAAAACTCTTAGTTTTATTTCTTCTGTGGCTGTGTTAACCTGCCCACGTAAATAAATCAATTCGCCAGCCATTGAAAGGAACTTCATATATAATCAAAAATTATAATACCTGCTTAAATTTCAGAAAACCGACAAAGTCAGAAAATGTAATATTTAAATTTATTTGCATTTTTTAATTCTTTGATGGCTTTTTAATGCTAAAGCTTATCAACATCATTGCAAAAATTGAAAAATCTCCAATGGAAGCTTCCGGTAACTTCCATCAAACTTCGCAAAAATTTCCTAATTAACGGAAAAAGGTTAAGTATGAAATTTGATTCCGATAGTCAATCAGCCAGGACTGTGGAAATGCAGAATGGTGAAATGAAGTTTTTTTTATCAAAACTCGTCATTTCCGGTAAAATTTCAAAAAAGTATCTGAACTAATTTTGTTTGAAACGTAATTTACAATCTTTGTGTTTTAATCGTTTTTTCGTAAAGAAACTACTATTTTCGGTGAACTGATTTCGGCCAAACATCACTGGGACTTTCTAATTTATAGAAACAGCTTAATTACGATGTTCATCCGATCAATCTATCCATACAGAATCCGAATTATAGTTGAAAAACATTTTTGTTGTCAAAAAACCTCATTTCCGCTTAAATTTTGGAAAAATATTCGAAAACCGATGTTATTGCCATTAATTGAGTATCTTTTAGTCCATAATATACTGCGCCAAAGAAAAACGGAACAGAAATATTTTCAAAGAATATCCAGATTTGAACGCTTGTATCTTGGTGAAATAACACCTATCAAAAAATAATTTGGCTTCTAATTGAAGGAAGTTTTGTCTTCTTTTCGATACTGCAATCCATTTTATTTTATTTTGCTTTTTATGACTTTTTGAGTAAACGAACTTGCTCGATATTTCATTCCAAAATCTAAATTAGCCAATTAAGCACTCTACGATACAATTTTAAGTTTCTTTAAATTTTACGCCATTTTATGTTGTTTTCCAACAATAGTTTAATATATCGCATAGTTATTTGATTTTATCAGATTTTCAAGTGAGATGAATCAAAAAGAACAATTACTGGTTCGCGCTACTTGTGGTTTTTGTTGAAGCCGGTGTAACATCGTGAAATTGGGCGAATCTGTGATATTAGTGTCTGAATCGGACTTAGAATCGATATTTAGAAACAGGCAGTATGAGCCGCCGTGAATAATCTGATCGACCAAGAAAAACTACACCAAAAATCGAACTATCGAACGTTCTGCTCCAAAAAGCAGGAGAACCAGTGCTCAAGAAATTTAAAGTAATGTACCAATACAAAACCAGATATCAAAACAGATGATAATAAATCGGTTGAAAGCTTATCGACTAAGATTACGTCGACCTGTTAGAGTTCCGTAGCTGACTGATGATCATCGTTGCAAACGAAGAAATTATGCGTTATAGTATAGAAACTGGACTTAGAGAGACTGATGTAACGTCATTTTTTCGGATGAATCACGGTTCAATTTGTATGCATCAGACGGCTAATGCAGAATTTGGTGTGCAGGACAAAAATTAACCCCTAATTGCGTGAAGCCAGTCGTAGCATGTCATGGAGGCTCGGTGATGGTTTGGGCGGGTATCTCGTGGAATTACAAGACATATACTTGGTAGTAATACTACATCTAGCAATAACATCAACATGATAAGTGAAAGCAATTTTAAGGTTTTATATGCTTTCCATGAAGACACACAGCTTTAAAACACATGCCAATGTCTGCAACAGCACTGCATTAATTTAATAAACATTCCTTCGCGAAGTCAATACTTAAGCCCTATAGAGCTTGACGGGGACATCGTCGGTTTGGTGCAATAGTGACACAAGTCAAAAATTATCATTTTGAGATATTCGAACAAAAATCCTTTAAATCTAACAATCTTTTATCTGGTATAGTATCACTTCAAGATTACTCATAGTTTCATTACATTATATTATTTTTTAGGAATATTTACGTCGATTATAGAATCCGCGGGAGCGAATCGATTGCGGATTGAAAACTGCATATAAAACAAAATTTTAAATCATAGTATCTAAGAAATTCCAATGGATTTTGATAAAATTAGTAAAGTAAAATTTGTTTTAGATCTACAACTATTGTATTGCGTTTGTGAGGGGAATCTTAAAAAATAATTTGTATGGAAATTAATACTTATTTTCCAGGCTACTTTGATTTATAGCAATTGTTTTTAAATTTTTATATGCAGTTTTCAATCCGCAATCGATTCGCTCCCGCGGATTCTATAATCGACGTGAATGTCACAATTCGAAATAGGGCTTTTTGAACCCTAATTTTATAATTGCCAACTAAATATTTTAAATAGAGCTCTGAAAAATTAGGTATGTACTCTAAATCGTCCATAAATAAAAAAAAGTTACATAACAAAACAATTACGTTTATTTTTTATTTTTTAGTAATAAAAGAATTACTATACCAAAAAAAAACTCGAATCGATTTCCTTAAAAATATGCTTTTTTGAGATGTGACACTGTTCCACCAAACCGACGAAATGTTACAACGGCATATAAGAAAACGGACAGGCAACCAACAAATTTGAAAGAATTCCGAGATGCTTTACAAGAAGAATGACAAAAACTCACCACGCAACAAATACACAATGTTTTAAATATAACATGGCGTATTTATGAAGTAATGCGGACTAGAGGAGGTGCTCCTACATCGAGCAAGTTCGTCTACAGTCTCAAACAGTAGCATATTTTTTTCTTTTAGACAATTTTTATTTTACTCAAAAAAGTTATAAAAAGCAAAATAAAATAAAACGGATTCCAGTATCGAAAAGAAAACAAATTTTCCTTCAATGGCCTGTTCCACACTCTACTTCTTACTTCAAAATAAATCGTATAGATTTTTTATTGCTAATTATTTAAAACCTTATTTTATTTTTAAACACAAAATTTTTTTGTTTTTCTTTTATTCTGCTCTCTCGAAAATAAAATTTAACCGTTTGAGTACCAAGCAGCGCGATCGCGCGCGCTGTTGAGATTTTATGTCGAGAAAACCCAGCACATTTCAAACATTGTCGACAACTGATGGTGCGTTACCGATTGTCGAAGTCGCGCGCTGAGATTTACTGAAGCAAGTACATCACACAGCTCCTTTTAATGTAAATAGTACATTTTACAATAGGTTTGTCTCAATAGATTGCCTTTTCATCTCATTCATTTTATCTTCCTCTCTCATTTAGAGTAATCACGATTGCGCTATTTGGGATTCTTCGACAGTGTTTTTTCAATACTCCTGGGACTCAAACGGTTAAACTAAAATCTTCAACCCAAAAATGGCCTTAAATTTCTTTTATTTCATTTCTATTTGTGAATTGTGTTAGAGCTGCTTCACCGAAAATTTTTTTGTTGAAAAATGAGTCGCAATTAAACCGGTTTTATAGGTAAACGGGGAAAGAAACGGAAAAGAAGTAAAGGGTGGAACGGGCCAATTAGAAATAAAATAATTTTTTTGAAGTGTTATTTTACAAGGTGTTGTTTCAGATGCAAATTCAAATCTGGGTATTTTTTCGAAAAAAAAAAATCTGTTCCGTTTTTTTCCACAGTGCAGTTTTTCTCGTAAATGATATATGTACTTTTCAAAATAGTTTCAGAATACGAGAAACCTTCTATGAAAACTGCCACTTTCGGTGAGCTAATTTCGGTCAAAAACCACTGGTATTTTTCAATCATAGAATTAGATTATATAGAATGAGTGTAGCAACTGTCAAGTGTAACAAATTCGGAGGGTAAAAGAGAAAGCAAATAAATCAAGAGGGCCGTATTTGCATTTTTTCGACCGAATGCAATGAAGTTAGGAAGTTAAAATTAAAAAATTATTTAATTTGAATCACATTTTAATTCCTCTAATATAAGTACATTAACCGTTTTTATTTAAATATAATATTATGTAGATAATAAATAGTAATTATAAAACAACTACGCTTATTTATTTCACATTCCTTTCCTTAGGTTGTATAGTCATGGCCTATTATTTTAATTAAATGCAACGACTAGATTGCCGTATCACTTAATAAGTTCAACGCATATTGGATCTTCTTCAACGCAAGAAGAAACTTCAGAATTAGCCCCAATAATAGCGCCAGTATCATTTATAGAATTTGGATAAACGTCTTGGGAAGCAAATTTAGAATTAGAGTGTTCCATCCAACCATGTTTTCATCAGTATGATAAGGAATTGCGGTTTGATTAATATTGGGACATGTATTTTCAAGATTATTTTCATTGACGGTAAATCTACAAGTTGATACGTCAATGAACAAGGTGGGAATGACCGATTTGAAATAGTGAAAGTGGGATGAAATAGTGCTTTTCAAAATGTACCGAGCAAACAATTGCATTTCTAATTACAACATCTTGCTCGCCCAAGCCAATTGATTTCAACCATTCCTTTTTTAATTCTCCATATTTTGGTAAGCGAAAATTTTTTGTAAAAAGTTGTACATATAGTATTTAAAATAAAAATAAATTATGAAAAGCAAAGCATATAGCACATGAAATATCCGCCGTTTTATTAAAATAAAATAAAAAAGTACGGCCCTGGTAGTAAAACTTATAAACACAATATAAGAACCTCACGCCAACAACCAAAATTGTTTTCTTAATTTTCTCTGATTTATAACTTAAATTAAGGATAAATTTACCACAAATCACACTGCATCCCCAATGCAAAATAATTTTTCCTTTAACTTTTTCCTTATGAAGAGCATACCCAATGAATAGGGAAAAGTCAAAGTAAAGCTAACTTCATTTTACAAAATTATTTTTTGTTTACCTGTTATTTTATATTATTATATTATATATTATTTATTACTTTTTCACAGGACACAAAATACAACACTAATTGTTAAAAGACAAATATGCATTGAATATTTTTTAATTTGTGACATGCAGAAAAACAACAACAATAACCAATTTTGCAAATGCGGTTTACTTCATTGTATTTCTCATAAGGAAAAAGTTAAAAGTTTGATAACATTTTTCATAAGGAAATCACCAACCTAACAAAAAAAAAAAAAAAATTTCTCAAAATTTTTTTCACACTTTTCTGTAAGGAGAAAGTTAAAGGAATTTCATTGGGGATGTAGTGTAAGTTTACCAAGTGTTTATATAAAGTCAAATGTAAATCATGTTAAAAAGAAAGTGACACTGCATCCCCAATGAAATTCCTTTAACTTTCTCCTTACAGAAAAGTGTGAAAAAAATTTTGAGAAATTTTTTTTTTTTTTTGTTAGGTTGGTGATTTCCTTATGAAAAATATTATCAAACTTTTAACTTTTTCCTTATGAGAAATACAATGAAGTAAACCGCATTTGCAAAATTGGTTGTTGTTGTTGTTTTTCTGCTTGTCACAAATTAAAAAAATATTCAATGCATATTTGTCTTTTAACAATTAGTGTTGTATTTTGTGTCCTGTGAAAAAGTAATAAATAATATATAATATAATAATATAAAATAACAGGTAAACAAAAAATAATTTTGTAAAATGAAGTTAGCTTTACTTTGACTTTTCCCTATTCATTGGGTATGCTCTTCATAAGGAAAAAGTTAAAGGAAAAATTATTTTGCATTGGGGATGCAGTGTTACAGAGCATACCCAATAGAATTCCTTATGACTTTTTACTTACAGAAAATAATGAAAAAAAAACTTGAGAAAAAAAAAAAATTTTGTCAAGTTTTTTTTTCATACTTTTCTGTAAGTAAAAAGTCATAAGGAATTCTATTGGGTATGCTCTACTGATGGTAAGATATTCCTTCTGAATTTTTTCAGGCGTAGTTTTGTAAATTTCACAATATACTTAATAAACACATTTTTTATTAATCACTTGTTTTTTGTTTCGCAGTTATTTTGAATAATTTTCAAAAAGTTTAAAAAATCACTCGATCGATTTCGACTTGTTAGGTCATCATCAGGAGTATCTACTGATTTGTATTAGTAAAAATTTTGTTATATAGCAGAAAAAAGCAAAATATAAATAAAAGAAGGAGGGACAAAAAATAAGCAATAAAAATTAATCTACGGATCGCGCAGGTAGGCGATGAGTCATAGGTTGAGTAACAAAATTCAATTTATATTATTGCGTACGTGAGAATAGAAAAGGGCGGGATCTGTAATTGGTGAGAACCGGATTTCTCTCTGTTCGTTAAGCATATTTTGGTTAAGAAATATTGATTGTCTAATTTCGTAAGATTCTAAGGTATCTAAACGTCTGCCTTTGGGTTGTATATGTAATATGTCTAAATTGTTCAAGCTAGCTATATGATTTTCTGAAGTTAAATGGTTATGGAAAGTTGATTGATTGCAACCAGATAAATGTTCGTTAGCTCTAACTCCAAAATTGCGCCCAGCTATCGCAAAAGGCGATCAACTCTAGGTTTATTGTTAAAAATCATTTTCTTTATTGTGTTATTATTATAAAAAGCAAAACTAATATTGGTATAATTGGACACGAGGTTGCTAATCCGTTGGCTCGTTTTTCCTATATACTCTAAGCGACGCCAATTTTCCCGCGTTGGACTATCCGGTGGATAAATACCCGTTAGAGTTTTACGCTTTAGCTTTTTATTCAATAACTTTAATATAGTCCTAGTTGCATATCCGTTATTCGTTGCTATTTGAAGAATTATGTTAAGCTCAGTGTTATAATTTGAATTTGTCAAAGGGATGTTTATTAGTCTGTCTATGAGTGAGTGGAAAGTTGACATTTTAATATTATGAGGATGGTTTGAAGAACTAGGGATAACAACGTCTGTATACGTGGGTTTTCGATAAATTTTGAAGTCTAAAGATGAATTAATCCTGGTTATTGTTATATCCAGAAAAATAATACATTTATTTTCTTCTTTTTCTAACGTAAAATCAATGGTGGGATATTGAGAATTTAACCAAGTAAGGAAAGAGTCTAACAGTCTATCAGTTCTATTCCATAGACATAATATGTCATCAACATATCTATACCAAAAGATTATATGACGAAAATAAGGATTGTTATTTGATATGATCATTTGTTCGAAGAAATTCATGAAAATTTCAGCCAACAAAGGTGACAGAGGAGAGCCCATGGGTAGACCATCAGCGAATTTGAAATGTGTATTATCAAAACAGAAATAATTTTGTTTAATACAAGTCTCAAAAACTAACTTCAGTTCACGACGTAAGCTCTCATCTACAACATCCCTATCTAAGTAATTACAAACTATTTAGGACAAAGTATTAATCGGAATAGAAGTGAAAAGACTGGCAACGTCAAATGAAACTAGTTTTGAATGTAACGGAATGTCGACGTCTTGAATTTTGTTCATCAATTCTACCGAGTTCTTAACCGAGTAAGTCGAAAAGAAATTAGTATGACAATTGAAAAAATTTATGAAACCCTTACATAGCTTGTAGGCAGGAGAATTGCAATACGCTACTATTGGTCTAATCGGAATGCCTTCCTTATGGATTTTTGGTAAACCATAAAGGATCGGGGCAGATGGATTCATGACAAAGTACTTCCAACCAGTTCCATCAAATAACTTCTGGCATTGGTTGATACACTTACTAACCGAAGTCTTGAAAGACTTAGTTGGATCTCTGCCAAGCTCTATTGCTTTGCTTTCTGTAATAAAATCAGAAATTTTATTGCAGTAATCGACTTTTGTGAGCACGGTAATTGTATTGCCTTTTCCCGCTTTACACGCTATTAGGTCATGGTCACGTAGTTTTTTCTTTATCGCACCAATCACTTTGAGGTTAGTATTAGAAGCAACAGAAGAAGAAGAGTTTGTGGGAGAAGAAGAGTTATCAATACCTTTCTTTATTTGTAACGCACATACTGATTTTATTCCGTTATCTGGCCAGATAAGGCTGTTTCGGCATCTACAGCAAGATTCTCGAATGATCGAAGGTCGATTTTGTTTGGCGTAGGGGCAAAATTCACTCCGTTGCTAAGCATTTGCACCTCTGTATCACGGAAAGCGACTGAGGACAAGTTCTTAAAACGTGGATGAAATTGGGAATCAGGCGAACCACTATTACCTCTACGGTTAAATGGATAGGCCTTATCTCGCAACACATCCAGTTTAGCTTTTTGTTTCACATATTGAATATGTGAAATTTCAGCTACCTCTGCACGAACTATTTTGTCCAGCCAATCGAACTCAACAGAGTGCAAACGAATTGCTAACTCAGTGTGAACAACTTTAAGATGGAGATACAAGTTGTTCCTGGTAGCATACCATTTACGCAGCTCGTTATCCCTCCAGCTACAACGCGCTAGATTGATAGCTCTTCTTCCCACCAAAGATTTACTATTGCATTTAATGTTAGTATAGTTAGGAAGCAATTTTAATTTTCTACAACTACTATTAAACCATATTTGATTATTATTATAACAAATTCTTACCAACAAACGACGATAAATTTCTCCGAGGATGGCCAAATCTGCCAACTTAATACTTTTTACGCTATTTGCCGTAGGCACTTGGCGAAACACACTAATACTTAATAAACACATTTTTTATTAATCACTTGTTTTTTGTTTCGCAGTTATTTTGAATAATTTTCAAAAAGTTTAAAAAATCACTCGATCGATTTCGGCTTGCTAGGTCATCATCAGGAGTATCTACTACTGATTTGTATTAGTAAAAATTTTGTTATATAGCAGAAAAAAGCAAAATATAAATAAAAGAAGGAGGGACAAAAAATAAGCAATAAAAATTAATCTACGGATCGCGCAGGTATGCGATGAGTCATAGGTTGAGTAACAAAATTCAAGGTAAAAAAAGTTTCACAATATACTTCATTTTACTTAAAATTTTATAATTTTTCTTATCAAATGATGCACTACTACGTAACCACTAACTATTTTATAATGTTTTTATTATTTTAATGTACATATTTTAATTAATAATTTTAAAAGTACAAAATTAAGACGTCACTTCGTACAAAAACAAAAACTGGTTTGGGGGTACTTATTTTGAGATATGAGTCAGCCATATTCATTTTTTATATAACCATCCTGCTCTGACTTGTGACACATCAAATAGCAAATTTTATATTGGAAAAATCTTTACACTCATTCTATAGTATATCCCTTTTTCAACCAAGAAACAAAAAAATCGGCTCAATTTTAGTCCAACCCACACAAATGTGTGAGTAAAAAACCATAGTATGTAATGACGTTGTTGATTAAAAATTTCGCTTGATTTGAAGTAAAACCAACACAATTGTGTGTAGTGTTTTTTTCGGACGAAAATAAGTTAAAAAGGAATTCACAAATGTGTAAGTTGGTTCAAAAAATATAAAAAACTAAATTTTTGACATGGTAATTTTGCCCTACCCGCACAATTGTGTTAGTAAAACACAAAAGGGATTCTACGGTAAAAGCAAATATGAAGTAGGAGTAAGGCCGAAAACTGTGCTGGGATGTTCTAACATCACATTTTACGATATTTTATCGAAGTCTACGTCTCTTTCAGCTAGAATTAATTTGACTTCTGTTTCAATTATCAATTATTTCTTCTTTATTGCTACCCCTACCACAGCCTACTAGAATATATATGAACAATATCTATTTCACTTATTTTCGTTCTACAATCGAAAAAACATTAGTTGCCAGTTGGTGATTAGGGTCATTGATAGAAGCACAGTTGCAATCTAGCAGGCTGGTAAATGATATAAAAATTGAAACAGAGATAAATTTTATTCTACAGAAACGAGAAATAACTTCGATAAATTATCGAAACATGGTTATGTTAGAACATCCCACCCAACTCTGATAAAATTTTCTCTAAATTTATACCAGTGGTGACATGTTCTATCATCACATTCTTAAATGTACATTTTTTAAAATTGATATACATAAAAAAAAAAAATTTTCTTGCAAAAAAAAAAATATTTTTATGTACAACAATTTTTTTACCGGAATTTGGTAAATAGAATTTCACATAAAAGTGCCATAAAAAGTGCAATATTTTTACTTGAAATCATAAAGCGTACTCATTATTGTTTCGACTTTTTAAATGGTATAATGGAATGTAGCAAAAAGTCATCTCACACAAGTTTCTAATCAAAGTTATTTTAATCGATCTAAAGTCTAGTGAATAAAATAAAATTATTATCGTAATTTGCAAATAATCGTTTAATTCAAGTGCATATAAATAAATATTTCATACATACAAATATGAATATTAAAAATGTTTAAAACAAAAATAATTTGATAAAAAGTTTTTGCTTGTGTGTGTTGCTGCACCTCAATTTTATGTACTAAATTTTATTATTTAAGCGTAATAATGGCACTTGTAACAAATTGAGATAATAAACTATAAAAACAAAACTTTATTTGTTGATTATTATGATTATGTAATGTGTAGTGTTAGTGTTTATTTGCTAAATTTGACATGAAATTTGATTTTGTACTAAAAATGATGTTCTTTAATTGATCACAAATTTAATATTTCGTGAATAATTTTATTGTAATATTTATGTTTCTCAAGTAAAAAATGGTTATAAACGTGGATAGCTTTAGTTTAAGAATATAAAATCTTTATTTGAATTAGTATGGAGCAATTTTCCCATGACCTTACATTGGCTCTCGAAGAAACATCGAAATGTGGGGCACACATTGGGCGATGGGGAATGCGACGAAGGACCCGTTCAACTGGAAATTTACGTAAGTTTCATCCTAAATTCCGCTTGGTCTGTTATATGTTTGCTATATTCCCAATTATTTTAACAGCATGCGCACCACAACCAACAGAGGATAGTTCCAGTAGCATAACCGACCCTCCCAACGATTCCAAAGATTCAAATGGCCAGATGGCTTTGAGTGATCGTAAGCAGTGTGATAAAAATTTGAGTGGTATAATCCCATTTAATTTGTTAAGTGATTCAGACGATCATTTCCAGTTGACCTTGAAACATAGACAGAGGCCATTGATTGGTAATTTTGAGTCGGATTCGTTTAATGAAAATTTCTCTCCCTCAAGGTACAATATTTCTGTGAGCAAGTTCTAGTTATTACTTACTAATTGCGAAATTATCTACTATTTTATTATAGGCCTAACACACGTAGAAAACGTAAATTCAAGCGTATGGCCGTAGAATATGAAACGACTCCGTCCACGCCAAGTAATATGGTAGGGAGTGGAATATTCCCGTTAAGCAGTACCGTAAAGAAACGTGTACTTAAACATGGTCAGGAGAATTACAAATCAAATGTGTTTTTCTGTGGTAAACGTAAACGTTCACATCGCGACCGTTGCTACGACTACGAAAGGCAACATCCTAACAGTGTACCTAGACAACGCGATGTATTCCTTCCGAAAGCATCTTATTCGGAATATAAGAATCGCAATCGCACTGTAATTAAACCATGCGAACGTATTATGCCGCTAACAAAAAGTATCGTCTCTAAAATTGAGAAAATCTCGCAGGATACTAAATTCCATAATCATAAAATTGGATTTGAATTCACACCTTTGGCCGAATCTAAACCGGTAAATATTCAACCACCCCAGGCATCTCATCAAATAGTAAAAACTGAAAATATTTTGCGTCAGCAACAACAGCAGCAGGCGGTTGTTTCGTCTTCGTTTGAACAGAGTCGTGTAGCTCATAAATCTGGAAGTTTTGAATCCACATTCAATTTCGATAGTTATGGGAATGCTTCTCTTCGATCAAAACATCGAAAACATAAATCAAATCGTCGGCAGGATATGATGCAGCTCCAATTCGAGGATCCTACATTTATGGATTGCGGCCCCAATGAATTCTCAAGCTCGTCGTCCTTAAGCAGTGATTCCGAAGAAATCGAGACTAACGAAAGTGATCGGGAGGGAGATGACGAATTAACTGATTGGCCAGGAAACGAAGTTATGGTAAATTTTGCTTCGAAACAGGATTTCAAAAAAGCGCGCACAAAACCCAAAACAAATTTGGCTCAAATAAAATCTGAAGATGGAATACAAGACGACGATACTCTAATGTCAGGTGATGATCTAATTTTAACACCAATAGCAAATTTTGAAGAGGCCGCAATCCCACAACTGTTGAGCGATTCCCAATGTAGCACAATATTTAATTCAACACCATCCTCGAAATTGGTGATTGCGGCGCCTCCTAAAAAATTGAACTCAAATACAACCCTATCACTTATGAATGGTCTAACACCGGTCTTCAAATCAGCTGGTAAGGCAACTGGAAAAAATTCTCATCCAATTGATATTCAGGCGACAAACAAATTGCACGAGTTGTCGAAACAAATCGAAAGTGAAATGTCGGGAGAGACATCAAATCATTTTTATTCATCACCAAATAGTACATGTACATTCGAGCAGCGAGAAATAAGGGCTGGGTGTCGACGAATCAGAGATGAAAGACCAGGCTTTTCAATAATATCAAGCGCTAATGAAGAATTATCGAGGTAAAATGAATATTGTTTATTATGATTTTGCTCTTCTGTGTTTCCATATATTTTAATTAGTTCCTATGACAGCATTTCAATTAATACAAACAAATTTCAACAATTCTTTGTTTGGTTGCCTATGTAACGACTATTGAACTTTTCCTTAAATTAATTGCATTCATCTAGACATTTTGAACTTCGTTTCGACTTGATCCTAAGATAACTCTCCATTATTGGCGATTTTCATCGAATGTAGATAGCGTTGGTTTCTACGTCTACAAGGGGGACGAGAATTGTCAAATTCATTGTTATGAGTTTTAATCCCCTTCCTTCATAGCAAACTATGATTTATGTTTTGTTCACCAGATGTCAGCTACTTTGTTGAAAATCGCGAATAAACGCCAAAAGATAATTACAAGCAAAGAGTATCTAATTTATAAAGAGTAACGAAAGAAAGGAAAATTTTTCATCAACAAATGCATGGGTTATACAATATAAATGGGTTATACATAACCCACGATGAAGATTTTTCCTCTGTTTTTGCATTGTCGTGGGTCATTTTGTTTTTTCGATTTTTGATATTTAATCACATTGCGTAAGTATTGCGTCACGTTGCGTAATGTTTTGAGTTATTTTCTACGTTAAACTTTTTTTATGCGGTGCCTATTGGGCCAAGCCACACACGGCTTCAACTTCTGGCTTCAAACTAAGTCGTAATATATTTTTATTGTTATTTTAAACCCTTATTTTATATTAAAACACCAAATTTTTTTATATTGTTTTATTCTGTTCTCTCGAAAATAAAATTTAAACAAAAATCTACTTCTCAAAAATTGTGCGACATAAAATTTTTGTCCGTGAATCCGAAATGACAAAAATAGAAATGAAAATAAAAAACTTTAAGGGCATTTTTGAGATGTAGATTTTTGTTTAAATTTTATTTTCGAGAGAACAGAATAAAATAATACAAAAAATTAGGTGTTTTCATTTAATATAAAGGTTTAAATTAACAATAAAAAATCTATTACGACTTAGTTTGAAACCAGAAATTAAAATCTCGTGTAGCACCAGCCATTACGACTTAGTTTGCAAGGGAAACGAGAATTGTCAAATCGTTTGTTATGACACTTTTGATCCCCTTTGCATCATAGTAAATTGCGATTCACGATTTGTTTACCAGGGGGTCTATTATGAAATTTTCGACGCGCGTATTTTTTTCGACAACGTCGACAGTCGACAACGTCGAAAATCGCTATTATAAATTTTTTTTTTCGACGATGTCGAAAAATGAAATTAATTATTTTTTATGTGAAAATTTAAATTAATCATTTTTTATTAAATTTAAATTAATTAATTAATTTTTATCAATTAAAATTTTATAAATTTAAATGGTTAATTTATTTTTACTAACAAACTTTTTTTATTTCTCAACACTTAACACTTTTCTTTTATGTACTCGACACTAATAATACGAAATATCGATAATACAAAAATTCGACACCGTCGAAAAAAAACGTGGACGAAAATTTCATAATAGACCCCCAGGTGTCAGCTACATTGTTGGAAATCGGGAATAGTAAACATACAATCTTAGAGGTTACTCATGTAAATGCACAGCTTTGGATGTGTTGCAAAATACTAGTGTAAAAAGGCACATTAGCTGTCAACCCAAGCTGAATGACCCCATTGGCTAAAAATATTTAGGCAGATTTGTTTTCATAAAAATATTTTCTATTTATGATTCTTACGTATTAAACGTTTGGGACCATGTTTAAGACATCATCATGTCATGTGGCTAAAAATCTAACATCGAATAAACAATATTTTCTATAAATTATTATGGCACAGATTGAAATTTTGAGTTATATAATTTAGGTTATTTTAGGTTCCTCCAAGATGGTCGGCAAACGCGGCTACGATTATACGATGTTCAAGACGTTGAAAAATTATCTGATTTAGCTAAATTGTATTCATTGAAATTAGAAAATCGTGATGGTTGTACTATTTTAACAAAAACAAGGTAAGATTTAAGCAACTAGTAGATCGTAATGTTCAAACTTACCAGATAATTTTTATATTTTTTTGCGGCTTAGCAATACAACACAGTTTGTTCACGTTGAGCAAAACAAACTAAGCAAAAAATTTTTAGCAGATTTCAAACGAAGGTGCTATGGCGGTGGGGAAACACCGGACGATGCAACAACGGTCGCCGCCGCACCTACCGAATTAAATGAAATGGCCAGTTAATTTACCCAATTTATATTTAAATAAATGTTTTGTATATTATTTAATATTTTTGTAAATTTTTAAACTATAATGTGAAAAATAAAAGCAGCAAACTGACCTTGCTGTTGATATACACTAAGTAAATGTCACGTTCCAACCGAAACAGGGTGAGGCAATTTTAGGCTTAAGTTGTACTATATGTAGTGTTGAAATGAGGTTTGAACATTTATCATACAATTTTGTTGAAAATAGTGCGCTATACCAATTTAAAATTAATTTAAATTTCATGTTATGTATATTTGTACACTGCGATTGTTTGATCAAAAAATAAATAAAATAAAATAAAATATTTTTAGTTTACACCATTTTACATTTTAATATAAATTATTTATTGATAACGAAATACATAATAAAAATATATAATATTATAACAAACAATATTTTTTATAATTAAAAATAAAATTTGTTTCAATTTAATTTAAATTGTGCACGTACTTTAGTTTGTGGTTGTCTCTCATAATAATGAAATAATTTATTTAACGTCGACATTTAAATATTATGGCAAGATTACGTAATGCGTTCTAAGTAAGTGTAAATTTATCAAAGGTGCAAACCAATTTTTCTTTTTATATTATGTAGTACATATAAATTTATTGTTAAAGATAAGTTTATGTTATAAATAATTCTCTTTGGCAAATTCACTATAATTTAATAGCACTTTGGCACAAAAACAATACTTTTAAAAAAATATAATTAGGTTGTTTTTAATTTTATTTAACTATCACTTGATTTATTAATATCACATTCTATGGTTGTGGCTTGGTTATCTTGAATAACGGTCAAACGCTTGCGGTGCGGAGAATCTTGTGGCATGGGTAGGAAATTGCGATTGCATGAGTCCAATGGGTCGGCTATGGAAACCTGTGATACCATGGTACGACTGTGGTTGTAACTGTATCCGATGTCTTTCCATTTCTCTGGAACGAATTATAATAAAAAATCTAAGTTTTTGAGCAGGCATCAAAATCAATTTAACAATTTGAATATAATATATGTAGATAGGTTCACACAATCATAATACGTATTTGATTCACACTATTTATACAAATTTCACTCAAATTATTGTAAGATTTGGTTAGTTAAATTTACCTTAAAATTGGTCACTAATAGTGGTTGTGACTTTTAAGTAGAATTTTAATAGAGTTTGATTAGAAAATAGTTCAAAATGTTTTTTAAATATGCGTAAACCTACCTCCAATTGAGCTGCCTACATTTGTAAACGACAAAAGTCGTGGTGTTTTACACATCAAGATTGTTTTATACGCTTGGCGGTACTGCTTATTCATAATAACATAAATTATCGGATTCATACAAGACGACAAATATAACATGATATAACCCAAAATATGTAGGCCAGGTAGTTGTACCTGAGGATCTGCAATTTTTGCTATAGTGATCGGTAAATAACAACAACAAAACGATAAAAAAATCGCCAAAACCATTTTTGTTATGCGCCATTCATTCCTTTTTTGTTTTGCATCACGTTGATCGCGTAGCTTTGTTGACTTGGTCACGTTATTTTCGTCTCCACTCGAAAATTTATTATTACTAATCGACGTTGAGGTCGTCGGTGAAATTTGTGTTGTATTATTGTTATTGCTATTATTATTGTTATTATTCGTCATGATGGTTGGGCTCGTCATCATGTTTGTTGCAGACGGCAATACTCGTAAATTGTTCGGTATCGTATGTTGATGTTTCGAATGTTTTCTCATTCTTTTTTCTGATCTGTAAAGATACCTTTACTAAATAACTGAAAAAATATTATCTAGATTCATAGACCTTGAACTTACTTATGAACAACCCAAAATATCCTCGCATAGCATATAATAATGATGATGCACGGTATCACGAAAGCAATAATGAATAATAGTGTTTTACTAGTTCTCCCATTTTGGTCGGGTAGAATTGAACAGGTCCCTAAATTTGAATCGTATCCAAATTCTCCCCATACTTTAAATAATGTTGGAAATTGCATACCGTAGCTAAATAACCAGCAAAATAAAATCATCAGCGCAATCCAATAGGTTCGATAGATTTTTGAATAGTTTGAATGATGTGCAATCATAATGTATCGATTAATAGTAATCATCGTAATGCATAATAATGAGACTCCTATATTTCCGTATTGGATAAACGGAATAGCAACACAAAGGAAATCACCATGCGTCCATGTCCCCTGTATAAAACGGAATGCGTTGAAAGGAAGGACCACGACACAAAAAAGGAAATCTGCAAAACACAAACTATAACGAAATAAATAAAAGTCATATAGAATGTTCAGTTATAATAGGCTTCTGTTAATTCTTACCTTATAATGAATGCAGCTGCCACATTCCTTACTTTTGGACATTTCAATAAGGCTATCACTGTTAGTAGATTTCCAGATATTCCAATTATCATAATAAATACTGTTAATATAGCTGCTACAGTTAATAGTGGCCTTGAGAACCTGGAATAATAAATTTCTGTATTAATAACGATGATTTTCTGATCCTGTTATAAAAATTCTACTAAAAGGGTCGTGCAGTCCAATCGGTATTTATAACCCATATTGGGTAGGTAAGCAACTGCACATGGCGTTTGGAGGTTTAAAAAATATTTTCTTAGCCCCATCACCGTTCCATTAAAGAATAAAAATAGATTCGATTACAAAGTTCTAACTGGATTGGCATCAAATAATAATATATCTTTGTCGTATTCCTAATTTTGGTGAAATTTGAAGGTAAGATGTTGATGTGTAAACTATCCTTTATACACATAATATGTTATAATGTGAAAACTCCTTCATATTAATTATATTGGTAGCACTGCTTATGCTTTACATGCAGAGACGAGTTGAACATGAAGTCAGACATCACATTAGAGCTAAATATAGTATTTATTAAATAATAAACATATTATAAAATATCGCTACAACATCTATAGTTTTATTTATAACTAGCAGAACTCGGGCCGCGTTCCATCCAAGTGTAGTAACGTAGAACTTCGGAATACAGTAATGTTTTAACAAATTCATCATTTCGACTCAAAGCAAAAAAAGCAGTTAATGTTGTCTCTGGTGGCTGTGCTGCTCGTACGGCAAAGTTTTCTGTGGTAAAATATACGTTCATTTTCCAAATGAACGGCCAAATGTACTACTGTGGGATATCTCTCATGAATTTGAAAAGTGAATACCTATATGCACAATAATGCTTCATTGCTGCTAATATATCTTCCCATTTGATATTGCTTAATTTCATCTAAATTATTTGCTGATGCTACTCCAAAAACGGCCATATCGCTTCCTTTATTTACATAAAGTTCCACATGTACCATATTTTGAGTAACAATTTGGAATAGTTCTGGATCATTTGTTGAGTCGGGTATTTCTGCAGATATAATTTATGTAACCCATTGCCGCAAATGACGGCTTTAGTCGTCGGATTTTTGATGACATGAAGGCAAATGATGGCTATAGCCGTCCTGCATATTCTAATTACTAAAAAAAGGAACATCATTCGTACGAAATGTACTAATGGATTTATTTGTTAATTATTCAGTAATACATCGAAGGAAAAAAAGATGGTAACACTCCAGATAACATATGTATCAATTGTTTTTTGTTGTGTTGATTTTTCATGTTTAACAATTCGATATATTTCCGCAAATGACGGCTATAGCGCGTCCTACCACGTTTGCGCATAAGACGGCTATTTAGCCGCCATTTACTCTGGGAAGACAAAAAATGTTGTGATGAGCAAATGACGACTATGACCGTTGAGAGTTTTCATAGGAAAACTGTGAGAAAATGTGATAGTTTTCACTTCCAAATTATATAAATGACGCTCAATTTCACATGGCAGTCAAAAATAATTGAAAAAATTATGTTTCTGAGCACGGTCGTCAATTTAAAAGTGTGCGACAACGGAGTAATTATTGTAATATTTAGTATTGTAATGGCAAACAAATCTTTGTATTGCCATTAATTCCGGTTGTGTTTATTAAAAAAAATAAAAAAGTAAAATTTGTATTGCAATGGAAGTTGTGAAAATTATTTGTGTGATGGTCGGTATATACACGATCAAATAATTTATTGTGTAATGGCAAAGAAATTTAAATCCAAAATTTCTCACGACCCATGAATCATAAGCGTAAATTCTTATCAAAATCAAATTAGTAGTTCTTAAGGTAATCTTCTATGGATGCTGCCACTTACAATGGATCGATTTCAACTAAACCTCACAGACACACCTCTCACTACGCATAGAACAAATATTTAAATTTTTATCAAAATCGGTGTAGAAGTTTTTGAGCTAATTGATCGGAAATCTCTTATGGAAGCTACTACTTCCGCTCGACTGATTTTGACAAAACTTTACAAAAACCATGCCCACGACCCATAGAACACATGTATAAATTTTTATCACAATCGATGCAGTAGTTCTTGAGTTTATCGCTTACGAACAAACACCTTTCTTTTATATATATGTATAGAGATATCTAAGAGTAGCGATATTACATGGCGCAGTTATAACAACGAAAATACGCAGATTATAGAAATAATTAAAGATTTATATCCCTATCTGGCTAAGTAAAAATATTTTACATCCCTTTTCCTACCAGACAATTTTTTTTTGCTTCAATATAAGTCCTTCAATTTAAATGTGTGTGTGTGTGTGTGTGTGTGTAAAAATAACAGGTTGTAAATGTCTTCCGGATTTTAACGAATCTTAGTTGAATCGGAATTCTTTTTGAAAAAAACATTATAATTTGATAACATGTTTCCAGGTTGACCATTTTTGGCCCATTGTAATATCACGCATTCACGCCACATCATTAACCCATTCCAATACTCATACAACAACAGTATACCTGTATACCATACCACCTGCACATTGCAAGCTCCATGTCAACCTGTACATTGACGTCGGCAACCATTCATCAACTATATACCAACATAACCATTCATCAACTATATATAGACTTCCGGCAGGCATATGACAGTATAAACCGCGACAACCTTTGGGCCGCGCTCATATGCCTAGGTATTCCAGAGAAACTTGTTTCTCTGTGTAAATTAACAACGTCTGGATCTGCATGTAGAATTGTAATTGAAGGATCTGTGTCAGACTCTTTTCAAATAACATCTGGTGTTTGACAGGGGATGCACTCGCGCCTGTGCTGTTCAATTTGGCGCTTGAGTACGTAGTGAGGAAAAGCAACATTGAAACTTCGCGCTGTATATTCAATAAATCAGGCCAAATTTTTGGATATGCAGATGATATTGTGCTTATTGGCCGAAGACCTAGCAACATCAAAGACAGTTTCATACCGCTCAATCGCTGCGCAAGAAGACTTGGTTTGGAGGTGAACAGTACCAAAACGAAATTCTTAACAACACCCAGGAACATCTCCATGGCAAATCTCGAAATTGGCGACCATAACTTTGATAGCGTCGAAAATTTTAAATACCTCGGGTCACTTATAACATCCTTGAATGATATGCAGGCAGAAATAAAAGCCCGAATCGCTGCCGGATAACGAGCCCAATCAAAATTATTGCGATCTAAACACCTATCGCAGTCGTGCAAGCTCGCACTTTATAAAGCACTTATAAGACCTGTGCTGACTTTCAGAAGCGAGAGCTGGACCATGACCTCTAAGCTAACGACTGTAGATTATTATCTACCTTCGAAAGAAAGGTCATCCGTTCAATTTTTGGTCCTATTAAAGTTGCGAACAATGAATATCGGATTCGCATGAACCACGAAATAAAGCAACTTCTCGGAGGTAGCGATATTATCGGCTTCATCAAATCTAATCGAGTTAGATAGCTCGGCCACGTTGCAAGATCTCCACAACAACGAATGATTTACAAAGTGTTCCATCAACAACCAGCCGGAGTACGTCGTAGAGGAAGACCCCGACTACGCTGGCGTGACGACGTCGAACAAGACCTACTCGTATTAGGATGTCGAAATTGGAGGACGAGAGCGATGGACCGAGAAGGATGGAGGACCATAGTGCGGGCGGCAAAATCCCTTCATGGGATGTAAATGCTAGAGAGAGAGAGAGGTGGGTCGGCGCTAAATTTTGCACTCCATCAGAGAGAGGGTCTTAGTTGTGTTTATTTACATGACCGATTCTAATCGATGATGCAAATTCAATTTGTATCTATAGCCTCTGATGGGATTCGAGAACCCAGTTCCTCCCGGTCTAAGTGCCGTAGCTTTAACCACTGCACCACTTGTCCGGTTGACATGATAATATGTAAATTCATGATAAGATATTAATTATTTGTTTTTGATATCATATTAGTTATTTTATTATAGTTTTTGTGTTATTTTTCGGACGAACACGATTTAAGGGTAATGCATAAATGTGTACGTTGATCCAAAAAACATACAAAAATAAATTTTGACATAAATCTTTTTCGTTACCCACACAATTGTGGTGGGAGGCAGGAAAAGCGATATATTGAAGAAAACAAAATGAATATGAAATTACCGAGTGCGTTAAAAACGAGTGGTAATATGTCCGAAAATTGGAGGAAATTTTATAATCAAGTGAAAATATATCTAAAGACAAGTGGATTAGATAAAAAAGAATTGGATGTTAAAACCGCAATTTTGTTGAATATTATTGGAAGGGATGCCAGCAATATTAACGAAGCATTTGATTTAAATGAAAAACAGAAAGAGAGTTTTGACGTATATCGTATATCACAGCCTTTGAAAATTATAGTACCCCGAAGAAGAATATTTTATTCGAGCGACATTTTTTCTACAACAGAAAACAAGATGAGGATGAAACATTTGACGCATTTCTGACAGATGTTCGTCGGTTGGCTAAGTCATGTGAATTTGATACACACTACAGAATAGGAAACAGCAATACAAAATAGTATTTGAAATACAGGATCGATTGGTACAAGAGACACTAATCAAAATGGGTGACTCAGAATTGGAAAAGACATCAAAAATTTGAAGAATAGCCGAAAGAAATAAAGAACAGGTACAGCAGATCAAAAAGGTGCGAGGTACATACTTTATATAATAAAAAGGAAAAATCCCGAGAAAATATTCAAAGGGCATTTTAATAGGAAGATTAATTAGCCAAAAAATAAGTTTTGTGAAAATACACTGCGCAAAACAAAAAACGCAACAGTAATTTTTTTAGAAATAATACCTTATTTTCAAACGCATGTGCTTGGTGAAATGAAGTTTTAAATTTTTTTTTCTTACTTTTAAAATCTAGGAATTAGTCTACTTTCCGATGCTGATATCTGTTTTTTATTATTTTGGTTTTTTCATGACTTTTTTTTGAGTCAAACAAAAATCTTTTTAACGAGAAAAAAAAAATCCCAAACTTTAAAGCTGTGTTGAAAAACTTTAGAAATACTTACTGTGAAATACTTTAGTCAAACCACTTGTAACACAAAAATGCATTGAAAAGCGACTACAGTGGACGAGTGAACGTAAAACAAAGATTGGACGAATATTGTATTTACCGATGAGTCATTCTTTTAGAGTTTTAATGTTAAAAAACGTGTTTGATCAACTAAGAAAAAAAAAGATTGTCCGAACTATGAAGCACCCGCCCCAACTCCATGTATGGGGTGCATCACCAAGCAAGGTTTTTGAAAGTTAATCGTTTCTACACGGAACCTAAACGCACTTTTCATGAATAAAATTTATTCACGAGGTTTGTTACCATCTGTCCTTAAATGGTTTGGAGCGGAGCACTCTAATTGGATCTTGCAAGAAGACAATGATCCAAAACACCATAGCATACTCTGTTCGGAATTTAAACTCAAAAAGTGCATCACAACATTAGGTTGACCGTTCACCTGATTCCAATCCGATTGAAATTTATGGGCACTTATGAAGATTAAGTTGAAAATATACCACATAAAAGATTTGAGCGCTATAGCGCGAGTTGTCCGGAAGATATGGAAAAATTTATCACCGCATTATGCAGAAAATTTGGTTGATAATATGGACAAAAGAAACCAGGCAATTATTAACAGTAATGGTGACTTTACTCTGTATTAGTTGGTAGCACTCAAGAAAATACAATAAACTTTCCTAATAAAAAAAAAATCGTAGTTTTAATTTACTTAGCTTTTTGCCGTACACGCTCTTGTTGCACATACTGTAAGTTATGCTTTGCTTGAATATAGGAACCATCCTGTGGCTAATCTAGGTGCATCGCCAGCCCAAATTGCAATGAGTAGACGCTCTTGTTGCACATACTGTAAGTTATGCTTTGCTTGAATATAGGAACCATTCTGTGGCTAATCTAGGTGCATCGCCAGCCCAAATTGCAATGAGTAGAATGACCAGAACGAAAGTTCCAGTTAAAAATGATTTGTTAATCAAGAAAAAATAAATTTTACAATGAAAAATCTTCAAAAGCGAGACAACCATTTGAACCCTACCAAAGCGTACTATATATGTATCGGAAAACTTGGAAACCAGCAAAGATTATAGAAAAATATCCTAGTTTCCAAGTTTTTTATTATTTTGGTTTTTTCATGACTTTTTTTTGAGTCAAACAAAAATCTTTTTAACGAGAAAAAAAAAATCCCAAACTTTAAAGCTGTGTTGCTTTCAAAAGATTACAACAACAATTGCATTGTATTCAAGCCGATTGTTTTAGAATGTTAAGAAAAAAAATTTTAGGATTAGGGGAAGTAAAATCATTTTATGGTTATGGTGTTTACCGCAAGGCGTTATTTTTTCTATTTTTCTCGAAAAATTTATCTTGTAAAATAATCTAGCATTTGTTATTTGATAGCAAAATACCGAATTTAATTTGTTCTATTTCATAAAATAAAAAAAACTAAAATAAATATTAAGAAAATGAACCAACACAGAAAAATTAAAACGCATTAAAAAATTAAAGCCAAAAGTTGTTGCTTTCACATTTCTTAGCTAAGCTAAGCGGATTAGCGAAAGCAACACTACTTAAGACTATACCACCGAACTTTCCTGCTGTTTTATTCACGAATCCAAATAAGCCATTTTATAGAGAATTTAGAAACCTTTAGAATGAGACTATTGAAATTGATGTACGGCTGTTGAGTTATTGTAGTTTTAGCAAACTAATGTTAACACCACACAATGAATTTTTATTAAGAAGTTGATATAACAATTTTTCGTGGAGTGCTTGGTTTACAAGATAAAACTTAAGATAAGATTACGATTTTTGTCATGTTTTTCGCTAAAACTGTAAAAACTCAACAGCGATTTCTCGTACATCAATTTCAATAGTCTCAATCTCAAAGTTTCTAAATTCTCTAAAAAATAGCTTATTTGGATTCGTGAACGAAACATCAGGAAAGTTCGTTGGCAGTCTTAAAGTTTGGGATTTTTTTCTCGTTAAAAAGATTTTTGTTTGACTCAAAAAAAAGTCATGAAAAAACTAAAATAATAAAAAACAGATATCAGCATCGGAAAGTAGACTAAATTTCCTAAATTTTAAAAGTAAAAAAAAAAAATTATTAAACCGAAATTTCACCAAGTACAAGCGTTTGAAAATAGGGTATTGTTCTAAAAAATTTACTGTTGCGATTTTTGTTTTGCGTAGTGTAGATTAGAAACCATAATTGAGCAAAAATTGTGTAGAAAATGCAATCAAAGGCATGAGAAAAGAAAATGTCTGGCTTTTGGGCAACATTGTACGAATTGTGGATGTATGCATCATTTTACACGATTTTGTTGTTCAGAACGCAAAGAAAAACGAAAACGATGATGTTGATTACAATTATTGCATCGATGTTGTGCATAAAGTCAGCGCTGTTACCAAACTAGGATGGCACGAACATTTTTTAATTTATAATAAGATGTGTAGATTTAAAATAGGTTTCGGCTCTGATGTTATCTCTTACCGATTTCCCTATTTGAAAAAATTAATACCAATCATTGTGTAAGTAAGAACACCTCCATTTTGGAGGCATACGGTAGTACAAGAATTCCGACATTTGGTTCAGTAAATTTAACAGTAAATTAAAAAAAAAAAACTTCAATGATGATTTCACAACAGTTATGGTTACTTTTATTTTGGGGCTTAAATTATGTTCAAAAATAGGGATCATTTAACAAGTTCACGACGGCGCTGTAACTCTTGCTCCTCGCCCATTGGCGGCTGCACTTAAAGCTTTTCGCTCTATCAGACCCGCCCTATTCCTGAATACGATACGAATCTTCTTACGATACGAAAATTCAACTCGATACGAAAATGATTTGGTATTTCTGAATACGAATACAAATTTTAATTTTTGTCATGATTTTACCCATATACAATTTTCTATTTCATATGTAGCAGATGGTTATATGAAAAATACATATTGCGGTGTCATATCGCAAAAATAAAACCAAACTAGATTTTGTTTGTTCAAATTGACAGTAAAATTTTACCAGTAATTTTTTTTTTATTTTTTTTTTTTTTTGTATATTTTTTTTTTATCTAAATATTTGGTGTTACATACCGTCTAATAGCACAATTAAATGCGTACTACCGGTGGTACGCGCCACCCGATGAGACAGTTTAGTGCGCGCCACCGGTGGTACGCCCGGCGTGAACTTGTTAAACCTTTGGAAAGTGTCGAGAAAGAAAAAGATAAGTTCGTTAATGTGAATAAAGAATTTTTTGAAGGTATTGGCGAGTTTCCAGACAAAATAATGATTTATTTAAAAGAAAATATAATACCCGGTTCCAGACCAGCGCAATGAATCCCTGTGAAAGTTCGAGATAAAATAAAAGAAAAATTAACGCAACTAGAACGACTTGGTGTTATAGCACCTCTTAGTATAGCTTCAGAATGGGTTAGTAATTTAGTTGTCGTTGAAAAATTGGACAAAACAATACGATTGTCCTTAGATCCACGAGAATTAAATCAGGCAATTTAAAGAGAGTACTATTTGACTCCGACTCTAGATGATATTATAATAAAATTGTCATTTGTGAAATTTTTCACTGTTTTTGATTTGAAGGATGGTTTCTACCAAATCAAGTTAACAGAAGAGGCCTCTAACCTTTGCGCATTTAGCACACCATTCGGGTATTATAAATTTACCATTACCATTCGGGTTAAACAAAGCTCCTGAAGTTTTCAGAAATGGATTGAAAAGAATTTTGGTGATTTAGAAGGTATTTAAATTTATATAGACGATTTGCTACAAGTAAAACTGAATTAGAACACGATCAAAATTTAAGACAATTTCTGGAACGAGCAAAAACTTTGAACATAAAGTTTAACTTGAATAAATTTCAGCTCAAGGTTAATCGTGTTAAATTCTTATGTCATATTTTAGTGAAGATGGTGTTAGTCTAGACCCTGCACGAATCAAGGCGATCACTGAAATGGCCAATACTTAGTAAGAAAGACAATGCGCTACTATTAAATGACAAAATCAACACTAAGGCAAACAAGCGCCATGACTTGCTGTTAAAATTATAGTATATTCTACCATCACATAAATAATAAATTTATAAAAAAAATAATAAATAATAATAATTTCGAATAACATGCCATTTGGTTCGTTAGAATGTTTAAAGTTCAGCAGAGAGTCAATTTTGTGTTTGAGACTTCTAGTCCAACGTATCAAAATCAAACGGACGAAGTGAAAAGGCAGTTCACATATAGAGTGTATACATACATATATTCACATATTAAGATAATACAGATATACAGTAGATTCAACAAGAGCGTGTACGGCATAACTGTACTTAAAACTATAGGAACAAATATGGCCAAACTTAAATCGGTTTTCTATTGATTCCTCTTGGACGCTGTAAAACAAAAATTAGTTTAACTGCAACTGTTTAGTGGATAACATATATGAATGAAATGAGTGAGAAGAAAAACGATTTGTAGCGGTGTTTTTAAGTGCACGTCCGAAAGAGACAAAAATGTCAGTTGCAAGTGCAGCAAAATATATAAAAAAAGTCGAAAACATTTGTACAGAAGAGGATTACACATTATTCTATGTATACAAATGTTGACGATTTGCCAGATAGAGGCAAGATCCCAACCACTACCCAAAAGGAGGATAAGGCCATCATACAGTTATTTGCTGGAAATTCTTCGTTTACGCTGGATGCAGCTGTGGAAAAATTGGCGAACAAGAATATTATTATACCAAAAACAACCATACGAAACAGACTTATGGAACATGGCTACGCATGTGGAAATACTTTAGTCAAACCACTTGTAACACAAAAATGCATTGAAAAGCGACTACAGTGGACGAGTGAACGTAAAACAAAGATTGGACGAATATTGTATTTACCGATGAGTCATTCTTTTAGAGTTTTAATGTTAAAAAACGTGTTTGATCAACTAAGAAAAAAAAAGATTGTCCGAACTATGAAGCACCCGCCCCAACTCCATGTATGGGGTGCATCACCAAGCAAGGTTTTTGAAAGTTAATCGTTTCTACACGGAACCTAAACGCACTTTTCATGAATAAAATTTATTCACGAGGTTTGTTACCATCTGTCCTTAAATGGTTTGGAGCGGAGCACTCTAATTGGATCTTGCAAGAAGACAATGATCCAAAACACCATAGCATACTCTGTTCGGAATTTAAACTCAAAAAGTGCATCACAACATTAGGTTGACCGTTCACCTGATTCCAATCCGATTGAAATTTATGGGCACTTATGAAGATTAAGTTGAAAATATACCACATAAAAGATTTGAGCGCTATAGCGCGAGTTGTCCGGAAGATATGGAAAAATTTATCACCGCATTATGCAGAAAATTTGGTTGATAATATGGACAAAAGAAACCAGGCAATTATTAACAGTAATGGTGACTTTACTCTGTATTAGTTGGTAGCACTCAAGAAAATACAATAAACTTTCCTAATAAAAAAAAAAATCGTAGTTTTAATTTACTTAGCTTTTTGCCGTACACGCTCTTGTTGCACATACTGTAAGTTATGCTTTGCTTGAATATAGGAACCATCCTGTGGCTAATCTAGGTGCATCGCCAGCCCAAATTGCAATGAGTAGACGCTCTTGTTGCACATACTGTAAGTTATGCTTTGCTTGAATATAGGAACCATTCTGTGGCTAATCTAGGTGCATCGCCAGCCCAAATTGCAATGAGTAGAATGACCAGAACGAAAGTTCCAGTTAAAAATGATTTGTTAATCAAGAAAAAATAAATTTTACAATGAAAAATCTTCAAAAGCGAGACAACCATTTGAACCCTACCAAAGCGTACTATATATGTATCGGAAAACTTGGAAACCAGCAAAGATTATAGAAAAATATCCTAGTTTCCGATCGTACATAATAAAAAATGAGGAGATTCGAATTTTACGTAGGAATTCATTTCATTTTAGGAATCCGAATAATGAACCTAATTTTAAATTTAATGAGTCGGATGAGAATATTAATTTTCCGAGTCGTAAGTTAGAGTAGTTGTCGTTCTTCTCTGGACTCTATGTCTCTTGCTGATAACACAATGACGTTTAATGAAAATTCTGCGTGTGTTAAACAAGGCAGGTCGTATTTCTAAACCACATACTTAAGAGATTACGTAAGAATATGAATACAATTTGATTAAATACTTTATTCTTGTATAAGATATAGATTTAATACTGATTAATTGAAACGTTAAAAAATAGTCACGACATACGTTTATGTATTAAAAAATAAGAAAAAAAAATTGAAATAAATTATTTGAATAAGTATTAATACGTAATAAATTTATAATTTAAATTAAAAAATGGAGGTGATGTGTAAACCATCCTTTATACACATACGAGTAATAAGTTGTACGTAGAACTGCTTAGACATACATGCAGTGACGAGTAGAACATGAAGTCAGACATCACAGATCTAGATATAGTTTTTATTAAATAATAAACATATTATAAAATATCGCTACAACATCTAATGTTTTATTTATAATATCTAAGAGTAGATATTACAAATATAAAAAGAAATTCGACATATCGATTTATGTAGGTTATTAAAATAATAAATCGTTAGGTCGAATTTCTAATAAAATAATAATTCTTCTCTAATTAAAATATTCTTAGTAAAACATATCTTTTTATAATTAGCCTCATTTTCATCGCCCATATTCCATTCCAACGGTCATTAATTTATGGATGACCTGTGACCAAGACTGATTCTTACAACAGAGTAAATTTTGTTTAAAATTATATAAAACTCTACATCAAAACATTGCGAATAGCACAAGTTGCTATTGTGATAGTATTTTTATGTTAGGTAAGATCTAAAAAAATTGTTATTTACATATTGTAGGTGTTTATACAATCGCACTATCGCAGTATTAGCATACCCATTGAAAACTATAATCGCCTGGATGCTACTCACCAGAGTAGCAGTTTGCAAAAATTACTAGCTTGTTTTGCTTATTGATTTGTGCCGTGTAGTTTTGAATTGGTTCACTACCCTCTTTTATTATATTTTGCATTGATTGTTTAATTCGGATTGTATAGTCAGTATTTCCATAAATTTGGGCATGCAATGGATGTAGGACCTGATGTGTAGTATGATTGTGTAATTCATCGGAAAGGTAGTTAATCGACCGCTAAATAAATGGCATAACAAAACGTTAAAGAGATATGTTATCAAGTTAAATTTAAAGTGTGCTTAACGCGAATTAATGCCAATTCAACATTCCGGATATTCTTATTGAACATCAGAGACCCCTCTTCCTAATTTAAAATTAAACGCGAATTTATTTAAAAATATAAACAAGGGGTTCAACTCTGTTGTCACATAAATCTCAATTATTCTTATTTTTCAGCGTACACAATTTAATTATATAAAATGCTTGTTTGTGTGTTCTGTGTTTCCACCTTATCAGCGCACAGCTACTAAACGCGTTTGTAACCACCAGCGGTCACGTCGAAGTATAAAAATCATGATTGTTTTTAATGTTTTAGTTTACTGCATTTCCTGGAAAAATGTATTTTCAGAATTAATTTTACCTGCTCAAATCACTCGCTCCATCCGCTTCTGTTCCATTTTTACTTTTCTGTGATGTATTGTTTGTTTGGGACTGAATTATATTCAGCAGAGATGAATTTAATTCATTTTCCAATCGCGATTGTATTGTATTGCTCATTTTCTGTAAAAAAATAAAGAAATTTTAATCTTTTATTGCCATCTAGAATTACCGTGTGTACGTAAACGGTTTTTATACATTAAGTAGAGTGTGAAATACAAATTTTTAGTGACATAATACATAACTATAAAATATAATTAAATAATATTTGCCTATTGCAAGTTGGTTGGCAGACCTTAATTGACGTTAATTTTGTAACACTCACATTGAAGTTGCTTAGTATTTACCGATTATTAGTGTTCGTCGTGGTTTTGCTCCCTTAATTACTACTGGTTTTGCTCCCTTAAATAAATATTTTAATGAAAGTTTTTTTATGTGTGTGTATGCCTAAACAACTTAAAGTTCTGTCGGTTTTGCGTGCTTGTAATGCAAGTAATCATCGTACGACAGACATTACAAATAAACCAATTTTTATTATATAAAACTTTTATGAGTCCGTTGAGGGCCATGTCGTGCGTTTTGTGATTTGATTTTTTTAAATGATTTTTTTTTTGATACACTTAACTTGATTGTCCTTTCAACCAACATCAATTTAAATTCTAATATTGGAAAGTATTTTTCTAGATTGCCTTTTCTGTAAAATTATAGATTGATTTTGTACAAATTGCTCAGTTTACTTTCAAATCTACGAATAACGTCATTTGCTTGGATTATAATTTCTTCGATTGCAATACATACTCAGAGTTCACAAATTAAGAGCAAGCAATCTTCATTTTGTTAAACATAATTTTTGGAGACTCTTAAGATATAGTCCATATGGCAAAACTTATACGGTCCTAATCAACCTGAGTGGAAATAAACGGTACAACTTTGTAATAAAAGAACAACTGCTAACTATACCAGCTAGCGCAATTCATTCATTCATTCGAGTGGTTAAGAACAGTTAATATTTTTATTACACTTTTAGCTTTTCAAAACAAACAAACACGGCCGACTGGTAAATATTATAGTCGATTTTAGAAGTTGAGGACGAAGGTCCAGGTTTAGGTGAAGCATCAATGGTGAAATTATTCACTTCAATTTTACGAGCAGGTACATGAACTCACACTAAGTTCAAAAGACTACCTTCAAGCCATACTTTTGAGGACACGTAACCGACAATAATTTTTTCTCTCTTTTTCCCTCGGTTATTTAGTCTCCAATAAGTTGGTTCATATGAATTCGTTATTAACCTGCAACAGTAAATTAATGAAACCAAATCATGATCGTGTTTGACTTTCCTCTTAATTGTGGAAAGAATTTTAAACTCGCAGGTGGCAAGAATTCAGTTTTCGCTTCTAAAACTAACAAAATATCGGTCTGTAGTTAAATCTGGCTGCAATCCGTGCTTTTACCGACTATAGATGTTATGAATTATTCCAGATATACTAAGTTGCTTTAAGTTTTGTCAATCGATAATAGATAGCACTATTAGGTTCGTCGTTTTATTTATCTAAAAATGGTCTATTTTTTATGAACACGTGTAAAGTTTCATGTAGACCTGTCAACTCATTCGTATATTAACAACTGTTCAAAGTTGACGTGTCACAGTATTTTTTACAATGGAAAAAAATGAATATCGTGCTTTGATTTAACTCTTATTTTTGGAAGGTATAGCACCAAAACAAAATAATGAACGATTGTTAAAAGGGTACAAAGACTCTTCACCTTCAATTAGAACAGTAGAAAGATGGGTTGCTGAATTTAAACGTGGCCGTACAGGTCTTAAAGATGATCCACGTGAAGGACGTCCTAAAAGTGTTTCAAGAGGTCCTAAAACTGCTTTTTCGAATAGTTTATTGTGCGTTGCGATTGTTACGGCTGACTGTTGAGCTACTGTTGAATGCATTGTTGCGACGATTGATGTGGTTTCAGCTGACAGCAGCGTAGTAGTAGTTCGACAGTAAATTGCTGTGTTTTTATATATCACGACCTTTTTTGGTTGTCTATTAAATGTTCATGACATACAATTTTGAATTGTTTTTGGTTACTCTAATAATTGACCTCACTTTGCGTATTTTCTTACGAGGGTGACCACATTTGAAACGACTAGTATTTGAATATTGTATCCATAGAAAATAGTTGACTAAATCAATATTGTAACATCCTGTCCTTAATTTAACTTTCGAACCAGATAATTTTATGGCAAACAGGACTATTAATTGGAATGCAGCTGATGCAAATTGTCTCAATTAGAACTAACCTAATTCAGATTACTTCATAATGTTTTTTTTTTATTTTGACGTAATATTATTTACGTTAGAATATTCATTAGAAATTTTTTCTATCGATCGTAATAGGGAATATAATTGAGGCACAATTCAATATATCATGAGTGTTTTGAACATTTGTGTTGTTGATCAGAGTGAGTTTGCTCGAAGAACTTCCGAAAAGAATCGCCCTAAGCGGTTTCTTAGAATTTCTCTTTTTCTGTTTTCTTCAATTCGTATAAAAAATATATAACCGAAGATCCGGAACTAGCATATAATTGGACAAACTCGTCTTTCGATTATCTATGATTTAAATAAAAATCATATAATAATGTACCCCATATTTTTGTGGATCATCCGTGCGTTTGCACTGCGTATTTACATGCAATGGGCGTGGATATATTCGCTTAGAAAATTCTCATTTTTCATTCATAGTGAAAACATTGCGGCAAGACGAAGCTTTAAAAGCGGCAACCGTGCCTTCGCCTATATATGCAAACGCGCAGCTAACATAGCGTAATCCATTTTCTGGCGTGTATCTCTTTGCAGCAGAACCCTCCATTTCTTAAAGCAAAAGCAAGCATTTAATCTTATCTTCACCCTATCCACCACTATTTTAACATCTATCACCATGAAATGCCCAACGATTTTTTTTATATGGGACCACTTAAGCGTTTCGTTTGCTTAATCTTAATGGGTCTTCGCGTTCGCATTATAATTTTGAACGTGTCTGTCAAACTAAGTAGCATTTTCTGCATTTGTCGACTTCTAAACCCTTTAATTTTAAAGGAAGTAATTATCGGATTCTTTTTACGATTTAAAGAAATAATTTTCTGTTTATATAATATTTTATGTTTTGGGAGTTTTGATCAATCCACTTAATCCATCTACTCGTATGTCTTCCTAACGAATAAAAATAGTGAGCCTGATTTGTGTTTCTTGAGGAAAATCCGAAATCGCTTTGTTAACGTTTAATTTCTCATTTCCAATTTTTACAAATTGTAACCGGTTCAACTTAACTGATGAGTTCAACCAGATCAGATCGGCCAGGCATAAATAAAACATGCATGGCCTGGTAGACGATACAGGAAGACTATTTAATGTTGGTGTTATTTTTAAAAATGTTCATTCAAGAAGCACTACATAGTCATTAAAACGTCATCAAACATACTATATTTTATTTATTTTGGTGGCGGTATATATCATAGGGAGATTTGGCCGCCTTATTTATGAGGTTGTATAATCTGTTATTTTCGGATTGATGTGTGATTGGTTCATTGAATTCTAGTCTCCCCAGGGCTGCTGGAATTCGGCAGATCAGTCTTCAATAACCCCTAACATTGAATATGAAACTTTGCAGGGCCCATCTAATCGAAACACCACATGAACCTTACTTGTTGTTACTTGAGCTTTGACAGTACTCAACCTCGAGATGGGATAATTAAAAGGTATCACTCTGTAACCAATTTTTTAGAATTTTGTACCCGATAACATAATTTATATAAAAAACCTATAGATAACAAGTTTTAATTTTGTTTTTTCTTGGTGATAAGTGAAATTTGCGAATGAGGCTTGTTTGCTCCTTACAACATTGTTTGTTTTAGGATTGGGTTCGTTTTACACACGGATTTATTAATTTTATTCCAATTTTAAATATAAATAATAAAAATATTTTAATAGGGGTGAAAATTTAATACAAATTTTGAAATTATGGAAGGCAGGAGAGCAACAACAGTATTAGAAATAAAAAGTAAAAAATGTTTTATTTAAAACATTGTAACAACTTTCAATTATAAGTAATTATTATTTAAAAAAAAATTTGTAGAAAAGTAGTTTCGGACATTCATCTTTCTTTAATCCTTTGATTAACAATTAATGAGAAATATACATAATTATAACTTATAAAGAGTGCAGCTTCTTTTAGTTCGTCTTTGAACATTTCGTCCCTCAAAATGACATTCCCTTTGAACGAAATGAGCCGATATACGCTTGAACAACGATGGGAATTATTAAAAAGTTATTTCCAAAGTAGTGGGTCATTTTAACCTCGGCGGTTATGAAACAAGCAAAATTGCCGTATTTGGGGCACAGAAAATGCACACATGACATTTGAGAAGTCAAAACAGCCAAAACAAGTGACTGGTTGGTGTGGAATGTGGTCCAAAGGCATATAGGGCCATTTTTCGAAAATGAGCAAACAGCCGCACTAACAGTAATGGCGATCGTTATGTTAACTGATTTTTTATTCCCTACGATTGAAGAGGAAGACGGCCGATATTTGGTTTCAGCAGGACGGTGCACCTGCCCACACATCCAACGATACAATCGACGTTTTGCATCGATATTTTTAAAACGAACTAAAAGTTGCCGCACATGTTAAATTAATAAATGTTTATTTAAGTTATATTTTTTATATTATAGGTATAAATAATATATATTTTCAAATTTGCAGATTTTATATTACAGTACGTAGTAGCAATAATTAAATGTAATTGTGGCATTATAAACTTTTATTATATTATGTAAAAGGGTGTGTAGATGGGACAGGCATCAATGTAGAATTTTTGGTAAGTTGCACCAACTTTCAAATTTTGATCAAGATAGGTGCAATATATCGGTGTGCACTAGATGAATTGATACTAGGAGTGAAATGAGATACAAAAATAATTTAATTTCAACTGAATCAAATGTTTTATATCAAGTATACATATATAATACAATATTATGTTATTTAATTTATTTGCTCATTCAATTAGTTGAATAGTGTGCCTTCTGTATTATTCTTTTATAGAACTAATCTATTTTTGTATATATGAATTGACTTCTTGACCGGAGTTGTATAATAACATATTTACAGTGTATCATATAAAAACTCCTATAACTTTGGTTTTTTTATACTAACTATACAATCTAATTGCACCCACTCTAATTACGACCCATCTCATCATCATCATCATCGCAATTGCACGCTTGAGTTAAGTCATTTTATGTGTAACTTTTTATTCTTTTCTATTAAATTCTATAATAGGCGAGACATAATGGATCAAATATATTTATGTTAAACATCGTCGATTAGCATGTAAAACACATAAGGCATTGATATAGCACCCAATTCCAATGAGTTTCATTAATTTGATGTATTAAATACGAGGATTCGATGAGACATATTTTTTTTTAAATTTTAAATTAATTTCAATTGACCCTAATTAAATTTAAGGTCATATCTAAAGTAACTTATATACATTTATACATGTTTCGCCAAGTGCCTGTGGCAAATAGTGTAAAAAGCATTTATACATATGTGTGTATATATTATAAACACTTAGTTCTTTAGATATAGAAATATTCCTTAATTTACGATCGCCCTGCTCCTTTATTATTATAATAAGGAATTCTAATTTGTTGGATATCCATTTAAACTATTGTCAAATTATTTCATATTAATTTAATTTAAAAGTTAGTAATTGAATTCAAATGTAACGTATAAAATAAAAATGAATTTGAACCCCAAAAGCAGATAGATATAAAAATTTAGTGTTTAAAGTAATTGATTTCCTACCCTTTACCTCAAGGCAATATCAAATGGTAAACTATATTTTTATTAATTCCATTGATATTTTTTATCATTGAATCAACATTTTTACTTGCGTGTACCACTCACTATATGCACAGATCGTATTTAAGATAAAATGATTCATCATCCACTTGATCGCTTTTATATTATGCATATATGTATATACATATATATATATATATATATATATATATATATATATATATATATATATATATATATATATATATATATATATATATATATATATATATATATTTAAATGATTAATACAAAATTAAAATGACATAGCAGACTCAGACATTTAACAATAGTTCAAATTAATGCTTAGAAATCACAAATTTGACGACACACCAGTCCATTAACTTTATAAATTCCCATGTGCGTACAATCAATAAAAGAAAGGGAAATTTATGAGAAACGATCATTATTATGAAGTCTACTACGGTTGCAATGTTAATATACCGATGACTTACTTACTTTATTATAAATCTTTGTTAAAACCAATAACAAACGTAAATGTATGACTAATAAATAAATAACTAACGTAATAGTAATTTATACAGTTCCAAGTAATTTTTATGTATAAACTTTTGGTAAATAATATCACTTAAGTATTTGGTATTGTCTTTAGGCACTACTTTTGGAACTATACGAGAAAGACGAAGAGGCAAAATATCCAATACACATTCTTACAATTAGAAAATAGATAATTGTTAAAATAAATAGTTTCCAATTAAATACGTTTATCATGTTTTTGGTGTTTACAAATTTTTTTTATCACTTTAAATTGTCACTCATTTTAAATCTAAACAAATATAATTAATTAGTAATTGTCACATATTTTTACGATTTATATTTTATTGCAGAAACACACATTTTTTATAATAAAGAGTGATAGAGAGAGAATTACTTTGATCTTATCCCGAATAAATAAAAATAGTATTTATAGTTTTTTAAATCAAGAGATTTAAACGAACGATTGAACAGCAAGCGAATGAATGAATTTGTTGAATGGAAGTTTGAACTTAAACTAACGAATAGCATTGAGTATGTTTTCAAAATTGTGCGATCAAAACAAAAACGAATAATAAAATTAAAATCTATGTATGGCAATTCAATTAACATCCAGTAAAAAAATACTTTACAATACGAATATTGAACGAGTGTACAAAATATCCAAATAAAATTTTACATTAGAAAGCTGAGATTGCATATGGGAAATACTACTTTTTTCTGCTGCCTGCAATTATTGCTGCAATGGTTTTAATACAAACTTGACATACAAATTTGAAATTTATACGTAATGAATGAGTGAGAAAAATTGAATTCTGAAGTATTAAATTGTAAACATTTAATATTTTGTGCCATGTTCGTAAATTTGTCATACGATTGTACGAAACCGATATATCATTACGCTCTCAACAAATACATAATCTTATAATTGTATTATAATAGTGTTTGTACTAATTGTACCTCAACATATTATGCTAACCACAAACCTTGACGAAAAGCGCATTTATTCCGATCCCTACAACTCTTTTACGATTTTGATCAACAGGCAGGCATCTTTATATACAATTACGTAATTTTCCTTTAAGTTTAAATTTACTAATTTACTACCCTTAAAACTATAAATGAGACATTATCAGTACTCGTAAATGAAGACACTAAATTTTGTTGTAAATATATTGTCTTAATTTCTCCCATATTTTATCTAATTAATAAGAATTTAATGACACAGTAGTATTTGGTTGCTGTTGACACTACAACCCGCAGAATCCCATATTTGGTATATGTTAGATATATGTGTTGTTTTATTCGAAAATATACATACATCTCTAGAGTAAGTTCAATCCCTAAGTATAAAAAATATTTTTGTGTCATTCCAAATTTGAAAGATATACATAACTGATAATTACTTGTTGGTATGGTTGTATGTCTTCTTTAATTAATCGTTGCGCGATCCCATAAAATGTAGAATCGATTATTGAAATAGAAACACAAATGTGTATTACAATTGATCATAAAGGGAAAAGTAAAAGTTGGTATAAAATTCCGTTTGTCGTTGCTCGTAATGTAACTTCAATCTAGGATTAGACTGATGACCTATTTATGATTGAAATTGTCACCAAGTAATCAAAGTTCTTGTCGATTCTAAGCTAGTTTCTGACATCAAACATTCGTTATCTATCATTATTCAGCTGTACAAACTAATGTACAAATTATAATAAAAATTTTAATTCTAATTTCTAAAAACGACGAATGTTATCTAACTGTAAATTAACCCCAACATGAATGTATTATAATCGAGTGCATAGCGAAATCTCAATATGTAGGAGTATATAAAAAATAACTCTGATATAGCTACATATGTAGGTACTTGATGGTTGGTTACTCGATCGGCTAGCGAGCAAGCAATTTGCTAGGCGAAATCCTGGCTACTCAATCAATTTTACCAAGAAAATTTAAGTTTTAAATTATATGTTTTATAAAATGTTTGTTTATTTTTGCAATGGCATAGTAAAACAACACAAAAATTTGCTGTTCATTTTTTGAAATCGCAAAATTTACTGTGTAATCGCAAAAAAAAACAAAAAATTTTTGAAAAACATAATTTGAAATTCAAATTTTCTTGGTAAAATTGATTTTGGCTAGCAAATTGCTTGCTTGCTAGCCGATCGAATATCTACCCTGATATTGTAAATATAGAGTACCTGTATGTATTTTCGAAAACCGCGTCTTGAGAGGTGGGATTTTTTCTGTTGTTTCATTAGCACACTAGATGTAAATATGTATAAAATTTAATTATTGGGGTAGATACTCGATTGGTTAGCATACAAGCAATTTGCTAGCCAAAATCCTGACTACTCAATCACCAAGGAAATTTGAATTTCAAATTATGTTTTTCAAATAAATTGATCAATTTTACCAAGGAAATTTAAATTTCAAATTATATTTTCAATAAGCTTATTGTTTTTTTGCGATTGCACAGTAGAACAACACAAAAATTTGCTGTTCTGTAAATTTTACTGTAACATTGCAAAAATAAACTAAAATTTTATGAAAAATATATTTTGAAATTTCCTTGGTATAATTGATTAAGTAGTCAGGATTTCGGCTAGCAAAATATTTGCTTGCTAGCCGATCGATTATCTACCCGCGACCCCATTATTTACATCAATCAATAATAATATTAATTTCGTACATCTAGTGGGTTAGTGAAACAGCAGCAAAACTCCCAACTCTCAAGTCTTAGTTTTCGAGCAAAATCTGTACTCTGGTCTAATTTATGTAAATTGGATTTATTAAACGACATTGAGTCTATTATGAAAAATTTCCGTTTCGGTTTTTTCCGTTAACGGAAATATTCGATCCGACACGGATTTACCCTGTTATGAAACTTTTATTATCGAATTTGTATTAAATAAGTCTGAAGTTAGCAATATGGTGGTGGTCTGGTATTACAAATTCACAAAAATTAGTGTTATTGTTAAGAATTTATTTATTCAAAATTTCTTATAATAAAATCTTACATAGTAAATTTTTGGTTTTTAATTATTTAGAATTACTAAAATATTATTTGTTTATTTATTTTATTAATATTATTAAAATATAAATTACTTTTCTCTATATTTTGATGAAACATCAAAATATGATCAATCGAATACAAAATACGTCAACTAAATAGCAGTCGATTTTTTTCTAGTGTGTTCGGAAAAATCCGATTCGATTTTGCTTTTTAGGTTCATAATAGTACGGAAAAATCCGAGACGGAAAAATTTCGTAATAGAACTGCTGATCTAATAACTTTCGAGATAAATGGAACTCTGTACCTTCTCTAAGATTGAATTACTTTGATAGGACAAGATACAATTAGAACAAATGTTAACGAGAGAAGTATTCGCACTCTTCGAAAACAATAGCTTGGAAGATTTGATCTTTGAATTTTTGGTGTGAAAGCATCTTTAACATAAAAATAATAAATTAAACAAACACTAAAAACAGAAGCTGGATGCGGTGTTTTAATATAAAACACAAACAATTTTCATGCATAATACGTGACCAGCAATTACACATCATCAAATCAAGAAAAGTAATAAATCAGAGAGAACAATACCACATCGTTTCCAAATAATAAATACTGTTGTTTGTTTCTAATGGTATATTTCTTTAATGCTCAAAGCCGGCGTTCGTTATTCAAGTATTCCTACAAACTTTGATACACTATCGAACCGAAAATCTATGAATAATTGTTCTTGAAAGATTTGTTCTGACTGTCCGATGCATTATATATTTTTTGTATTTCAAACAATTGTCTTTGAGTTCCCGTTAAACTTGCTTAAACAAACCAAATTAAAAATGTTTTTAGGGAAACATTTGGTGGTAAATACCGTGGAAAGTCATTTTAGTTCCATTGTAAGAAATTAGTCCTTATAGATTAAGTTTAGAAACGGGTCTCCTAGAAAAAAAAATGACTACATTAGTTTCGATCTTGACTTGTTATATCATATTGAAAAGCACTTGGAGTATACTTTTAGTGTGAAAGTTTTTTATTTTCTTTGATCGGTGTGATTTTTATTATTTATTTAGTTATTTAAAATCAACAGAATATTATCTTTTATTGATAACTAAGTAGCAGAATTTCAAATTTAAACAAATACAGTATAAGTTAATAAACAAATACAAGATAAAATTAATAAAGAACATTTTTAAATATAAACATTTTGCATAATAAAATCTCTTGTTATTAAAAAATATAATTTTAGTTTTTTTACAATTGGGGTTCGAAATATAGAAATTAAAATCATCACGACCTCGGAGTAAGTACGGAGTAAATTTTGTCCATAGTTTTCCTGCTCTGAGGGGATTGTATATTCCGAAACGAAAATTTAAAAGTTTTATTCAAATTCGTAAATTTCTTACTACCGAATACGAATTTCAAATGAAATTTTCGGTAGTACTAGCATTTTTGTTTAAATTGTATTTTTCCGACCTACCCGACCCGAATTCCTAATAAGTTTGGTGTAAATATTTTCGAAACAAAATACAGAATAGTGCCACTGCTTGGTAAAAAATTGTTTCAAACATTTTCGTTTTTATAAAAACCAACTACAACTATGCAACATCTTAAGACAGCAAAAATCGTGTCTAATTTCCGAATTCAAGTAAAACAACTTTTGTTTCGGCTGGTTATTTGCCTGCTCATATATTTGTAGAAATTGGTTCGAACAAACATCATTTTATGTAAATTTTCAACCCTCCTTAAATCGAAAAATGATCCTAAAACAGAGGTATTATTTTGATCTCAAGTCTGTATAACTTCGGATCGAATAACAAAACGAAAGAGACCAACCTTTATAGTGGCCTAAAGGTAAATCGCACATACAAATTTAAAGGATGACGATTACTCACTTTGGAAAGCAACGAAGGCGTTAAAAAGAATAAATGCATGTGCTTATCACCCGGGGCACAAAATGGCATGCAGAAAGTCTCTCGATATGCTGCTTATTTGGAAGAAACTTTTCAACCCCATGCCGAGACAATGGGCAAATGAAAATAGAACTGTGGTAAACAAAATATATGATCTAAACATAAGACATGTGACTTTATTGGAACTAAAAAATGAAATCGATAATAATTTAAGTATTAGAAAATCTCCACGATATGACTTATTTACTGACCAAATTATGAAAGACGTTCCCGAGAAAGGCTTCCATAAATTAGTTTAAATAATTAATGCCATGTTCAGACTGTTATACGTTCCGCGCCAATGGAATGTGGCTGAAGTAATTATGATTCCTAAACCAAGTAAACCAGCAAACAATAAAAAATCTTATAGACGATATCACTATTTCCAGTCATATCAAATATATTTGTAACATTGTTGCTCAAGAGACTTAAACCGATAATAGAAGAGAGATGTTTATTTCTCCCACTAATTTGAATTAAGAGACAATCACTCTCCTGTTGAACAAGCTCACAGTATAACGGCACCGATGGTCATTGATGGTACACTTTAGTTTTGCTAGCGCTTCCTACAAAGTTTGGCACCAAGGGCTTGAATTTTAACTGCATCGAGACCTGTCTAAGCAATTTTAACAAATTATTAAATCCTACATTGCAGATCGACACTTTCGAGCCAAACTTGAAAACGAGTACTCTGGACTAAATAGAATATTAGCAGATATACCACAAGGTAGCGTACTTGCGCTTATTCTGTTCATCCATAATACGAAAGATTTACCGAATATTCAAGGTATTACTGGTATTACAGTAACAACATTTGCATGCGATACATTTATCCTAGTAGTTGGAAAAGATATTTCGGAAGCAATAAGCAAACTTCAAAATGTAGTTAACACTGTGAGCAACTGGACTTAAAAAATGACGCACCCTATTAAATGAAGCCCACTCAGTACATATCAACTTTACAAACCAAAATGTAAACTGGATTTCTGTGGATCTTAAATCAAACCAAATTCCATATGCAAATACAGATAAACACCTTGGCATGACTTCGATGCTAAGCTAAGATGGAAAGATCACAGTAAGAAGAAAAAAGAAGAGTAAAACCTCAATTACAGAAAAATGTACTGGCTTATGGGTAAAAATTCTAAGCTCAGAATGCATAACAAATTGCTTCTATACAGGCAAACGCTGAAACCAGTACGGACCTATGTTATCCAACTTTGTCGTTGTGCCAATAAGCCCAATGTACAAATGATACAATGCTTTCAAAATAAAATGCTGCGAGGGATCGTGGATGCAGTACATTAGGAACCTAAGGGGGACCTTCATAGGGACTTAAAAGTGGAATACGCCGCCAGGAAATACGTACAGCGATTTTCTCGGTATAACATTCGACGTATGTTGTTGGACCACACCAACGTAGTGACTCCAAAGGCAGTAAACCGTAGGAGCTGGGCAGTTCTAATTAGACTTAATAAACACATTTTATTAAACACTTGTATTTTATTTCGCAAAATTATATGTTTTGAATACTTTTAAAAAGTTTAAAAAATCACTCGATCGATTTCGACTTGTAAGGCCTTCATCAGGAGTATCTACTGATTTGTAAAAATAAAAAATTTGTTATATATAGTAGAAAAAAACAAAAAGTAAATAAAAGAAGGAGGGACAAAAAATAAGCAATACAAATTAAGCTAATGGATCGCGCAGGTAGGCGATTAGTCATCGGCTGAGTAACAAAATTTAAGGTATATTGAAGTACATTTAATTACCCGACGTGTTAGTCAAATTATTGCGTACGTGAGAATAGAAAAGGGCGGCGTCTGTAATTGGTGAGAAACGGATTTCTCTCTGTTCGTTAAGGATATTTTGGTTAAGAAATATTGATTTTTGTGTTTCATAAGATTCTAAGGTATCTAAACGTCTGCCTTTGGGTTGTATATGTAATATGTCTAAATTGTTCAAGCTAGCTGTATGATTTTCTAAAGTTAAATGGTTATGTAAAGTTACGGTTATGGAAGTACTCTGTCATGAATCCATCTGCCCCGATCCTTTATGGTTTACTAAAAACCCATAAGGAAGGCATCCCGATTAGACCATTAGTCGCGTATTGCAATGCTCCTGCCTACAAGCTACGAGTATGTAAGGGTTTCATAATTTTTTTCAATTGTCATACTAATTTCTTTTCGGCTTACTCTGTTAAGAACTCGATAGAATTGATTAACAAAATTCGCCGACATTCCGTCACATTCAAAACTAGTTTCATTTGACGTTGCCAGTCTATTCACTTCTATTCCAATTAATACTTTGTCCCAAATAGTTTGTAATTACTTAGATAGGGATGTTGTAGATGAGAGCTTACGTCGTGAACTGAAGTTAATTTTTGAGACTTGTATTAAACAAAACTATTTCTGTTTTGATAATATATATTTCAAATTCGCTGATGCTCTACCCATGGGCTCCCCTCTGTCACCTTTGTTAGCTGAAATTATCATGAATTTCTGCGAACAAATGATCATAACAATCCTTATTTTCGTCATATAATTTTTTGGTATAGATATATATTGATGACATATGGAATGGAACTGATAGACTGTTATACTCTTTCCTAACTTGGTTAAATTCTCAATATCCCACCATTGATTTTACGTTGCAAAAAGAAGAAAATAAATGTATTACTTTTCTAGATATAACAATAACCAGGATTAATTCTTCCTTAGACTTCAAAATCTATCGGGAACTCATGTATATACAGACGCTGCTATCCCTAGTTCTTCAAACCATCCCCATAATATTAAAATGTCAGCTTTCCACTCACTCATAGATAGTCTAATAAACATCGCTTTGACAAATTCAAATTATAACACTGAGCTTAATATAATTCTTCAAATAGCAACGAATAACGGATATGCAACTATGACTATATTAATTAAATACAAAGCTAAAGCGTAAAACTCTAACGGGTATTTATCCACCAGATAGTCCAACGCGGGAAAATTGGCGTCTCTTAGAGTATATAGGAAAAACGAGCCAACGGATTAGCAACATCATGTCCAATTATACCAATAGTAGTTTTGCTTTTTATAAAAATAACACAATAAAAAAATGATTTTTAACAATAAACCTAGAGTTGATCACCTTTCCAAGTCTGGTGTTTATAGGATTAATTGTAATGATTGTAGTTTCTCCTATATTGGTCAGACTAGACGCAATTTTGTAGTTAGATCTAAAGAAAATTTATCTGGTTGCAATCAATCAACTTTCCATAACCATTTAACTTTAGAAAATCATACAGCTAGCTTGAACAATTTAGACATATTACATATACAACCCAAAGCCAGACGTTTAGATACCTTAGAATCTTACGAAATTCGAAAATCAATATTTCTTAACCAAAATATCCTTAACGAACAAAGAGAAATCCGTTTCTCACCAATTACAGACCCCGCTTTTGGCCTTACAAGTCGAAATCGATCGAGTGATTTTTTAAACTTTTTGAAAATATTCAAAAAATATACTTTTGCGAAATAAAACACAAGTGTTTAATAAAATGTGTTTATTAAGTATAAGTGTGTTTCGCCAAGTGCCTACGGCGAATGGTGTGTAAAAAGTGATAGTTCTAATTAGAATAAGATATTATTTAAAAATTTGTAATATTGAATAAATTTAAAAAATAATAATAATTTCTGTAATTTTTTTTCCATGTTGAAAATCAATGCCGTTATAGTAATTTTGCATTATTTGAAATGATTCAATCAAATTGACTTTGATTTCGCTAATACCCGAGTTCCATTGGCGTTTGTTAAAGTAATCGCAAGTGCTTCTAGCTACTGATAACTACTCAATCAAAAATTTTGTTTCCTTATGTTTTAACAAATTTACGTTCTTTTGAACATCTAGTCACAAGTACACTTTCCTAAGCTAGAGTTACTTAATTTCTGCGTTATTTGCGACTATAGCATCTCCTCTATACTCCTATGGACTGTGGTTGTGGCGACATCCTAGTTATAGATGGACACTTCTCTCTTGGAAAGTAAGGGTTTTGAGTCGATTGGCGCGTTTTATTTCTTAATATTTGCAGCTGTACCACAGAATATATATTATCCAGAAGAGTTCATTAGGTAGACCAAGAAAAAATGTTTTACCGAGCATTTTTCTACCTTTATTTACGACTTTGAAATGTAATTATTTTAATGGAATTATTATTATTAATATTTATGATTAATATTAATTAGTTGAACAGTTGTAACTCATAACAGTTGTGTTATGAGTTACAAATTTTTTTATTTTAAATTTAAAGCTCCAAAATAAAGAAACTTTATAGTTTATACATCTTGCAGGTTGGTTTCAGCTAACGGAGTACTCCATTGAGCCATCCTCGTTAGAGGGTGGATTTGCCACCTGAGTAGTTGGAGTAGTACCTGAGGTAAAAATACGTTTTTGTTGTGAACTCATTGCTTTAAGGACTGGTTATTGAAGCAGGTGCCAACCTCAACAGTGAAATTTGTAGTGGGTCAGTGGAGAAAACATCATTTAAGATTAAATATTAATTTTTTCTCCAATTCCCTATTCCCAGGAAGAAGCTAAAATAGAACCAGTGGATTGAAAACCGTAATGTTTCAAATTTAGTTTTGAATTTTGATTTTGAATTACTACGGATTTCAACTACCATAACATACTACCGAGGGGACGGTAGGTCGATTTTTACCAGCACAAATCTCACACGAACTATGCTTTGTTTTTCCTTCCTTTCCATGCCATTACGCAGGTTTATGTTTCATTTCGAAATGAGCTTAGTTTAGTCTGACATGGACAGAAGTGTAAAAAGGCTGGCAGCAAGAGCGCTTTACAATGGTCGTAACTTTCGGACTATTTTTGACTTGCTTTCGTAAAATGTCTATAAACCAATGAATCCCATAACAGTTCGGTGAAACGGGGCCCACGATACCAACGATATGCGGTATGTGGTAGGTATCTTGGCTCTAGAAAAATAGTCCTGCATTTGTTCATAGTTACAGTTTACAGTAATTGCAATTAAACCATTGTATAATCATCAATAAATATTTTATTATTTTAGAGTAGAAACAATCGATGTCTATCTGATTGCATGATTGGTTTAAATGGGTTCATATAATATTAAATGATTTCTTCCTACTTAAATGTTTTACGAGTTTCTGTTGCAGTTCTTTAGTGTCGTCGACCCCACCACGGAACTTTCAGACGTATTATATTTCTTGCTTGATAAGTTTAATTTTTCAGATATATTCGACGTGATCGTGAAGCTTGTAAAGGTCGAAAACGTTGTTTCACATAGCGTCATGGGAAACTGATGATAATAGCTCGAGAGAAATAAAGTTTTAAATGAACTCTATACTAACTGGGATTAACCATTCACATCGAAACTAGAAAAGATTCTTGGTCAAAGATTGTTTTTATCAAACTGAAGCAGAATCATTAAGAAACTGCCAACATTGCTACTACAAGCTTTCCGAAATTATCTAAAGTTCAAACTCATTAATCTAATACTAGAACATAATTTAAATAATCTATAGAGTTATCAAATACGTCTCCATACTAGTGTGAACGTTAATTATAGCGTTAATTATTTGAGGTGTATTCAGCTCTCTTATGTTTTAGAGAATCGAGTAAAAAAGAAATAAAAATTTGCCACAAAACAAACCGGTTTCAAAATAACAACTTAATAGGGGATTCCTAAATTTGCTCAGGCAGGAGTTGAGCGAACACAAAATCAGAGAGTCCAGTCGAGTCATACAGACTATTGAATGTTTTCAGTTCAGACGTATTCATGTTGTATTGAGTTACCGTTAACATCATTTAGCATATTGCGTAAAAATATCGTGTTTAAGTGTAGTGAATCATAAACCATAGAAAGCTATAAATTATTTCCACAGCGCGACATATTATGTACATACATCGTTTTTTAACAAATAAAGGGTGTTTTTTAGAGGATCACAATTTTAAATTAAAATAGAACAAAGAAACACATTTTAAATATCAGTGAAACTAGCTTTATTGGATAGATAATTTTATACCATTAATGCTTGTATGATTTCGGTCCTTTGGCCCTCGCTACTGGCACGTAGATGGCGCAATCTGGATGTCCAATTTTTGCACACTTTTCACCGAATGTTGTGTACCAAGTGTTCAATCGTCTCTGGTTTATCGGCGTAGACAAGTTACTTCACATATCCCCAAAGAAAATAATCTAATGGAGTTAGATCACACGATCTCGGTGGCCAATTAACAGGACAATTGCATGAAATTATTCTTCCATTAAATATTTCTTTGAGTAAATTAATTGTATTCGGCGCTGTGTGGCATGTAGCAACGGCCTGTTGGAAATACATATCAGCAATTTATACCAGCCAATTGGGATACAAAAAGTTAAAAATAATGTATCATGGCCCATAAAGTACTTCAAACAGTGATTGGTGTTTCGGCAAAGGCTTGTGGATTACCTTAACTCCAAGTCCTACAATTCTGTTTATTAACATACTCATTCAACCAAAAGTGAGCTTCATCGTTGAACAAAATCTTGTTTGGAAAATCAACATCAATATGAATTTGTGCTTCAGCCCATTGGCCGAATGGGCAGCACGTGCGATGGTCGGATGGCTATTCATTATGAAATGGCAAAGTAAACTAATGACAAAGCAAATGTCAGCTGTCAAATCGATTGTCAAACAAAACAATGTTGCCAACTTAAAGATGTGAACCTCTAAAAAACACCCTTTACTATACCGTTATCGAGTTTCTTTTTGTGCAGTAAAGCGAAATAACCATTAACAAAATTAAAGTAACTACAAACAAGCATAATATACAATCCGTGGTTTACTTATTATCGTAAGTGACGTAATTGACCTTGCAATAAAAATGAACAAGTTAATGATTCAAACAACAATTCTGGATTATCATTATTCATCTATAGATGCCTTGATGCAATTTCTTAAAATCACCTTGAATTTTGGTTAATGTTAAAGTTATGCAAAATCTAAAATGTAAATATATCTGAGAAATCATCTTCGGTTAGTGTTAGTTGAAAGTCGTAACATAATATGTTCTAGACGAGGCTTAACAAAATCACAATTATGTCGCCAAAATTAGTTCAGCTTACAGATCTGGAACACATCTGGAAATAATAAAACAAAAGAACAGTTTTTGGTTTAATTTGAGGAGAAACTGAAAATTCGATACAATTTTTAAGTTCGCTTGTGCATTTAATTCTACGGTGCACAATTATTGTTTAAATAATCACGCTTATCATTCATGAATCATTCTTTAATATTGGAAAGGTCGTCATGAATGTATCACGGCCAATTAACGAAACTTTTTTTATTGAATTATTTTTCAATTCTCAATAACCAATTGGTAAATTTAAACCGCCAGTAAATTAAATCAAATTGGGGTTGGGTATAGAAAGAGTGATCAATTTTATATTATTGTTACGGTGACACCTAGATTAGAATAGAATAAGTTAATTTCATTAATTGTTCAATTACGTGTATAATTTATACTCAACATTTAGGCGTATTTCTATACTAACATATTTGCTGCGCATTTAGGATTATTCTGGAAACAAATATTTTGGTATATAAGGGCGCGCGTTGACGTGTATTGCTGAGTTTTATTTTAAACGTGATACAGTGAAGGTTAAATAGAAAGATTATTAAAGTGATTATTAAAGCGATTATTAAAGTGATAATTAAAAAGTGTGTTATAATTATAATAATTAATTGTGAAAATTGTGTTGTATAATAAATTGTGTTGTGTAAATAAAATTGTGTGAGTTAAAATTGAAGCAGTGTATTTATTCACAATCCAGTGATTCGAACCTTGATTGACAAGGCAAAATCGTAACAATTGGTGACAGCGGTGGGATTGTGAATAATAAGAAAAATGATTCTCTACGAATTAAAGCTTGCGCAATTAAAGGAGCAACTGAAACAGCGAGGTTTGGCCAGTGAAGGCACAAAAGCTAGTTTGGTGGAGCGACTACGTGAGGCCATGGAGAAGGAAGGTTTAGATCCAGACGTGTATGATTTCGAGGAGGAAAAAACGGATGAGATCAGTATGGATAAGAAAGAAAAGGACGTACAAACGGTGGTCGAAACAACGCAAAACCCATCTGGAAGTTTCGATTTTTCGCAGTTGATGGCTGCTATGAATATGATGGGACAACAGTTAAAGCAACAAGGGGCGGACATTAAACAATCGAACCAGGATATGAAACAACAGATGTTACAAGTGGAGCAACAAGGAGCGGACATTAAACAATCGAACCAAGATATGAAACAACAGATGTTACAAGTGGAGCAACAAGGAGCGGACATTAAACATCAAATGAAATTGTCGAACCAGGACATGAAACAGCAGATGGAGCAACAAGGGGCGGACATTAAAAACCAAATAGAAGATGGCCAAAAGAAAATGGACGAGAGGTTTCTGGAGTTATCTTCTACACTACACGGTAAAGTGGAAAAAGTGCAAACAGAAGTACAAGAAATACACGCAGAAATTCAAAATGTTAAAGGGACGGTTCAACTAAAATTTGAATCGGTTAAACAAGATTTTCAAACGGAAGTTAAACGTCTCGAGAAGGAGCTCCAAGATGTCAAGGCGAATGGAACGACACAGCAAGTGATTCAGACGGTTAATGCAGTTAAGATAAAACCACCAACATTTGATGGAACAACATCCTTCAGTATTTTTAAGTTCCAATTTGAAACGGCCATTAAGCAAAATCAGTGGACTGAAGAACAATGTGTTGCAGCGTTAATTGTGGCTCTTAAAGGCGAAGCGGCGGAAACACTACAAATCATTCCCGAGCAGGAACGGAACGTTTACATGGGAATTATGAAGGCTTTAGATCGAAAATACGGAAGTGACCACAAACGAGAAATCTATCGCATGGAATTGAAGGGTCGATACCAAAGAGCAGGAGAATCGCTACAGGAATTTTCATCGGCAATTGAGCGGCTCGCGCATTTAGTACATTCAAATATGTCGGCCGATTACATGGAGCGAATTAAAATGGATGCATTCATTGACGGTATTCGAGATCCTGAGACGCGCAGAGCGGTGATGTTGTCACCTAAGGCAACTTTCACGGAAACCATCGCTTGTGCGTTAACAAACGAAACTGCGCAAACCATCATCAAACCAGCAATGAAAATTCGTCGAGTGGAGATTGATTCCAGAATAGACACCGCACGGGCTACGCCAAGATTCAGAGATGGAAGTGGCAGGATTAAATGCTGGGTATGTGATAGAATGGGTCACATCTCACGGGACTGTTGGGAGATTAAGAAGAAACAAGCAAGGTCGCCATCTCCTATGATGCGTAGACAAAACGAACAGCAGAGAGAGGCCAGAAAGGAGGGTCGGACGACATTGGAGTCGTTAAAAAGAGACAGCTTGAAGGAGCAAAAGCTAACTCCCACAATCGATTGCCCCATAACCTCCATCCAAGTTTCGAGAGTAGAAAGAGGCGGTGACAGCTTGACAGATGAATCCAATATTGAACATCGAAAGGAAAGCGCACATGGAAATGCCGACACGTTATTAAGAAGACCATGTCCCGCGGAATGCAAGAATTGTGGGCATGTGGAGGTCAAGGAAAACATTGTCGATATTCGGCTCATGCAAGCGCTACCTGAGGAGCAATGGACTGATAAAATGATCAGGAAGGAGCAATTACGGGATGCTGACCTATCATTCATCATCAAACATAAGGAAAAGGAACACCAGCCCACATGGAGTGAGATAGCTGACAAAACTCCCATTTTAAAAACTTATTGGGCTCAATGGGATAGCCTCCACATAGAAAATGGATGTTTAAAAAGAAAGTGGGAAAGCACGGATGGTAAAGTAAAGCAATTGTTGGTAGTGGTGCCAAAAGATCGGATAGCGGAAATCCTCAAGGAGTATCATGGAGGGGCAAGTGGAGATCACCTAGGGATTAATAAGACATTAGCCAAAATTCGCCAACGTTTCTACTGGTCCGGATGTAGACAGTCAGTAGTAGAATGGTGTCGAAGATGTGACCAATGTGCGGCAGTAAAGGGACCAGCACGAAAAAGCCGCGGAACCATGAAACAATATAATGTCGGGGCACCATTTGAGAGAATTGCAATGGACGTGGCGGGGCCATTTCCGACCACCGAGAGCGGAAATAAATATGTGCTAGTAATAATGGATTATTTCAGCAAATGGCCGGAAGTGTACCCCATACCCAATCAGGAGACAACAACAATAGCTGATGCCGTGGTCAACAATTGGATTAGCAGATTTGGTGTACCGATGGAAATTCACACGGATCAAGGAAGGAATTTCAAATCGGTGGTATTTCAGGAGATATGTCAGATGCTTGGAATCAATAAAACAAGAACGACGCCTTTACACCCACAATCGGACGGTATGGTGGAAAGATTCAATGGTACATTGGAGGAATATCTAGCAAAAGCTGTGGAAAGGAACCAACGCAACTGGGATCGACATATACCAATGTTCCTGATGGCCTACCGATCAGCGGTACATGACACAACAGGAGTGACACCAGCTAAAACCATATTTGGGAACAATCTGCGATTACCAGGAGATTTAAAATTTGGGGCTGTTCCATCAGCAGCTCTATGTGGACAGGATTACGTCGACCGAATGAAAGAGGAACTTAATGAAATACATCAATTTGTACGGGAGAAAATTCGAATATCAAGTGATCGAATGAAAGCTCGATATGACATACGAGCAAATAATCAAGGCTTCGAGGAAGGGCAATTGGTATGGCTTCACAACCCGCAACGGCACAAGGGATTATCACCGAAGTTGCAACCCACATGGGAAGGACCTTACACTGTCATTAAAAGGTTGAACGACGTGGTTTATCGCATACAGAAAGGACGGAAAGGTAAACCAAAGGTGGTGCATTTAGAGCGTTTGGCGCTCTACAGAGGAGGTGATCTGGATCCTGTTCGGGACGAAAAGGCTTAGGTGGGGGGTAGTGTTACGGTGACACCTAGATTAGAATAGAATAAGTTAATTTCATTAATTGTTCAATTACGTGTATAATTTATACTCAACATTTAGGCGTATTTCTATACTAACATATTTGCTGCGCATTTAGGATTATTCTAGAAACAAATATTTTGGTATATAAGGGCGCGCGTTGACGTGTATTGCTGAGTTTTATTTTAAACGTGATACAGTGAAGGTTAAATAGAAAGATTATTAAAGTGATTATTAAAGCGATTATTAAAGTGATAATTAAAAAGTGTGTTATAATTATAATAATTAATTGTGAAAATTGTGTTGTATAATAAATTGTGTTGTGTAAATAAAATTGTGTGAGTTAAAATTGAAGCAGTGTATTTATTCACAATCCAGTGATTCGAACCTTGATTGACAAGGCAAAATCGTAACATTATTAATTAAAATGTATTCAGGTTACGGATAGTACTCGTACGAGCTACGAAATTCTATAAGTGGAGCCTCCAAAACGATTTATCCCTATACATCGATCGTCAACATCTAAATTTACATGTAAAATAATCAGGAGTACTGTGAAAGTACTAATTTATTCCAAATATTTCAGGCGGTATTCACGCCAAACGCGTATTGTGAACTCGACTATGTGAAAATTACATATTGTGATATTGTGTGAGTAAACATCAAAAAAATCCAACAAATTTTTTGGATTTTTAATTGATCCGGGGTCAAAAAATAAAAAGACAAAAAATGTAAACAAAGAAGCCACTTTGGATCAAAAACGACGTCATATTATTGATCCGGGATCAATATTTTGCTGCACAGAAAACTATATTAGTCAAGTTTTAACATCGCGTGTACCCCTGTATTATTATTATTCGTTCTTAAACGCGGGTTCACGTACGTGATCAAAAAATTATTCGCGAATCAAGCCAATCAAATCGTTCGAATTTCCCCGAGATGAAATATTTTTATCTTTGGGCAAATTTTTGATCGCAAGCATCCAACATAGAAAAAACAAAAAACAAATTATGAGCAACAATGACGCTCATTAAATTCCTTTTTCTACAAAAAAAAAAAAAAAAAATACGCTAAATTTAAGTCCAAACCACACAAATGTGTAAGTGAAAAAACTACGTAATGGCTTTTTGATAAAAAAATTCGGTTGATTTTAAGTACAATCAACACAATTGTGTGAAAGGAATGTACAAATGTGTAAGTTGGTTCAAAACACATACAAAACATTATAATTTGGTCTTACCCACACAATTGTGTGGGTAAGTGGGAAAGGGATAAATAATTTTGCTATTTTTCTGACATTTCTATATGACTCACGTCAATATCAAAAACAAACAAAACACACGCCATTTTCATTGTCGGCATTTGGTGTTTTAAATATTGTCGTGCGATTACATAATTAATTAATTTTAATATTAATAAATGTATTAAAATTGTGAAAACAATTTGTAATTTTGTGCGACGTATTTTCAAAATATCTTGTGTACTAAAATGTTGTGTAATTGCGGAATTATTACATTGAATAAAATTCGGAAATAGGACAGCCGCGATCACTTACCATTTCAAGCGATTCTGTGCCACATCGCTAATATTACAGTAAAACAGGATAATCATAAACGTAAATTAGATGTGCTTGAAAACTTAATTTTAAATATGCGTTTGACGGCTGTAGTCATGTGAGTAGATCGTTTGTTTAAATCACTAAATTATCTCCATTTAACTTTTGAATGAATATTACAGCAATAATTTAAGCGATTTGGACGTACTACGAAGGATTCGAAAGGTGCAGATATAGGCAACCAGCTGGTACAAATGAATTTAACTAGCCACCATAAAATAATCACTCCGATGCACGGCGCCAACTGTAATCCCTTACCACAATAAGCAGAAGAGTGAAGGGTAGAGTAATAAATAATTAGATTGACTAGATCGAACAAGACTGAATTAAATCAATTTTTTTTCCACTTTTGTCTTTATTTTATGAAAAATGAAATACATATTTTATTTTATATTTATACTATCGCATATTGTTCGTATAATAATTATACGCCCATTCAAACCGTTTTCTATTAAATCGCGAGCAAAATTCCCAGGCGAGGTACGATTCGTTAGAATAATGCTGTTGTTAGAATTTGAAGCTCAATGTACAAACAAATCACGTGCTTATCCACATTCAATATCGGAAGTAGAAGCTAACACGATCTTTGGGCTCGGAATTTTACTTAAATCCGACAAATTGTGACACAACTGCAAATGCCGAAATTGAAACAGATTGTTACGGGCACCTTCAAAACTTTTCATCAATTTATCACTCATTCATTCGACTTGTGATTTAGCAAACTCAACCTTGAACGAATGTTGATGAAAATGAAATGAATGATTTATTTTATTTTATTTAATTGTCAGTCGTCACCACAGCCACACACAACACACAAATTAAAATGGTTGAAAATGACAAATGAAACGTCAAGTAAAATAGCTTAATATTTGGAGCAATAGTTTTTGTTTCTAACTTCATATTGTGATCAAATTTTTTTGATCACGTACGTGAACCCGCGTTAATTCTAGCTAACTTAACTCCAATGAAAGTATTATTCCCATCCCATTCATCTGTCAAATAATAAACAAAATAGTACGACAGAGACACGAACAAAAATTACTTTGCAAATTTTGTTTTAAGTTTTTTATTTTTATTTATTTATTGCAGTAATATAAAATAGTTTGCTCAATTTAACAAAATACTTAATCTTTATAAATATAAATAATATAGTAATTTTAAGTTAGTTTATAAGTTATTTTTGGACATCAAAAATTAAAAACAAGTAACAGCAACTAAAATCTCAAGAAAAGCAAAATGTCAGGAAATACTGAAGATGTAAGTATATTGCATAGATGTGTGCGAAAAACTTCATTTAGGCAAAATTTATATAAAACCGAAAATCTGAATATTTTTTCTCTAATTTTTACGAGATAAATATGTATAATGCATGTATTTATTTATAAAATTATGTAAACATTGATGATTTGACCCAACAAAAGCATTTTACATCTTATCAGTGACGAGCGATAATGAGTTTGTGTTTTAAACACTAAAAATAAATCTTTTTGTTGAATCAAAGCAAATCGAGCTGTCGAGTGTGTAATCTCTTCCATTAAATCAAATTTTTTAAACAGAATTTCGAAATTTTTTGTGATTTTGTTTTTATATTCTAGAATTGTGAATTACACCTACATGCAGAAATCGAAATGTTAAAAACGTCGGTTGTAGAGAAACAAAATCAAATAATGGCCATGGAATCGGCTTGTCTGCAGGACCACGATCATCAAGTTGAACTTGAGGATAGTATTATAGCGTGGCAGGATAAATATGATCGTCTGTATGAATCTCATAAGCGAATGCAGAAAGTAAATCAAAATTTAGAAGATAAATTGTTGAAGCTTGTTGACCGAAACTCCGGTGAACGGGCTCAGTTAACAAGTGATGTGGCTACACTGAGTGTTCGGTTGGCTCAGGCAAATTACACGATTGCCCATTTACAAAGAGAAATAGTAAGTATACTAAAATTGTATGACGCAAGTTATTAATTATGTTTTGATTTGTTGGAAAGCTTAATGACGTTTCTTTATGTTTATTTATTTAAAACGATTTCCAATGCATTTTCTAGTCTACACAGAAACTATGTACAAACCATGCTGCAGTGTGACTTGAACATTTTCCTCTATAACGATTCTAGATACTGCCTAGATATGATTGGTCTTATCTATTTTATGTTGAATGTGAATCCCATTGGTATTTAAAGTCAAATCAAAATATGATTGAAATGTCGAGGCAGTGGTAGCTCTTGTGTCTAGACCTGCGACGCTTATTGAATGTATTATTAAGGTATTGCTCACTAACAATTTTCTATTATTCTCGCATCTACAGCTGCTTAAGATTAGTCTCTCATTGCAATGGGCACTGTTCATTATGAACCGTCTGATACATGTCGATCAATATTTAGTGTTGAGTTCCCCAGCAACCATCAACACATTTTTTGAATAGAGTAGCCATTGTGTGGTAAACTGTATAATATTTTTTAATTGGAGATTGAGATTGAGTAATGAATTCAACATTATTTAGCAGTTTATTTCGCAGATTGTGTTTCCCTATCTCTCCTGTCTCTCAAGGTATTGAACTGTCTTTGATATCATGAGAACTCCGGCCAAAAAGCACGATGTCATCTGCATATCCATTAATTTGGCCTGACTTATTGAATATGCTACACAAAGTTTCAATACATCTTTTCCTTATAACATACTCGGGCGCCAGATTAAACAGCGCATCTCTCTGTCGCACATCAGCTGTTATTTCGAAGGTTAGATACTAGCACTTTTACTACGATTCTTCACATTGAGCCACATGTTCTCAGATGATGTCTGCTTACACAGACAAGTTTCTCTGGAATTCCTGGACGCAACCCATAGGTTCTCCCAACATTTCTCCAAGATCACCCGCAACGTAAAACACTGATCTGGGAATGATTCTGGCAATTACAACATTGGCAAGCACTTTGTAGGTGATGCTTAACAGAGCAGTGCTGCGATAATCACAATTTGATACGGTTATTTTTCTTATTTAGCGGACAAATGAGTGCGGTCTTCCATTCCTTGCATAGCTCCTCCTGATCGCAGATGATCACGATGAGATCATAAAAATAAGATGCAAGAGTAGATCCTCCGGGTTTTAGTAATTCTGTGGGAGTTTCGTTGAGACCGGCATTTTTTAGTCTACTAGGAGCGGCGTATACTTCCTCCAATGTGGGATATGGGACAACCACCTTCCACAACACATTGGCCACGTTTGTCCTCAGTTCTCCATCCATATTTTGATGGCTGTGGATCTTGGATGGAAGCCTTTAGTACGATTTTTGGGGATTTGAAAACAGTGTCTCAAGGTTCGGTTTTCCGCATGTAAGCTGATATTCTCGATGCATTTCCTTATAAAATCGGGCTTCTTTTTTCGGAAGAATTTGGGAGCGGCTTCTCTGGTGCAGAGATATATTGTGTGAGAGCGAGCCAACAATTTTTCGCGTAGGTTTAGTTTATTTTGGATGCGTTGACGACACTATCGTCGAACCAATCATTAATTGATCTTGGCGGTATTACAGTTGTACTTTCCGCAGCAATTTTATTTTTCTCTGTTGAAATTATAGCTAACTGGATAGTTTGCCTTTCTTCCTGGATGTTTGTTTGTAGCTCGTTGTTTTCATTGTGCCGGTCTAAATTTTCAGTGACAGCTGAGTAAGCTATCTGCACGGATTGTTTCTTTTCTATCCTAAAAAAACGATAAAAAACAAACAAAATCCAAGAAATGTATATTTTAAAGGCATCATCATCGAGCCGTTTGCTACCAGGAAATATGTTTTATTTGATTTGCCTTTTCCTGGTCCCAAAATTCAAATCATGTACATACACATTATATAAGCTTTTAATTTTCGTTTACAGGATCGATATAAGGCAGACATGGGACTAGCAATACAACTTCTCCAATGCAAACCGGACAGTTTTGTACCACAAAAAATTACATCAGTAACATATTTATTATTTCTCTTTATTATAAATGAACAATGTACATAGAATATTTCATTTTCTTTATAATTTTTATCCAGCTTCCAATTGAAATTCAATCAAAAGTGACAACATACATGAGACTGGAAACAAACTCACATTCTGATTCCGAGGGTAGTACCAGCGGTGTTGGGATGGTTACTACAAGCTCGTACAGCGTACTTCCGGCATCTGATAGTCCACCGTTAATGTGTCCATTTCCGCCAACCGCAATGGTATATTCGATGCGAGGACTTGGTAAGTGTTAGTAGTTTTGTTGTTGCTTACACAAACTTAATTTGTTTTCTCTTTAGAGTGGTTACTTTTCGTTTTAATTTTTTCGAATGCGCACAAACTTTTACTGTAGTAATTAATTTTCATGATTTGCATTTTTACCCTAATTTAACGTTTTTCTACTTTGTGTGGTTTATGATTTTTACGTTTGGCAAATATTTTTCTATTTTGCATGACACATGCAGGTGAGATGTTATGATAAGTGTGATCTTTCATCTTCAACCAATACTAATCTAATATAAATAAACATATAGTAATATTCGCTTCTCGCACCTTAACTAAATAACTTGTAGCAAATCATTAAACTAACTAAATCACTGAAAAATCAATAAATTCTGTAATAACCTTAGTAACATAGTTATAGATTTGTGTCGTAACTAATCAACAAAATCATAAAAATATTATCTAATAAAACTTTTTTTTTCTGTCTCCTCGTACCATGTTCCTGCTCAAAATAAACCCATCAATTTTATAGATAAAGCTGATTCACCATCTAATTCGGGTAGTCAACAACAATTATTGCCAAAACCAACAAATGGCAATACTACGCCGAATGGTGGTGCTGGTAGCACTATTAATCCATCATCAATTATTAATTCAAATAACCATTTCCATGTAACACCATCCACAATGGCCAAATTTCTAGAAGATGAATTAAAATCCAGTGACATAAAACATTGCATCACGTGCAATTGTACAATAAAGGAGATTACTGCTATTCTTGCAGAACGGCCGAAAACGTTTAGTATTGGAACTCAAACTAAATTAAATGATGGGAATCCGAGCAGTAATAATAGTAATTCGCTGTGCTTACGTTGTTCAAGCAATTTAAATTCACCATCCACAACTACTGCGAACAGTCCGTTTGTTATGAAGCTATATAAATCAAATGACACCAGTAGCGTTGTATCTGAAACAAAAAGTAATTTATCTAATGGGAATCCTTTGGTTGTGGCTAAAACAACACCAGTCAAGAGAAAAGATGATTTGACTGTCAATCCTTTGCTGGTCCATCATCGACTATGCGATCGAACTGATGTAACATTGATAGCAGCGAACACTGGCACAACAACATCAACAACTAATTCAACACCATTATTAAAAAATAATAATAGTAATAGTAGTAATAATAGCAATATAAATATTGAAACAACAAAATTATTAATTCGTCCATCAACAACTAGTGAATTAAGTAATAATAGTGCTTATATTAATCATAATAATAATAGTAATGTTAAAATGGAAAGTCGTACAATACCCGGGCAACAAGAAATTGTTAATAATGGATCTGTCATATCTGACGATCACGGAACTGTGAATAAAGGTAGCAATAACAGTTTATGGAGTAAATCAAGCAATACGGCAAGTGAAGCAGCCAAAATGTTTGAAAATTTTAATTTAAATTTAATTAAAGCGATTAAGGTAAGCTATGCAATCTTTATTAAAGTTCTAATTCTAATTAAAAATTCAGTGAAAATCAAAATTTTTGAATGTAGCTAGTTATATAACAAAACATTTTATTTCAGGCCGAGAATCCTAAAATGAATGGCCCGCGATTATGTGCCCTACGTATCCCAAGCAATGGTTCTAATAATATTCTCTTGGATAATTTAGAACCGACACTTTCACCAATTGTCTATCGAAGACGTTCTAAGTTCCTCGACGAGGAGCTAAGTGATACGAAAGAAGTTATATTAACCGCAACTACAACAAGTCAACCAAAACCAACGGCTATCCAGACTAATGTGTTGTTGCACACGATCAATTCGAATGGGGTTATCACTGAACAGCCAACAAATCATTTAAATTCTCATACAGCAGGTGAAAATGTAATCCCAGGTGAAGTTAGTGATAATAAAACAGATTCGGAAAAATTTCGAGAGGCCCAAACACATCAGCAAATTCAAGAAATCTCGCAACTACATATAAATGATGATATACTGCTGAAAGCGGGTTCGATTCAATCACCCTCGAATAATAACACTACTATGCTCCAAAAAGAATCAGACGATGAGCTTAAGGAATGTGTTCTCTTAAGGCGGCAACAATTAAATCGGGTCGCCGAATGGGTTGAGAATAGTAATAACAATAATAACGAGGATAATGACACGGAAAATGCACTTGATGAGAATAACGGCGATGATATCTCAAATATGTCGAACCTCGATTCGATAAGTAGCAATAACTATTCAACAGGTGATGTAAATTTGAATAATTTAAAATCAAATTTTAATACGAAGTGCTCATCGATCACCTCGTCGACTAAACTCTCCCTATCGTCCTCTCTCTGCGACGACAAAAAATATTTAAAATCTTCAAATGTTCAAAATAATAATACTAATAGTAATAATAACAAGTGCAATAGTCCTGATATAGCACAAATGGAGTATAATGTTCGGCAATTTTTGTTGAAACAGAACGAATGGTCAATTCATAATAAAATGCCAATGACCACAAAATACAATGAAAAGGAACATGGAATAACATCAGTCGGTGCAGCACCAGCTGTAACCACAACATCAAAACCGGGAAACATAAAAACGTCAACTTATTCTACACAAGGATTAAATAATAATAATAATATATTCCGAACAGAAACAAATTTATAAGCTTTGAAGCGCTTGGCCAGCGCTTACCAAAAATAAAAATTTAGTTAGGATGGTATAAAATGAAAAAATTGTATCTATAATGTGTGTGTTTGAATATTTGTGTGAAAATGGGCATGATTATTACCTTTAAATAAAATTATGTTGCTTTGCGCATATATAGACTAAATTTATGGAAAATACGTTGAAAGCGAATGAATGTTGAGGTTGAGGTAATAAACTTCATATCCATATTAAAGTTCTCCGCTATACATTAATTTAATTTTCGCTTGCGCCAATCTCTGTTTTTACATATATACCTACTCTTTCTAAAATTATTCTATTAGTAATTCGGTGATGCCATATTCCAACTATTTTTTGTAAGTTGAGGGATGAAATCTGAGCATACCAGTCACACATGGTATGCATAATCGTCAATTAACTAACATGTTTATTACAAGCACAGTTATATTAATATTATCGCGTAAATGACCCAGTTTCGTTACCTTTTCATTATTTTCTAAAAAAAAAAGTCCAACAAATTTTTTGGATTTTATTTTTGATCCAGAATCAAAAAAAAAGACAAAAAATGTAAACAAAGCCATTTTGGATCAAAAATGGATCATGATTTGTGTCCACCGAAAATAACATAAAAAAAATTTCTTATACATATATGTTTCTTTTTCCTTTTTTCTAAAATACTCAGAGTAGCGTCGCGTGTTTTTCAATGGGCCCGTTTTGATACGTTTTTTTTTTTATATTGATGTCTTTTAGTTGGATTGGTTTTTTCCGTATTCCATGCTATAAAATAGCCAATCCAGCTAAAAGACATCGGTCCCACGAAAGTGTTTATTAACAGGCGTATTGGGTTCATTAATTTTGGGCCCTTGAGGTGAATCCCACCTTAAGGTCCCATCGTAAGCCTCGTTGCACACTTGAGCTATGTTTCTAGAGCGAAGTGTGGTAGGTATACAGATAACAGCTTCTTGTTTTACTTAGCATAGCCGAAATAAATGAAACTGGGGGATTTTTTGAGAAATCGATTCGAATTGCTTTTCGATTTGATTGATCATTTCGATTCAAACATGATTTGGTATTTGGGGATTCGATCGAAAATAATTTTGTATTTTTCGCTGACCTAAATTATATTAAATAAATTTTAGTTAAAAATTACATTTTAAATTCCTATAAGATTATATATTTTTTAAAGCAAAAAAACAGTTCAAAAGATATGTAAAAATTCTATTATTTTATTATGTATTTAATAGCAATTCATTAAACGATATTTTTATTTCAAAATGGCGTGTGCATAAATAAAATCAACGTACTTATTTTTTAAAATTTTGCTCTTTGTATTCACCTTCGTAAACAAAACTATATTTGACAAAACTAACTACGAATACAAATTCGTTCATGAGAAGAAATTATTGCTTCGTAGAATTATTGCTGGTAAGTGGTAATCGAATTGCCCGATAAGGGAAATTTTCGATCGTTTTCGTTTAAATAAATTACGATTTCGAATTCCCAAATACCGATGATTCGAAAATGTCGTTCGATTGATCTCGTCACTTACCTCAACTGGAATCTAAACCAGTTGGAAAGAAACATTGCTAGAATCACTCAATTTCTGACCGAACTGAACTAAAAACATTTAAATATATTTCTGCGCAAATGGGGTTGATTCTGAGATTTATCAATAATATATCTGTTATTTGTGTTTTGAAAATTAAAAACTGGAACCTGTGACATGAAAACATAGCCCATAACAGTCAAAAAACTTAGCTAAAGTGTGTCACGGCTCTAACTAATAACTAGGTTTCATTGGCGACAGCAAAATCCTCGCAAGTAGGTAGTTATGAAATAATAGGACCACGTGGATTTTGATAACAATTGACTTTTGGGCGAGGCTTATATAAGTGATAGAATAAAGCACATAGTTGCTCAAGTACAAGTTTTCGTTTGGTTCTGGTTCGTTTCGTTTTCAATAAGTTTTTATAAATTCTCACGCACATAGCTTTCATTTCGTGTTGAGTTTTTTATTTAAATACTGTTTCAATTCAATCAATTATTTATAATACCATATCAATTAATTTAATAATGAGTGAAGATTTACGCATTGATAAAAAAACGATAACCATAAACGCCAAAATAAATAATTTGAGGTTATTGTTTAAATTTTTTTTGAAATTTAATCAACTGTTTCGGTTCGGTTCCGCTTTTAACTTAACAATGTGATACATGTTTTCGGTTTTCCATACATTGACATATTGAACTTAAAGGTTGGAATGAAACGAAAACTATGTGCCTCGACCGTAACTCTTCCTGAGTCGAAAACCGTATGCAGAAGTGCTTAGTTGCATCTATAACTTTTTTGTGGCTGTTCACAGCAAAGCCCGACCGCTCATGCGTGTCAGAGAGTGGTCTAGTAGAATCCACACAAGCATACCGATCATACAAATTCCAGATCAATATGACACTTGGTTTCGGTTTTTGAAATTTTTGGTTTTGGTTTTTTCTAAATCAGTAACATGGCTGTTGAAAGCAGAACCCAGAGAACGGTCTAGCAGAACCTAAACATAAGCATATCGTCCAAATTCCAGATCGAAACGACACTTGGTTTCGGTTTTGAAAATTTTTGGTTTTGACTTTTTCTAGGCCACAAAGAACTAGTAAACCAAAAATTTAATTTTCTTATTTTACTTCTATGGAACACGGCTAATCCCCGATAACTGAGTTTTTCTAGTTTTGCGAAGTATGTATTTAATTTATATATGTATTTTAAAATGCTCGGGTATCTTTGCTATTCACTGTGAATAAAATCCTTTTCACTGATGAGAGAAACGGAAAGTGTTAATTTTCAAATAAGAATATCCCGCGGGTTAATGTTATATACTCCTCTGAAAACGATCTTTCTGCATGTTTATATTTGTATTGAAAGGATGAATGCAAACAATGAAAAATATTACTAATTAGAGCAAATTTGTTTTTGTTTAAAATCGTGCAGCAATATATTAACTTTTATTTTCAAAACATTTGCCTCTGCAGTTAAAAGTTTTTGTTGCCTACAATTTTATAATTAAATTACAGGAAAAATTCAACAGAAGGAACTTATTTGTGTATTTAATATTGATTTAATTGGAAATTATACATTAAGCCCCAAAATAATGCATTTAGCTTTTAGATCCTGCCATAAAGAATAATTCTGAACTTCCATTATACCATATCATTATTTAACTACACATTAGAGGTTAAATTTTTACTCATTATACTAAACCATCAATATTAAACTATTTATAGTAAACAATTAGTATTTCATAGTTATCAGGGAGCCTATTATGATTTTTTTTTGATTTCTTAAAATACGAAATCGTAAAATTCGATCCACCGCGAATATTCTTAGTATGAAACTTTGTTTTTGGTCGTATAATTTAAGATCATCAAGTTTGCTATTTTGTGTTGTTTTAGATAAAATTCCACCCATCAACAGGACCGACTGAATTTAATTTTATAATTTCACTTCACAAATGTTGAGTAGTCTCTTTATATTGAGGCGCATTTAAATTTTTTTTGGCTATGTCAACATTTTTTTTCATAAAAGAAACTAAAATGTTAAATTGGCGACCATTGGTAAATGACCTACAAAAAACACAATAAAATGTGTTCGAAATAAATTGTAATAAATTAAACTAGTCAGTTTTTATAAAATAATTGAGTAACTATTATTTTAAAAAATAATTGAAGTATTTTATTTTAACAAAAAATACATATGCATACTCTATTGTTATCGTAAATTCGATATTCGTCGCCATTTTGACATTCGACTTTTGTAAACAATTTTCGGCTTTTTATAGACAAATATTATTTTCTATGACATTCACAATGTTTGAGACCTTTCGGGCCACCAAAAAAAGAGGTCATTTACTTACAATATCTCTACCATAAAGTAGTGTGAAGCAAGAGGTAAATTTTTGTAGTTTGGTCGTTGCAACCTGATGAGTAGACCAATTTTTATCAGTACGAAACCAAACTGCCAAGAGGAAACTTGAGGAAGTTCACATTTTTGTAAAGGGTTGTGTGGCTTTGAACACACAAGTACCCTTGGGGTTAAAAATTGGGGGTGAATGAATTTTCTACTTTATGGTAGAGATATTGTAAGTAAATGACCTCTTTTTTTGGTGGCCCGAAAGGTCTCAAACATTGTGAATGTCATAGAAAATAATAATTGTCTATAAAAAAGCCGAAAATTGTTAAAGTAATACAGACGAATTTAAAATTTCTTGACTTTTGTAAAATTCGATTTCGTTTTTTTGGTTCATAATAAGGCAGATTATACAGTTTTCGAATTTTACAAAAAAAAAAAAAAAAAATCATAAGAATATTCGCGGCGGATCGATTTTTACGAAATCGAAAAGTTTTATAATAGTCCCCAAGAATATTTAATGCTGTGTGCCTGATGCCGGTTTTTTTGTCTAAATTTCCGACTAACAGAGCATACCCAATAGAATTCCTTATGACTTTTTACTTACAGAAAAGTATGAAAAAAAAACTTGAGAAAAAAAATTTTTTTTTGTCAAGTTTTTTTTCATACTTTTCTGTAAGTAAAAAGTCATAAGGAATTCTATTGGGTATGCTCAGTAACTAAATTGATCGTTAGTTCACCTAGGTATTGTTAGATGTCTCTAATATTAATAAACCAAAATCTACCCGATATTTAGTTCTAAACTGCAAACTTAGTTCCGATTTACAATCATTGATTAGAAATATTTCGTAGAATGTTAAATTTAAGTTTATATAGCAGACTTTAATTAAACATCAGATTCGGTTTGTTTTGTGCTATCTTTGAACGATTTGTATGAACTAACCATTAATTTAGTTAGTTGGAAATTTAGACAAAAAAATCGACATGAGGCGCACAGCATAAATCATTTTTGTAAAGATATGATCAGAAAAATACAAATAAATATATTTTTTTAATAAGATATGGTTGCAAGATATGCATTTATCGTTAATGATGAACAAATAGACTAATTGAATTTCCTAAATTATGTTCTCTATCAGGATCTGAAAATATTTTAAGTAACTGCAGCAAATTTTTGGATACCGAAATAAGTAAAGGAACATTATTACCAAAAAATAAGTATATCTTGAAAAAGCCTTATCTGCATATCCTTATTATGCTTATTAAGTAACAATAATTATAAGAAAGAGCGAAATATGTAATATTTAGTAAAATCTATATCATGATTATATAAATTAAATGTAAACCTTTAAAATACTATTTTTATTATAGCAAATAATACATGTAATAATTGATAAGGCTTCGTTAATTACTTGTGATTTTATTTTATAAGTTATATTTTCCTAATTTTGTTGAAGATGAAACGTGCTAGTGAAACATTATATTTTATTATTATGTAATTTAGTTTCCAATGAAATTATTAATTTTAAACTTTTTTATACTGTCAATCGAGATATAAACGTGCATTATATTTGATAGAAGAAAGTAGTCCATGGATAGAAATTACAAAATATTTAAATGTCCTTTTTAAACAAACGGGCTTATTATTAGTTTAACGAAAGTCGATCTAAGATTTTTGGAATACTTGGCAGCAGAAAATTGAATATTAACGCGGAAGTTCAGTTAAAGTACCATCAATATATTTGGCGAATTAAATTCACGGATCAATAAGTTTACTATAGCATAAGCTTGTTTTCTCTTTGACTTTTTTGAAGTTCCTAGCAACTTCCATTTTATTTTTCCAGTTTCGTGAGTTAAGTAGACTTTTACCTAGCATCTGATGAGTTAATTAATAATTTTAACTAGGTACCTAGAGTACCGAGCTGTTGACGAACCATTAGTTCAATTGAATCAACCTTCCTTTAACTTAATTTGTAATAAGTTAATAGTATTCCGAAACAGAAATGTTACGTCTCGTGCTAGTATCAGAACCGTCAATTTTAAAATCAATTTTTAATTCCAATCTATCAGAACACTAACACTAAAAAGTACTAAACCCGTTTTTATTATTGTTTGTAATTGTGCTTCCCCAATAGATGTTTTTTTATACTTTAAACAGTAGTAGCGCTTCCAAAAAATTTCGAGACTGCTAGAAATTAAAAGAAACTTTAAAATGCCCAGTTTCGATCATTTAAGTTTTAAATTTCACAAACAGTACATATTAAAAGGTCAAATTTAATTTCAATTTTCAACCATTTATTAATGGTCAGATTCCTAAAAAAAACGTTAAACACTTAAACATTTGACTGAATATATATGTATATATATAACAAATTTGTGTTTAGAATCTAAATTAATTTTGTTTTATAAATTATAAATAATGAGATTATTATTCCCCAAGTTCCCCAAAAATATATTTTATATGATTTAAATTGTATTTTATATGTATTAAATCGCTTAATTTTAGGACATATACATATTATTATACATTTATATATTTACAAACTTAATAATTAAATAAAATAAATTTATTTTATATATTTTAATTTTATAAATATCAAATAATGAGAATCAAATCCAAACGCCACAATTAAAAATTTTTACTACACATATTTGTATGTATGCACAATCAAGTTACATTTAATATGGTATTACAGTATTATATATAGCTGTTGAACTGTCGAGAGGTGCTGAATGCTGATAACTGACGTAAATTTGAAAATAAGGTACATATTATATTCTTAACCATTGCGAAAAAACAATTTCTGAGCTAGTCAGTCTTACCGTTGTTTATATGGACTATTTGCTAACGCAAACCAATCAAAGTTTGGTTTTAATAAAATTAAGATTTTATTGCCCAACACCGCCACGCATCGAAATAGATCACAAAAGCACTTTTTTGGTTCAGCCTTTACTACTGTGTTCAATATGAATACAATTATTATTATATTTAAAAAAGAATTATTATATCGAATATTTCATCAAAACAAATGTTGCACACATTCCTATGTTTAATAATATACTTTTCTGTTTTAATTTAGTCGTTTATCGCAATTTCTATTTGGTCAAAAAATTACGGATACTATTACTCAAAAAGAAACAATTGGTTAAGAAATTGGTAAAATTTTAAATACTCAATTTTATTACCACCTATACCTTTATTATTATACATATTATATTAGCTTTTGTTCAAATTTGTGTCAAATCTAAATTTTCTGGCGCCTAATTTCAACAGCTCTTTAAAATATAGAATTTATTTATCTTTTTCCAAGAAAATAATAATGCTTTCAAATAGCATACAATGCATAAAAAGCAAACAAATAAATATATGTATCATAAATAATTATGTTGTTTTATTTCAATCGGAGGAAACTAATGGATGTACTCTCACTGTACTTAAGGATGTTCTTCCACTAATTCGTAGCAGAACTATTAAACAATTCAATTTATGTACAATACATTGTTGCGGTAATCCTTTGAAACATAGACCAATAATCCTTGTCAATGATTGAAAATGGAGTATTGATTGGCTTTCAAACAGCGAATAATCAATAGTATCTTTTAAAATTATTCAAATTGGTATAATTCGCGGTAGCCAAAGAGAGCTAATGGTATATGAGTGAATGATGGACAGCGTTAGACCCTATTACGATCCTAGATTTCGTTCGTTTATATAGTGGCTTAGAACTTGATATTACTAATAGATGAAAACGAGGACAAGTAAAAAAACAAAAGCATTCTGATGAATATAACAAAATATTAACACCTATGTATCAATGGGGCGGAAAATCACACATTTAGTGTCACTCACAAGCTGAAAATAGATTAAATAACAAACCCCAAAATATTTATTAAAATACTTAATTTTAATAAAAATAATTTTTATGTTTGTTTTTAAGAAAACCACAAATTAGACTCGAAATTAGTTTATATACAAATATTAATGATAAAAATAGGCTTATTTAAAAATTTCCTACTATTTTTTCAAATTTTAACCGATTCCACTTCAAATTTTTATCGATTATTCTAATTAAAGAAGGCGACTTGATACCAACCACCCTTAAAGTTTAAATCTCTCACACATACCTACACAGAACTTTAAAAAATAAAATATTTCCGACGTAACGAATGCGTCATTTACCGTGTTTCATGACACATATTGATCAGTTCAAATTTTATATTAGCGTATTGCATTGGTCATTTACAACGACAATCGCATTAAAAACTTAACCCAAATGGATTCATCTAAATCCAAAATGATTTTGGATTTACGTAAATTCAATCCAATTTTTAGTACTAAAGGTTTGTGCTAATATAATAAAACTAATATTTCAAACTACAAAATCGACATAAATATTATAATGTTTTTAAAATAAAACTAAAATATTAATAAAATCACGAAATATGGAAATATACATAGGAAAAAATATTTTTACTTACAAACTTTGAAGCCAAAAGCTTAATCCGAAAAAACTGTTGCTTTGGAAAATTATAAATCCAAAGCTAAATCCTAATCCACTTTTACCAATGCAGTTAGCTTAATGCAATACAGCTTGGAAAACCTGATTCAAATTTTGTTTTAGATCACAAATTTTGATTTGAAATTTAAGTAAGTACCTTTGCGTTGTTTCATGAAACATGAACTGAACCGGATCAGATCAAGTATCAAGAAACACAGCTGTTGTAGCAATTGTATGCGCTCAATTTTTATTTATTTTATAGCGCGTTCAATAGTTTTGCCCGAGTCTTGCCCGAGCAAAATATATTTATATATATATATATATATATCTATATATATATATATATATATATATATATATATATATATATATATATATATATATATATATATATATATATATATATATATATATCTATACACACTCGTGGACAAAATTAACGCATATTTTTTTTTTTGCAATAAAACAAATGCCGCTGGCCGATTTCAGTGCAACTGGTATCAAACGATCCCAAATTTATATTTTTCTCAAAAGAGGCACAAAAGGCCTTATGAAATTAAAGCGGCTATTTTTCATTGCAAAATGTTAAAATGTGTCGAACTATAATATAATAATTTTCAAAAGAAGCTTTATTACAATTTAGTTTGATTAATTTAGTAATGAGTATTTCCCCCTTGCCCTTAATACAGCTTCCATCCTTCTGGGCATACTAAGTAGAATGCTTTGTATAATTTCTTGCTAAATGGGATTCCACTCTCCTTACGCTGCAATACTCAGCTCTGCTATCGAATCTGGTGCGGGATTTCTAGCTCTAATACAGCGTTTTAGAATGACCCATACGTGTTCTATCGGATTTAGATCTGGACTCATTGGCGGTCACTTAAGTGAATGAATGCCGATGTATATTAAATATGAGCATTTATCGTTGCAGCTACGTGTACTGAAGCGTTAATAGAAAACTGACATAACCTATGAAGCCCACATATGGTAAAACGTGATCGCCAAGAATGTTGCGAACATACCATTCTGCATTCATCCTGAAATCAATCTCCACCAGCTCCGTACGGCCCCCCAACTGATTCCACCCTAAAACATTATTGAACCTCCACCAAAGCTTACACTTTGCACTATGTTACATGGTGCGATACGTTCTCCAACTCTACTGTATACAAGATTACGTCCATCTGGCGTCTTTAATTGGATTCTGGTCTTATCTGAAAAGAGGACAGTGTCCCATTGATCAGTTCCCCAATTTGCATGAGTATGAGCAAATTCTAAACGGCTGGATTTGTGACAGGAGAGAAGCCGTGTAACTTTTACGGGCTGCTTTGGAGTTAGGTTCATTTCTTTTAATCTTCGTCTAATTGTTCTGGCACAAATATTCACTTGACGAGCACTAAGCAACTCATTTTTCAGTTGAGTAGCAGTACGCTTTCGATCTCGTAACAAATTAATTTTTAAAAATCGGTCGTCATGCTCGGTTGTGCACCTTTTATGTCCTGGTCCGGGCTTTCTTTTATACTCTCCGGTGTCTCCATATCGCTTAAGTATTCGTGAAACCGAAGATTAGTTCATTCTTAATTTTCGTGCGATTTGTACTTGAGTATAATCTTCCTGATACAATGTGGCGACTTTAACCGCCTCCAGCTCATAAAAGGGTGCCATATTACAATGGGTCTTTTTTTTGTAATGTATGAAATTATATAACACTTTGATCAGCTTCTGTTTTTTATTATAATTTTATTAACTTAATATTTCGCCATCATTGGCATGATTAATTAATGTTGACCATATAAATATAATTATTTAGAAAAATTTTAATTTTTGTTCTTTTTTATTGTTGCTCTGATAAAAAAAGAAGACATGTGTATTTTTATTTTTCATTTTGACATTCGAAATTCCCGTTATTCGATATGTCAGTTTGAACAGCTTTTCGACTTTTAATATTGTGTCTATACATAAAATGTTGTATTTTCCGTTCTGTAAAAGTTATTGTTTTCATTTTTACTACGTTAGAAAGGTGAATATTTATGGTTAATAAATAAATAAAAAAAATGCCAAAGTACCGTTATTTTAGAAGTTATGGCAAGATATGTGCGCACGGCTTTTTACCGCTAGAGGGCGCAGCTACCAAAATCTTAATACTATTTGTACATGGTTTGAAAGGTAGAGCTTCAGCCTTTTAAACAAGCTATAAATTGTATTTGCACTGCATCTAGTTTAGCTGCTACATGACTAAAGATGAAAAATTATAAAATTTTCATTTTTTTCGTTGTGAACGTGAATCAAATTTAGGGAAAAGGGCGGCATATATGCTATTCCTAGGAATAACTTTGATCACAATTAAGTAGAGCATCAGAGGATTTAAAATTTAAAATTCGCATTTAATTTTCTCTTTTAGTAACACAAATATGTAACTTAAAAGCAATTTTAATGTGTTTTAATTTTTAAACCTGAAAATCCAATATTTTAAATGAGGTTTGGAGAGGGTGCTTGATAATAAGGGAATTTTATCGGCGTTTTATAGTAAAATAACTTTGGTCTAACTATAACAGCGAGTGAGCTGTTATATCTAGGATAAAGCCAACTTTGTTTGATAGAAAGTTTATTGTACCGGATGAGTCATGGCTAAGATAACCTAAAACACAACGCCCTTTTCATCAAAATTGCACTAGCATGACGTAATTTATTAGCCCTATGAGTTAAGTTTATTGTTGATGTGTAAACATCTTTACTCGCGCCTACCAAAAATTTTTGTATTAAGGCGATGCCACATTACAATTTCTACGGACGTTTTCTGAAAACGTTTTTTCCATTTACGAAAATTTTTCAATTAAAATTGTTCGATAATTGTAAATTTATTATTTCGGCTAATAAATAAAATTATTTTACATTATATCTCATTGATTTAAATGAAATAAATGCAATAATTTATTCGTAAATGAAAACAACGTTTTCAGAAAACGTTCGTAGAAATCGTAATGTGGCATCGCTTTTAGAGTATAAACTTGTAAATGAAACGAAGGGAAATGACGTATCATCTGATCAGCGGAAACAACAACGTTTCGTTTTTTGACATAAATTGTCAAGTACCTTCTTTGGTTTTCGTACATTCCTCGTTTAAGGAGGTGAAGTATTGGCCACAACATATGTTCATTTTTTATTGGTCTTAGATGGCATAAATCAATTAATAATTAAATGTGTTCTAATTGCTGATTGGTGGCCACTAACTTACTAATATGCAATATTATATAATTGTAGAACAATTGTAAATTATGAAAACGGTAAGTAATAAAATAGGTCCCCGATCATCGCATAGTTTTTGTTCTAGTTATCATTGGTTTTTATTACCTACTCATTTAAGTACATTTTTTGCTGTTATTAATTTTCTATATTTTAGCTTACATTTCACGATTCCATATTTATAATACACAATTGCCTCTTGTCACCTGTTAAACTGACATTGTGGTTAATAGTTTAGTTGATTAAATTACAGATCATAGTCCGAAGAAACTCGCCTATATTGAGCATTGTGAATTTTCAAGTTCTTTCAAATACAACCAAAATTCCTCTAATCATCGTAGTTTCATGAAATTGGTTAGAAAATAATCGTATTTGATATCACAACCAAAAAAACATTATCCATAAATTCATTTTAGAATCTCAAAACTATCCAAATCAATCCCATACAAATCCAACTGAATTTAATTGGTCAAAAAAATGGCATAGTCATATTCAGTATAGCAAAATTTGGGTTCGCCTCACTTCAAAAGCCAAAATTAATAAATAATATTACGTCTAATTTGTGCTTTTATTAAGAAATCAATAAGAACATACCATTCTGCATTCATCCTGAAATCAATCTCCACCAGCTCCGTACGGCCCCCCAACTGATTCCACCCTAAAACATTATTGAACCTCCACCAAAGCTTACACTTTGCACTATGTTACATGGTGCGATACGTTCTCCAACTCTACTGTATACAAGATTACGTCCATCTGGCGTCTTTAATTGGATTCTGGTCTTATCTGAAAAGAGGACAGTGTCCCATTGATCAGTTCCCCAATTTGCATGAGTATGAGCAAATTCTAAACGGCTGGATTTGTGACAGGAGAGAAGCCGTGTAACTTTTACGGGCTGCTTTGGAGTTAGGTTCATTTCTTTTAATCTTCGTCTAATTGTTCTGGCACAAATATTCACTTGACGAGCACTAAGCAACTCATTTTTCAGTTGAGTAGCAGTACGCTTTCGATCTCGTAACAAATTAATTTTTAAAAATCGGTCGTCATGCTCGGTTGTGCACCTTTTATGTCCTTGTCCGGGCTTTCTTTTATACTCTCCGGTGTCTCCATATCGCTTAAGTATTCGTGAAACCGAAGATTAGTTCATTCTTAATTTTCGTGCGATTTGTACTTGAGTATAATCTTCCTGATACAATGTGGCGACTTTAACCGCCTCCAGCTCATAAAAGGGTGCCATATTACAATGGGTCTTTTTTTTGTAATGTATGAAATTATATAACACTTTGATCAGCTTCTGTTTTTTATTATAATTTTATTAACTTAATATTTCGCCATCATTGGCATGATTAATTAATGTTGACCATATAAATATAATTATTTAGAAAAATTTTAATTTTTGTTCTTTTTTATTGTTGCTCTGATAAAAAAAGAAGACATGTGTATTTTTATTTTTCATTTTGACATTCGAAATTCCCGTTATTCGATATGTCAGTTTGAACAGCTTTTCGACTTTTAATATTGTGTCTATACATAAAATGTTGTATTTTCCGTTCTGTAAAAGTTATTGTTTTCATTTTTACTACGTTAGAAAGGTGAATATTTATGGTTAATAAATAAATAAAAAAAATGCCAAAGTACCGTTATTTTAGAAGTTATGGCAAGATATGTGCGCACGGCTTTTTACCGCTAGAGGGCGCAGCTACCAAAATCTTAATACTATTTGTACATGGTTTGAAAGGTAGAGGTTCAGCCTTTTAAACAAGCTATAAATTGTATTTGCACTGCATCTAGTTTAGCTGCTACATGACTAAAGATGAAAAATTATAAAATTTTCATTTTTTTCGTTGTGAACGTGAATCAAATTTAGGGAAAAGGGCGGCATATATGCTATTCCTAGGAATAACTTTGATCACAATTAAGTAGAGCATCAGAGGATTTAAAATTTAAAATTCGCATTTAATTTTCTCTTTTAGTAACACAAATATGTAACTTAAAAGCAATTTTAATGTGTTTTAATTTTTAAACCTGAAAATCCAATATTTTAAATGAGGTTTGGAGAGGGTGCTTGATAATAAGGGAATTTTATCGGCGTTTTATAGTAAAATAACTTTGGTCTAACTATAACAGCGAGTGAGCTGTTATATCTAGGATAAAGCCAACTTTGTTTGATAGAAAGTTTATTGTACCGGATGAGTCATGGCTAAGATAACCTAAAACACAACGCCCTTTTCATCAAAATTGCACTAGCATGACGTAATTTATTAGCCCTATGAGTTAAGTTTATTGTTGATGTGTAAACATCTTTACTCGCGCCTACCAAAAATTTTTGTATTAAGGCGATGCCACATTACAATTTCTACGGACGTTTTCTGAAAACGTTTTTTCCATTTACGAAAATTTTTCAATTAAAATTGTTCGATAATTGTAAATTTATTATTTCGGCTAATAAATAAAATTATTTTACATTATATCTCATTGATTTAAATGAAATAAATGCAATAATTTATTCGTAAATGAAAACAACGTTTTCAGAAAACGTTCGTAGAAATCGTAATGTGGCATCGCTTTTAGAGTATAAACTTGTAAATGAAACGAAGGGAAATGACGTATCATCTGATCAGCGGAAACAACAACGTTTCGTTTTTTGACATAAATTGTCAAGTACCTTCTTTGGTTTTCGTACATTCCTCGTTTAAGGAGGTGAAGTATTGGCCACAACATATGTTCATTTTTTATTGGTCTTAGATGGCATAAATCAATTAATAATTAAATGTGTTCTAATTGCTGATTGGTGGCCACTAACTTACTAATATGCAATATTATATAATTGTAGAACAATTGTAAATTATGAAAACGGTAAGTAATAAAATAGGTCCCCGATCATCGCATAGTTTTTGTTCTAGTTATCATTGGTTTTTATTACCTACTCATTTAAGTACATTTTTTGCTGTTATTAATTTTCTATATTTTAGCTTACATTTCACGATTCCATATTTATAATACACAATTGCCTCTTGTCACCTGTTAAACTGACATTGTGGTTAATAGTTTAGTTGATTAAATTACAGATCATAGTCCGAAGAAACTCGCCTATATTGAGCATTGTGAATTTTCAAGTTCTTTCAAATACAACCAAAATTCCTCTAATCATCGTAGTTTCATGAAATTGGTTAGAAAATAATCGTATTTGATATCACAACCAAAAAAACATTATCCATAAATTCATTTTAGAATCTCAAAACTATCCAAATCAATCCCATACAAATCCAACTGAATTTAATTGGTCAAAAAAATGGCATAGTCATATTCAGTATAGCAAAATTTGGGTTCGCCTCACTTCAAAAGCCAAAATTAATAAATAATATTACGTCTAATTTGTGCTTTTATTAAGAAATCAATAAGAATCAGGCAAAGTATTTTAATAAACATTTTACGGCCTGTTATTCGAATAGTTTAATTAACAAATATAATTTCCTTTATCATCCTTAACTACAAAAAATAGTTACGGTTATATTTGTTTCAATTAATTTTGGTATCTCAATATTATCTTTTTTTATGTATGATGTTCGTAAACACCCATACAAGGCAGATGGAAGAACAGATTAAAACTTTAGATTTTCCAGGTAATGGTACTCGTCTAGTCGTAGAGTACTGCCAAACTTTTGGTAGCTTGTCAGAAACAATACAATATCCCACCACCAACTATCAAAAACTGTTAAATTTTACGAGTATAATATCCGAAATTTGTCGCTCGGTTCTTATCGCTCCCTGAGAATTTTCATAACGTGTTAAGTTTCACCTTCCACGCCAGGTAAGGTTTGGCCAAATTCCTCTGGCAAAAAGGACGCGAATATGTGAGGACTTGTATCGAAAACAGCAGCTTCGGTAACATTTATTCTCCGTTAGTTCGTTCATAAAACAGGTATGGAATGATAAACGCCAAAACTGCTATAATTGAAAATTAATTTTTGGAGGTGATCGAACTTGTGTTGAGATTCCTGTTCGACGAGTAGATGGAGGCTTTCCAAGGGATTTAAACTGAGTACGTTCCGAGCTTCGAGTCTTACAACGTTATTCTTTATTTATGTTCGAGGTCATTATTGAAATTCCAAATTGATCTAAGGCTTATTTTGAGGTTTTACACATTCGATACAGATGAAGAGTTCTGCGTTAATCGCTCTGTGTACACTTCAACTTGACCATACATTAAGAAGTATAATTAGGACCTACTCGAGAAATATTAGGTTAATATTAAGTCAAAATTTAAAATCCGAAAAAAATTTGAGATAATGATCATCTTTCATAACGAGGTTTCGAGCTATTTATGCATGAAGTATCAAAACTATACCATCCAGAACTGAAAAATTATTCATAATCGAGATTTTGGTGCTACGAAAATTGACTTCGGTTCGTGAAAGGCTGCCACTTCCGGTGGATCGGTTTCCGCCTAAAATCTTTGAGATCTCACAATGTATGAGAAAAGCTTCAGAAAAAATGAGCAAAGAATCGATTATTCATTTGATTAACGAAATAATTGAAATCTTTACTAAACAACTCAGCACAGTTTACTATATAACTATAATGAGTTGTTGTTTTCCTGCTAAACAATAAAAACTAAATGAAACACCATGTTTTGTGATAAGGAAAGTTTTTAATGCGAATTTTCAACCAGTAATAAAACATTTAACTAGAACATAAACATTGAATCACAGTCGTCTTTGTGAATGTTAACATTAAAATGTATAGATTCGGCTATATAAGAATAAAAAGGAAAACAACAAAAATTTTATATTGATTGAATAAAAAAATTCTGGCGAGACAAATTGGCGCGCATACCGAACCGATTGAATAAAACAAAGTCGCAGTGAGAAACGCGGAACTAAATTTTCTAAGCAATTGATTGCTATTTGATAACAAAGTTATGCTTCCAAATATAAATACAGAAATTGTAAATCTAATCAATATAGGTGGAACCAGCTTTGATCAATATGCCCGCAATACTGTATAGTAACCCCTTATCTTTAAGTGTACATAATGTCCATAGAACTATATATTATAGAATGAATGTAAAGTTTTTTTCATATAAAATTTGCTATTTCATTTATCACAAGCCAGAGCAGGAAAGTTATATAAAAATGCATATGGTGGTCTGATATTTCAAAGTAAAAACCCATACCCACCAAACTACTTTTTGTTGTTGGCGTGGTGTTTTTACGTTATTGTTGTAACAGTGCCGCATTTTTTATTACTACGTGCTTACTACGTCTATTACTACGTGCTTTTCTTTACTTACAGTTTTTACAGAAATTATATGAAAATCATATTTTGGTTTTTTTAAGATAGCTTAATGTGAGGAATTAAAGAAAAATAATTGAACCCAATTAGCTTCGATGTACAAGATGTAAAATGTAAAAATGATTAAAAATTCAATTATTTGCTCGTTACATTTTGAAACTAATTATTTTATGCTGTAAACAAAATAGAATCGGTAAATATTTCTAAGAAATGAGTCATTCTCTTCTTGTTGGTTACCGGGCCAGCGACTAAATTTGACGGCAATGAAAATAATATTAAGTTAAATAGGACTAATAACTATTTGGATATACACAGGTTTAAATCTAAAATATATGTACTTAAGGAAAAAAACAGTTAATTTTTTGTATTGGAAGAATACAAATATAATTCAATTTACATATTTTTTTAACTTTAACTTCCTAACTTCATTGCATTCGGTTAAACAAATTCTAAATAGGGCCCTGTTGATTTATTCGCTTTCTCTTTTACTCTCCGAACTTGTGACGATTGACAGCTGCTTACATTTGTTCCATATAATCTATTTCTATGATAATGTCTTATATGTATAAAACGCGATCGTTCTCATTTATGATCGCATTCTCTTAGTTTTTTAACCGAATAGAGCAGTGACCTATACTAAACATTTTCAACGAAAAAGCATTTCGAATCTTTTTATTAATCCGAACATGTTTGACCACCATAACAAACTAGTGACAGATTAGTAATTTGAGTAATACGCATCCGTATTACAGTTAGAAGGGAGTTAATATCTCCGTTGCATTTATACCAGTTCATTTAAATTTCCCACTCACAAAAACCGTCGCGACATATGCAACGCGCATCTTTTATAATATTAATTCCAAATAAATAAACATACATTTTCTTCTCATTTTCTTTTCAACCCCGCGCGCGAGCGATCGGAATCAAAACACAATTTTTTTTAAAATACGATTTGTTAAAAGTGTGTTTCAGTTTTACTTGTACTTCTTAATATCGCGGTTATACCGTTCATTTTTTATCTGTTGTTGTAAAAAAAATATTTGTTTTAAGAATAAGAATAATTTATTTACTCATAAGTCAATTTTACTAACTTAGTTCGCGAGTAATAAGTGTTTTATGTGTTGTAATTACAAATTCAATAAACGTCGATTACAAAATGCAAATAATGTGTGCGTCAATATCAATGGGATATATTGAGATTTGTGTCGTTTGGACATCTTTGCATGAAGCAAGAAAATGAATAAGTGATTTTTATTTAGGAAATTCTCGGAGCAACGTTTTGTTTGTTTATTGTAGTTTGGAAAAAATAGTTTTGGAAAATATTACACCTACATAAATAATCAATGGAAAAATTGAATTTTTTTTTAAAGAAAAGTGATATGAAAATATAAAATATTGTGAATGACTGTTTAAAAGAGTAAAATAAAAATTAAATAAAAAATTGTGTAAGTTAGAATGTGGATAGTTCCAAGTAATAATCGTAGTTAGGGTATCCACGCATTCATTATGAGTTGTCTCATTAAATCCCACCACACACATAAAAAACTATCCTTGATATAAATAGAACACGATGAAAATTAATCAATTTAAAAGTAAAAATTAATTAGACTATTTCCTTTTTACTCTTACTTCTTATAAATCTTAGTTAAATAAACTGTTAAAACAATAAACAAAGTGAAATGAAATGGTTATTTAAAAACATCCTTTCTCGGACAAGGAAAAACTATGGAAAATAATTTAGTGGTCTCAGAATTTTCTCACATATTGGTCTATTTTCACATATAGGCACGTGACGATAATTTCCAAATTAAATTTTCTATTCAAATTTTTCAAAAAAAGAAGGTTGTACTAAATGAAATTTATTATACAACCCTGAAAGTATCATCAAGCGTATCATTCTTCTACTAGGCCGATTTAATAAAGAAATTGTTCTCAAAATGTTGGGTGAACAGGAAAGAACGGTTGACATGTTTATTCATGAATTGCTTTTTTCCTCAAATTATTTATAATTGGTTTCTTTACTTTCCATTTTTTGAAGCTTTAT